>PYHX02000467.1:13032709-13434915 GCA_004302925.2 Cochliomyia hominivorax
CAGTTCGAAAGTTACAGGAATATTTCAAGAAGAATTGGTTTGGGCACAATGTGGGACTTGGACTTAAATAAAAACTCATGCATTTCGATTTAAAGCTATTGACTTTAATTTTATCTATATTTAAATTTTTTTTACTACTTTAATAGTTATTTCCCCCAATTCTGTCTTAAAAAAATAAAATTTCCCAGAAGTTTTCACACAAATTTAATAAAAAACACATAAATTCTTTAAATGAATAACATATTGCAAAAATAACATAAATTTCATTCATTTTGAAATAAACTAAATAAACATAAAATAATTCATTTGATCATAAACAAAGATACTAAAACAACAACAACAACAACTCGAACCACAACTACTTATGCAAAAAAGAAAAAAAAAACAGTAATAAAGCAAAAAGAATGGAAAAACCTGACTGGTTGGTTGAATGGTTGCTTTATTAACTGCTATAGCAGTCATTAAAAGAAAGAGGAGAGGGGAATAGAAGGGGTTCCATTTTTATATATGATGTAGGCAACATATATATATTTTTCTTTAGTTTTATTTTTATTGATACATAAAATAAACACTTAGACATTTTTTTTCTCCGTTTTGAACCAAAAGAGTTCTCGGAATTTTTAACAAGTCAAACACACACACACATTATACATTCATACATATTAATACTAATATAGAGAATATTTGTTCACGTAGATGATGTATGCATACACAATCATATATGAAATCATAGAATTAAAATGAAAGACAGAAAATCGAACAACCTTGACCCAAACTAGGATACGACTATTTTAACGTAAAAAAAAGCAAAAACAACAACTACAACTATAAAAACCAAACAGGCTGCAAATAGACGCAAAAGTTGTTGTTATTGTATCATGTATTGAATTGTAGCAAAACAACAAGAGCAAAATGGCAAAAAAGGACTTAATGATACAAACGAATATGCAGATGAATATATAGAGAAAGAGACATTAATTTATACATATGTTTGTTATTGTTGTTGTTGCATACGTATGAGGATTAAATAGTTTGTAAAGGAATGAATTGTTTTTTATATTATGGGATTATAAAAGAATCCATGTTTCCGTAACTCTCATGCCCAAACTAATAAAACCTGGTCCTTACAATTTAACTAGATGACATTTTACAGTTTTTCTCTTTGCAATTTTAACTGAAAAAATTAATGAATTAATTTAATTAAAATCCTTTAAACTTCTGTCCAAAAAAAAAAAGATTGCAACCAAAGAGCAAAACTAACTCTTCCAAAAATCAAAACACATTGTTAAACAAACAATCCAACATTATTTATACAAACTTAGTTACCATTTTACATACATACATACACATCCATACAGATGTATGTCTAATCTAAAACCCTGTATTTAAATATTCGCAAAAAGATAACAATTTTTACCAGACTCTAAACAAAATGTCAGTTAAGTTTAAAAAGATAAACCAAAATAATAACAAAGAAAAAAATAACAGAAATTCAATATGGCAACAAGGTTAAAAGAATCTTCTCATATTCTCTCTATTTCGAACTAATCTAAAGGACATAACTTAACATGATATTATTGTCAATCATATTCGAAAAATTGCAATTGTCCAGGTATCGAATAAAACAACTAAAAGGAAATAAATTTTGCAGGAGGTTTACAAATCGAATGAAAAAGGAACCATAACAACAATATATTAATTTGAAAAAAAGAAATCGAATATATATTTATCAGGATTAGAAACATAAGATAAAAAACAAAAATGATATATAAGAATTTTCAAAACCATTCACTAGCGACCTCCATGTGAACTTCACATTTTTAGTTATATGGAAATATTTATTTAGCGTATTAGTCCCTTTGATCTTATTAACAAAATCATAAGTTAATATAAATTCATAAAATTTAATATCCGTTTTTAGTTAAAACCTCATTTAAAATTTAAAAGTTTAAATACATGTTGACTTACAACACTTTTTGTATTGAATCCATTTGGCGGTTTTGAAAACCGATCTCTGACAAGCCATTTTATTTATTTAGAGGCGAGGGGATCATCAAAAGATGTAGTCAAGAATTATATCCTTTAGAATCAAAAGTCCTTTAAATTTTTATTTAAATCTGGCGAATTTTCGTGATTTTTTCATAAAACTAGTGATACCCGTGTATGTATGTATCAAGTATTATTTGATTTCGGTTTTTGATCACGTTAGCTTAGTAAAACAAACAAGACACTTGATTCTACAAAAAAATTGGCCAAGCATTCAAAGGTCTGCCCTCAAACAGTATCTGTCCGTTGAGAGCAAACCTGGTTAAGGTGGAAGGAATGGTTCACATGTAGCTGAAAGCATCTTCAAAAGAGCTCCCAGCACTCGGTCTCGGTGCTTGGACTATTTGGTAGGAAACGTTATAGCTAATACAGGCTTTAAAATATGCAAAACTCAAAAAGTTTTTAAGAGGAATGCAGCTAAACATTTAAAGGCCAAAAATAGAGCACGTGAACTGAAGTCATAAAAAAATATTCATGCTGCACAATAGATGACGAAACGTACGTTCTGGTCAATTTTTCGCTATTTTCTAGTTGCTGGTACCTAAAAGCAGTCGAATCGGTAAATATCGAAATTTATAATAATAATGACTGCATCCATTCATAAGACAAATTATGGCCACTTATTTTTAGTCAGACTTATCATCCTGTCACTATGGTATGAACGATAATGTGGTATTTGTACCAAGAGAGACGAGTCCTCCAAACCGCCGGAGTTAAGACCAATGGAGAAATATTGGTCTTTTGTTAAAGGAAAAATGAAGAGCACAAAAATGGTGTTCCAAAGTGGTGTTCGAGCAAAGTGACAGAAAACAAAATAAAAACTTTATGGAAGGGTTTCCGAAAAAGATTGAAAATTTCATCACTGGGGATTAAAACTATTAAAAAATTGTAATAATAATTTCAATCAAATAAAAAAAAAACTATAAATTAAGTGATTTTTTTCTTAATTTATTATAAGAATTGTTCGACCTGATTCCTTAGAAAATTTCGGATCCCGACATCGGTTGTAAGGATATAGCAAAGAATATGTAAAAATAATTTTTGGATCTATTTTAAAGATTCTTGGGAATACGGATTTAAGTGATGTAAATTAGGTAGCAAAAAACTGTTAATGAGTAAAATTTCATAAAAAAAGTTTTAATAACAAAAATTTTATTTGAAAATCAAAATTGAAAAATTTACAAAAAAAAATGCAACGCATTTTAATATCCAATATGTCTGAAAAGTAGAGATAACCAAATGCACTGAAGTATATATAATTCATATCTAAAATTTGTAACTCCAAAAAAATCCGAAGCCTATTGAAAAGGGATTTTTTTGGAGAAATTTTGTGTACATTTCTTGAGCACAGTACTTAACTATATAGAAAACTAAGACCACAAAACAATTACAATAAAACAAATTTCGTTTCAATTAAAATCCCTTTCGAAGTTGTAACTACAAACAAAAATCATTTCGAATTAAAATCAACAAATAAACAAGTGAAAACTGGGTCAATGTAGAGTAAAATGGCAAAGGTCTTGTTTTCTATTTATTTAACCATGGAAAAGTGTAAATTTTCATGAAAAATTATCTCATTGAAATATGAAGACAAAGAGAAGAAAGAAGAAAGAAAATATTTATTTAAAGACAACTTCTGCCGTCTTAATTACTTGTTTATTCATAGAAAACCACTATAAAATTCAATGTTAAAAGTTATAAAATATTAAACGAATAAATAGAAAATAAATAGAATAGAAGAACTATGAAAATAAAAAATAATACTTTTATTACTTCGTTAAATTATTTAGCCAGCTGTTTATTGGGATTATAATAAGAGATATAACAAAATTGGTATAAAAGCAAATAAATAAAATTAAAGAAGTTCTAATGAATATTATTGTTCAGTTATTGCAGGAATTAAGATATCGGAAGAGAAGTTTTGAACATGAATTATATTTTATATAAAAATGTTTCGCCAACAAATCGAACGCTTAGAATCTAATCAAACATTTGTTTTAGAACTTCTAAGAAGTCCTTACCTTCAAGGGTCTATAATTATAGTACTGATGTTTGTATATATTATTTCTAATTCGATTTCCAAATCCTTAGTAGCCTTGCAAGAATTGTAAACACTCTTCATGAAATTTGTTATGATTTTAAGATAAGAATAAATCCTATTAAAACTGATAGCTCCCATTCAAATGTCTTCTCGGAATGACATATTAAGAGCATAAAATTCATATATATGAAATTTTTTGTTATTCAATTTGAACAAAAATTTTTTTGATTTATTACATCTTATTGTTAAAGATCGGTCTAAAAATGGCTGTAGTTTCCAGATCCAGATCCATTTAAAGTGCCTAAATTTTTAAAAGCAAACTGTGTTGTAATAATATTTCATTAATACAGTCATTAAATATTGTATCAAATTTACATTGATCGGCCAATAATTTCCTATATCTTTAATATAACTCCCTTCTAAGAAAAATCATGTAAATGTGACATATATGTCGGTATAACTCCATATTAAAGATTTATACAGTTATTAAATAAGCATAATAATCTTCCAAAATTTCTAATATCTTACTTATAAATTTCTCTTCGAAAAATTATCTCATATGGCGTAATTGTGACAAATTTTGTCATAATTTCCTATATAACTCCCTCTTCCGAAATATGAGTATGACTCCAGTATTTTAAATATTTAGGTTTTATGCAAACAGAAATCATATAATCTAATTATTAGAAGATCGTTCCATTAAATGACACAAGAGTCTGTCATATATATCAGACCCACTTTAACATTCTTATTTAGTTCATGTGTTAAATTAGTGATAAAATGTAACTGCTATAATTTATATAATAGATTTTTACCCATTGTCCCTACAAGGACAATAGGGTCTCAACAAATCTGTGTTTATATTCTGCTTTGTTTTAGTTCCTTTAATAATTTTTGCTTTGTAATTCTAGCTAAGTATATGATTGGTCTGCTCAAGCTAAGTTCTAAAATAATGCGGTATCGTTTCTATCGTTTTCTAGAAATGCGCCCTCTATATGCAAAGTAGTGGTGGGAAACTTTGCTAATTTTTAATTCACTATTTCTGCAGATAGTATAATGGCGCTAACTGGTGTTTCACTGTATTCATTTAAAGTCGATGTGACCAGCGATCTTATTCGCTTTTTTGTTTAATTTTGGAGAGAAGATGAAGCAAGCAGCACTTAATATTTTTAACAAACCAAACAATTATATTAACAATCGTTCTGTAGACAAGCTCCTTAACCACTACACAAAGAAGAGCCATGAGATAAATATGACTGCTATATATGTATGTGTAGATCAAGTACGATATTTGGAAAATTTCAAATACAGAATCTTAAGATATACATTTTTAACTATAGAATGTACTAGACTTGGAAGTAATGACAGTGATAGCAGATCTGAATGCTAAAAATGCCACCAATTTTAAAGATCTTAACCAAGAATAACTTTAAAATTACTAATTATCATTAATCACATTCACTTCAAGATAACTTAATAAATGATTTAATAACAATTTTAATACATATGCCCAACTACTAATTCTATAATACAGTATATTTAAATTAAACATTTTATTATTACAATTTAATCCCAACAACAGCGAACTTAATTACAAAAACCAAAAAAAATTATTGGCGCCACATTCAGTTACAACAGTTTTTTATTGTAATTTTAAATCTTCTTTTAATCTAATTTTTATTAAAACGGTTTTTTAGTTTTAGTTACTATTATAGTTAGTTTGTTGTTTACTCAATATAACCCCATTCTGTGATAAATCCCTGACTCTTTTGTCTTCTTTTTTCATTTAATTGATACCAAAGAGTATTATTTCCATTTTTTTGTTTCTCTATTTTCTATAAACTTAATATGTTTGTTGGTATTTTAACTTAAACTAAAAGTTATATTATTTTTAGTTATTGTTATTATATATATTTTTTATAATATTATTATGGACCTTAGTATGGCATGTTATATTAACACCATATGCTGCTATTGCTGCTGCTCCATCATCATCAATATCATTTACTACAAAAACAAACAAACAACCATTTTACGTTATATAACTTTTTTCTCTATCAATAAAAAAAATCTATCAGTTACAACATCGTCAATTATGGTCTTAGCTAAGTTAACAACCTTCTATCTGCAAATTATGAACAATTTGAGTTAATGTGCAATATTAAGTAGGAGTTGTAATGATTGAATCCTTATTCTTGGGAAAAGATGGTCATATAAAGTAGTGAGATCGAAAATTCTTAAAACAGTTATTTTCTATCAAGTTACCTTTGTAAATGTCAAACAAATGGATATATTGTTAATCTGATCAGAATACGTGACCAGATAAAAGTGCATACTAAAGTTATTAAATATTTTCAACAGAATTCAACCTGGTGCTACGAAAAGTTGGCTAAGCATTCAAAGATCTGTCGTCAAACTGTTTCCAACGTTATTTAACAATACCGGGAGAAATTGTCCGTTGATTGAAAACCTGGTTCAGGTAAAAGGAATAATCCATATGATGTTTCTAAAGTCACAAAATAGACATCATTTTCGAATGAGCTTCTAACACCGTTCAGCTTACTGCTCGGACTATATTAATGTTAATGCGGGTTTGAAAACATACAAGACAGGAATGCTGCTAAAAATTTAGAGGCCATAACCAGAGCACGGAAGTTAGAATCAAGTTTTCTAAAAAAATATTCTTGCGACATAATGGATAACGAAACGTGTGTTCTCGCAGATTATTCGAACTTCTTAGTCAAAAGTTTTATGTTTCTGATGCTCGGGAGAATGTTAGAAATGTTTTCGATTGTTAAAAAAGGCTCTATAAATACCGATATTTACATCAAGAAATGTCTGAATCATTTCGTTCACAGGAGATTTGTGAAATTTTTAACAGATAAAAAATTTAGTTCTGCTCTCCAAGTGTGTTTTGTTAAGTAAAAAGTTTTCTTGCGATGGAGTGGAATAAAGATAGTTATGATAGTGCTATAACAAAAGTATGGTTGGCTATTTTTATATGGCACAAAAATACTTTTGTGATGATACTGCTATAATTTCTGGCCTCTATTTTATGATTGACACACCCATATTGTATATTATGGTTGTGTCATAACAAAAGTATAGTTGTGATACAAATAATATTATGGTTATACACTTGCTACAGTCATTATTATATCATGATATGATTGTAGTACAATCATACTTGTTTTTTTAATATATCTCAACTGCTCATATATTGTCAAATCGCATATTGCATGTTGATTGGACCAGTCTATATTTAATATTAAAATTATATATTTTCAAATAATAAGTTTATCCCCTAAACTCATTAAAACTTTAGTTAATTATAATTATTAAACAAATGACCCTGAAAGGCAAAAATTATGCTTCATTAAACTTACGAAAAAGCTCAAAACGGATGTTAGTTCTTTTTTACTCAAAAGAAGATTAATTAACTGTTATTTGTCATTATGATTTATAACAACTGAATAAATAGAAAAGGGCATTATTACTTCATTGATTTGTGAGTTTTTTATTGTTGTAAAGACTTAATTTAGCATTAAAAAGCCATAAATAAATTTTAACGTTTCATTAATTTTTAAAATTAAAAAAAGAGGGAGAAAAAAAATGGGTATCAATAGAAAATAAGGAAAATTTAGAAAGATTAGTAAATTTGGAATTTAAAAATGTATTGAGAAAACTTTAAAGTTTGAAAATTTAAATACCAAGAAATTTTTTAACTTACAAAAATTTCGAAACTTATAAAAAATTGCAATAATAAAATTTAATTAAAAATTTTATTAATTTAATAAAAAGCTTTTAATTTCTTTCTTTCAATCAATTCTACTCCACTTCTCCTTTTCAAAAATTAGTTTTCTATTTAATGTTATTTTTATTGTTAGGAGGCCATAAACAAGTTAAAACAAGATAAAACATGCAAATAAATGTTTAGCTTAAAATTATTTGTTCGTTTTTTGCGCAAAACAATAAAGAGAAAATGACAAAAAAGAAATTTTAATAAAAATTCAACTTTTTAAATTTTTTATCACAGTTGGAAAATTGCAAAAGTACAAAGACAACAAAAAACAAAAGGACACGTTAAAATGTCAAACTGTTTTAAAAGATTGTTGAAAACATTTGAATACAAACTTATTTTTTTATATTTTTCTATCTAAAAATTTTCTGTTCATTTCGTTGCTTTTGCGGAAATTCTAAATTTCAACATTTTAAATGATATTTTTATTTTTATTGATAACGTTCAATTGTTTAGTGAAAATAAGACTTCGAAGGAGAAAATGAGAAGAAGTTGGAAATATAATTTTTAATTTCTTCTTTATTTTTTAAGAAAATTGGAATTTTTAGTGAAAATTGAATTTTTAGTGAAAAATTGAATTTTTAGTGAAAAATTGAATTTTTAATGAAAAATTGAATTTTTAGTGAAAAATTGAATTTTTAATGAAAAATTGAATTTTTAGTGAAAAATTGAATTTTTAATGAAAAATTGAATTTTTAGTGAAAAATTGAATTTTTAATGAAAAATTGAATTTTTAGTGAAAAATTGAATTTTTAATGAAAAATTGAATTTTTAGTGAAAAATTGAATTTTTAGTGAAAAATTGAATTTTTAGTGAAAAATTGAATTTTTAGTGAAAAATTGAATTTTTAGTGAAAAATTGAATTTTTAGTGAAAAATTGAATTTTGTAGTGAAAAATTGAATTTTTAGTGAAAAATTGAATTTTGTAGTGAAAAATTGAATTTTTAGTGAAAAATTGAATTTTGTAGTGAAAAATTGAATTTTTAGTGAAAAATTGAATTTTGTAGTAAAAAATTGAATTTTTAGTGAAAAATTGAATTTTGTAGTGAAAAAAGTTTGAAACCTTAGGGAAATTTTGAAATTTTAATAAAAATTTGAATTTTGAGTGATAAATGTCATAAAATGCAGAATTTCCCATCTTTCCAACGAATTCTTTGTGTGAGAGAACTTCCCATAATTCAATAGAAATCTCCCTACATTTTGGGTTTCTTTTCTAAGAAATAAACCGAAATAGCAAAAAAGTATTTTTTTTCTTTATTTAATGTGCTCTGTAAATATTACAAATATATACACATACATATACATAAACGAATACATACATATGTATTTACATTTTAACAAAGTTTACTTTTAATAGGAAACGGAAATTATGTTAAGGGTCAACAATAAATGAAAAACTTTTTAATATAACTGTATTATTACTTATATAAATACAAACACTTATATCAATATACATAAAAAAACCCAACAGTTTTAGGGGACTACACCGACTTAAACACCTCCTTAACTACAAGAGTGACATAAGCGTTGATTATTATAGACACATGTTAAGATATTTTACAGTGGATTCATCCTACGAGGCATTCCAACATTACAACTAATTACTTTATTAGTTCGTTAGTGGTCATAGGGGAAAGGGAACAAGTTGCCCCTTTTTGAACCCACTCTTTTGGAACCTTTGAACAGAAATGTTCCCATTTTACAGTGCGCAAAGTGAAGACGAAGTAGCTAAACACATTCTAATAAAGTGTCTCTTAAGGTCTTTTGGGATTTAATAAGATCGCAGGGTTTTTATATTTCAACACCCACATTTACATAGTCACTTCCTCAACGTACTTGATGCCAACGTTCTATTATTTTCTAATGGAACGCGTTTATTAAGCATGAAATTACAAAAAAAGCAAAAGAGAACGCAAAAGAGAAAAAAAATTTATTTATTTTACTTCCAAAACGGAAGTTAAAATGAACAATATTTAAAAGAGAAAACAACCTTATGACTGAATTATTTACTGCCAAAAAAAACACACATACAGCAACACATATAAAAAATGAAAGAAAACCAGAAACAAAAGAATTCGAGGAAACTCCTCATACAATCTCTAACAAAAGGTCGGCAGTATATAGCGGAAGTAGAGACCATAATTAAGAACAACTTAGGATTTTCAAAGAATAAAATAAAATAAGTGAGAATGTTTTGTGCGGCAATGTCGAATTTTCAATACCCTGCACCACAAATGTGTAGGAAGAAAATACGTTAAGGTTTGGACAAACACGTATAAACTCATAGACGTATACAATATATAAATTTTATATCTTTGGATATAACTTTTTTTTATACTAAACCGATTTCTAAAATTAAATTTGTCGAATTATAATTGACAATTTTACTACAGTTTTTTGCTTAAACTTAGAGGTTGCCTTAGATATCGGTCTATATCTTTTGATATATTGAACCCATTTTGCTAATTTGAAATAGTAAACTTTTCAAGACTATAAGTATTATTCATTAGTAAAAAACAAAAACAAATTATACATTAAGGGGTCTGAGACGATTCCTTCTTAGTGTTACATACGGAATGACAAAAATAATATACCCTTTTCACCAATTGTAGTGCTGGAGGTTATAAAAATATTAAGACGAATTAAAGTTATTTTTAAGGTATTAATTTGTTTGAAGTCTTTTGTATGAAATTCGTTGTTGTTTTTAGGCAAATAAATATTAACATTAAAATTAGTCCTTAAAGATTATTTAACATAAGACTTTATTAGCATAAAGGGGGCGCTGTCCACAGTAAATAGCTTAAATTAGTAAAAAATAAAACCAGGGTGGACAACCAGGAAGGTTAGAGAGAGAGAAAAAGAGTAGTAATCTTATACATTAAATCTTTTTTTAATCTTATTTATGTTTGAGAATGTTAAATTAATAAGGTATTTAATGAGGCCATTAAAATCCTATAAGTGGAATTTATAGTCTATAAATAAAAGATAATTTCAGTTTAGTTAAGTTAATTTAAATCATAAAATAAAAATCAAAGTAGTAATTTGTGCACATACAATCATTAGATTTATTTTATTAGGAAATGAGCTTCCATTTGTGTTAAAGATTATTTAATTATAAGAATTTTTGAGAATAAAAAAAATATAAATTCTTATTAATCCTTGAAAGGAAATAGAGTTCCATATTGATATAAAACGGTGGTAACCAAGGAGAGGGATGTTTATGAGTTTGTGTTAGTGTTTTAAACAACTAAGCAAATTCTTTACACACTAAGCTTAGTGTTTTGTTAACGTTCGTGTAATGCTTGTGTAAATAGCCGAGTAACTTTATATACTGGAATATTGTTTGGTGGCCATTGCAAAGATTTAGTTGCATAAATATCTAATAATAAGGATTTTATTAAAATGTTTAAATCTTCTAAAGGTTGTCTCTAATTAGGTCTTCGTCTTAAGCAAAAAAATATCAACGGAAATTTTTAATAATTTGTTTCTTATCTTCAGATACATTTAGATAATGTTTCAACAATTGCGAACATAACCTAATTAATATTTAAAAGAAAAGAACATCAAATAAACAATTTGATGTAATCAAACATTGATTTGATTAAACTTTTTCCAGAATCGGATTTAGCTGAAATAAGAATAAATTGGGATTTATGAAAATTAATATTGTGATCACCCTGTTATAAACCAGAATTAGCTACAGTGGGCAAACTTTATTTTCATGATGAGGAAATTTTTATTTGAGATCGCAAATTCAATCAAATTAAAAAAATTGGGGCCAAAAAGTGATAAAGGAAATTGAAGTCAAGTTTTATAAATAAAAATATTATTGCTGCATAATGGTTGACGAAGTTTTTCGCAATATCCTGGTCAAAATTTGTGTGTTGCTGTTGCTCGAAGGAATATTTAAGAAAAGTGAAGTTAACCCAAAAGCAGTCAACGTTTCCCAAAAAGTTCTCGCAATGGCTAGCAATATACAGTTGCGGCAATCGAAGCCAATCATTATTACAACGGGCTCTATAAATACCGAAGTTTTTATCAAGGTACAAGAACAATAATGTGGTAGAGAGGCAATTCCTCCAAAATGCTCTTGGTAAAAGAGAATTTAAAGCACAAAAAATATGTTCAAAAGTGTGGTAGATTTTAAAAGGAGATAGATTACCTGTTCAAGCTAAGAGACAGAAAGCTCTAAAAAACTTTATCGGAAGGGTTTCCGAAAGATGTTTCAAAATTTCATCACTTGTAATTAAAAGTATATATTTTTTGTAAATTATAATAACAATTTCAATCAAATAAAAAAATAATATCGGAAATTTTATCTTATGTGTAAATTATCTCAGGTATTTTCAGAGATATTCTAGTCGAAATAAATTTTTAACCCATTTTTATCTTTGCCCTTTCTAGTCTTCTTAAGTTAGTGGTAGTTTTTTAATATCTGCCAGATTCCCAATAAAATTCTTAAAAATCTTCAATAACCCTACAGATATATAAATCCGTTTAAAAGTTCTTTTAATCTGAAATTGGAATTTAAAATAAAAAAGGTAACAACATTCACTCATAGATAAAATCATTTTTATGTTCTGAACTTTAGAATTTTTTTTATCTGAAAAGGGGACTAAATTTGGAGAAAAGATTTGCCCACAGGTCCTAACCAAAATTGATGAATTCAAAAAAATTGTTTTCTTAAATTCTATCAATCAATCGTAATATAAATCTACATGTATAAAATAAGCATCCATATTCTGCCGGACGGCTTTTATTGTGATCAGAGTGATCATTTCAGTGAAAAAAAGTAAAATTTTTTAACCATCATGACATCAAATGTCATTTGCTTCAAATACTGTGAATATTCAAGTTCTAAAGTTTTTATGGATACCAATCACTTGTGTAAGAAGTTTATAACTTTGCGGAAAATCATTTCCAAAAATAAACTTCCCTAAGCATGTGAAATTTCCTCTAAATGTGAAATTTCAAAAAGATATCTCTAACGGTTCAAAATTTATAGAATTAATCGATTTGGAAAGACTTTCAATGTTGAATTAACTTTTTCTATTTATAAAGTTAAATCATAATTGAAAAAATGTTTAATCATATCTATTTTAATTGATTTTACTTGGTTCTATTCTGTTCCACAAAATCATGACCACCTATTACTAAGTAATGTATAAAGTAATTAGTTTTATCGAAATTTATGCAAAAAGTTTGTTACCTTAATAAAACAAGTTTAAATTACTTTCTGAGTATAAAATATCGTAAAAAGTAATGTCAACTACTTTAATCCTTTTTATCAACATAAAACAATGTTTTTCTAGAAAATTTTGTAAAACAAAAACAAAAGTAAATGACAAAGTAAATAAAATTTTACAAAATCTACTTCAAAAATTTTTCTCACAAAAAAAGTTGTATAAGGATTTTCAGAGATGTAATGAATACATTTATTTCAGCATTTTTCTTCTTTTTCATATTTAAAGATTTCATTTTATGCAACCCAAATTTGAAGGCAGTTATGACGTTTTTGCTATAAAGGGGGAAGAATACGGGGCTATTTATTTTTATAAAAAAATGTTTGTTTAACAATTGTTAACATCAAAAAAGTTTATTATTTCCCCTCCAACAGTAATTACGAAAAACAGAGAAAACTTTTTCTTAAGCTTTTTAAATTGTTGTAAATTCTCTAAATATGAATAAACATTTATTTCTAGGAAACCATTTATTTCTATGGGAATTTTATGGGGAAAAGTGTTTAGGAAAAATTAAATGTTTTGATTTAGAACAAAAAGAAAGTCGTATATGAAAAGTATGAATTAATTAAAAAACAAGTAAGAATGCATAATTCGCCTATATCGAATTCTATACCCTTCACCACAATTGGCAGGTGAAGTAAATACATTATATTTCACATGTGTGCCACTTACATAGCCACTCACAAACGGTATAAATTATATAAACCGTTTTCTTTAAATCACACGAGGAAACACTTAATGAGTCATAAGTAAGTAATAAACTTTTGGCTCTAACTCCCCTTTTATCTACGGAAACGATTTGTAGGTTTTTCGGGAATGATAATGAGGTATATATGACTTTATATATGCCCAAATCTTCATTTAATATGTCTTACTTAAGAGATTTTCTCAGATATCGCGTATTATGTCTTTTTGACAAATTGAACCGATTTTTTGCTGTGTTTTGAATAGAAAACTTCTCAGGACAATCAAAAATACTTAGACCAAATTTCATTGAGCTCTGTCAATTATTGTGGATGTGAATGTGCAACATATATACATTATGGAATTTGAGATGATTCGTTCGTCACAGAATGACAATGTAAATATACCCTCTTCACCAATTGAAGTGGTGGAGGTCATACAAATTGTTTGTATGCTGAAACAGCAGTAAAACAATTTAATTATTAAAATTTGAAACCTTTTAAAAGATAAAAATTCATTAAATAAACAAATTTCAGAAGAAATTTAGAAATGTTAAGTTAAATTTACTTTATTAATTAAAATATTTATTTAGTTTTATATTTACTTATTAAAACATTTACAGTCGTTAACATTTTAAGTAAATTTCTTTCAAAAAATTTGTTAAAAATTTATTTTCTTTCTTACAAAATTAGTTTAAGTGTTTTTATTAAATTAAAGAGTTTTTCGCCACAAAATTTTCTGTAGTTTTTCTTTCTAAAATTTTTTTGTTGTATTTAAATGACTTTTAGTAAAGTCTTTTAATGTTTTCTTTTATTTATGTCTTAAGTTTGTGCTGTTTTCCTCTCCATAATCATAAATTTTAACATCTTCAGAGGAACATAAAATGAAAATGTCTTGTCAGAATTTGTAGTACATGCGCAAATAGTTTTATAGTTCATGGCAAAGTAATAAACAGTGTGGAAAGAAGAAGAAAATTTATATAAGAAAGGATGTGTGACATGTTGGGATTTTTAAAATTTGTTATCATAACCTCAATCTTGTGATTTAAGTTCTTCTATTTTATAATTATATAAGTTTTCATTAGTCATTTGTTTTATGGACATTTTATACTCTTTAATAGATTTTTTTGTAATGATTATAGTGCGAAAATGTGCTAATCAATGCAGAAGAGTTTTACTTCCTGCTGCTCTCTATCTCTCTCTTTGATTACTATGTTTTGCTGCAAAACAGAATTGCTGCTCTCTTCGCTTTTCTGTTTGTTTGAATCTTTATGTTTCGTTGAGAAATCTCCTGATCTTATAATTTGCTCTTTTAAAATAAAGTTTTGTTTAAACTTATTCTCTTTGACACATTTTGTGTTGCTTACAGTTTTTACTTATCAAAATTCCCTTTAAGACTTTTTGTGCAGCTTACAGCTTTTTTGTGAATAGCTTTTTCTACAACTCTCTTTGTTTGAAACTTTACATGTTTTGTTGAGAGATTAATTGCTTGAGAAAAAGTTTTGTTTATTCTCTTTGACAGTTTTTGTGTTGCTTTAAGTTCTTTGTTTTACTTTGAGTTCGAATGTGTGCTCATCAAAACAAAACGCTTATCATGATTATTTTTTCCGACTTTCAGTGTTGCCAATTGGACATTTTTCCGCAAAATCTGCCGATGATGAAGTGTCCATCTCGGGAAAAAAATTAATTTTAGAGGTTAGTGGAAATTCTAGCGATTTCTGAAGCTTCTTAAGCGATAATATACTCAGGAACTATTAGAAGTTGAAAAATTTTTTGAACTGGATAACAAACAAAAATTTAGAAATTTGACACAGAGTTTACAAGTTATAAAACTGCAAGCCTCGAATCCAATAAAATCGAATTTACGCTAAAACACTAAATTGACTTTCGTTAGAGAAAAATTGACAACACTGCCCTCATATTATCGTTTAATTTCTTTAATAGTTTTTGAGTTTTTTTACACCAGAAAATATTTCTCAATACGGCGAATTAATGGTTCCTTTCGATATAATAAAATTTGCTCTTATTTCATAAATAAGATATAAATTATAAAACTATCGATCTGAAGAGTGAGGAAACGATCCTCCAGGACCATGAAGGAATCAGTAAAGGAATCAATTAAAAGTTATAAAATATTTGCACATAGCGAATTGGAACTTTTCGCAGTCACTATACTAGAAAACTTTAAAGGAATAGTGTCTTTTTCTTAATGAGTGTTTCTCTGCTCAAAGTTTAAATATAGCAAAAATAAGAGTATAGAGTACTCTGTCTTCAGGGAAGACAGAGTACTCTAGGAAGTATTATTACAAAACAAAAAAAGTTGTAATAAAAAAATTACATAAAAAACTATTTTCAAAAAACCTCATGGATGTTACTTGTTTTTATAGGTTAAACAGAATAAAACGTGCAAATATAATGGTGAATATAGAAAGAGACAGTAATGGAAATAAAAAAATATTTATGACTGACAATTTCAGAATTTTTAACGCTTTAAAAGTGCAATAATATTAAGATATTTTTAATAATGTCTTTTTAGATGCAGAGGTATCAAATTTCGAACTCTATGATCTTGCTCACAATATTACTATAAGATGTAGTTTCCAAACTAAAACTTGTCTAATCCAATAGTATCAAATTGAAAAAAAAAATATTTAAAATGAGGTACCCATTGGGAATTTATATTGATGCCAAAACATTCGGCTGTGTCGAAATTTTTGATACCCTTTATCTCAAAATCCAGCAGTTTTGGATGAACTGGTCACCCGATACTATAAAAAGGCGAACCAATAGTAATAATTTTATTCAGTTTCTGTGTAGAAATTTCAACACGGGAATGTCTTGGGAGGCAGTCTATTGTCTTCTTGATAATCTCTCCACGATACACAATAAGGACAATGTTTAGCTGTTACTGTCGCCTACAATAAACTTTCTCTTTACATGTTCAAAAAAATTCAAAGAACTCTTTTCTTTTCAAAGTTTCAGATTATCGGATTCATATGGGAAATTTTAGAACATACATTAAGTCCGTTAACTTAAAAATCTTACATAAAACAAGGGTAAACATAGATTAAACATTTTTTTCAATTTAAATATCTCTAAAACTATAAAAGATAACCTTTTGTAAGCGTATTTTTATAGAGATTTATGAGAGATTTCCAACTCACAAATTAATTATTTACGAATTTCTAAAAATCTTCATACCCGAGGTGGGTCTGGTTAGAGGTTCACTGACCATTTACGCTTATACTCCACAAAATCAACCATAAAACACCTGAGCTCCAACCTAGTGAAATTTCATTAAAATATATCTATATATCGGTTTTTCAAAAAAATAGATTCGGACTCACTGTATATCGGTCTATAACTAAGAGTTATAATTTTTAATAGGAAAATATTTTGACAAAAACAAAAAATCTGGGAAAGAATTCGGACAAATAGTTTGGACGTGACAGTCGAACATATCTAAATCGAATCAGATCATCTTTCCATATTAACTTTAAAATTTTATTTTTATAAAATTCAATAATTTTTGTTTAATTTTTTCCAAATTTTGAAATTTTTATAACTTTAATAAAACATCTAATATTAACGTTATTTTTAAATAAAGTAATAAATGTCAACTTGATCTCTTATTTATATTTTAGTTGTTTTCATATTTTCTTATAACAGAAAAATAAATAAATTTCCCTTCATTTCTTATTCCGTTTACGTTTTTGTTTTCCGTCAATCAAAATCTTACCTCTAGTGAAAGACACAATTTATAATCGTGTACTCACACACACACACACACACACACTAACACATACAAACATTTTCATACTTTTTCCGTTTTAGATTTAAAGGAAAATAGAATTAACAAACAATCTAGTAAACTAAGGATGTTGTATTCTCTCTCACCCTCTCTTTTGCTCACTGTCTTCCTCTCATCCTTTAAGTGTTTAAATTCTTCCTTATACACACACACACAAATTCTCATACCATTTATGTAAATTTGTTTATGTGTTGGTATGTGTGTGTGAGAGTGTCAGTTTTTGAATTGAATTCTGTCAACCATTTCCGGTGTTAGAAAATTTTCACTTTAAATTTAATTAGCGATAGTGTTTGTGTGTTTCTTAGTTGTTTTCACATTTATTTTTTTAATCTTTTAAAGGTGTTTTTTGTTAGTTGTTGTTGTTTTGGTCTTAATTTTTATTTAATTTTCGTAACCATTATAAAACAATTAATTAATTGTCTCAACTTTGTTCCACTATTGTCAGCCATTTTAGCAGGAACAAGAAAAATACCTTTAGGGATTAATTGCTCTTGTGATCCATTGTTTCCTAAAATAAAGTTTAGTTTTTAATTACTTTCACTTATTTTTTATTTTTATTTCTTATACCCTACACCAACATAGGTGGTTGGGGTATTATGCTTTTGTTCAAAATTTGTAACGGACAGAAAAAAATTGTGACTCAGGATCGCTTTCTAAGTCGCTTTAACGATGTCCGTCCGTCTGGCCGGCTGGTTATCCATGTAAAGCAGGTGAACAAAATGCAGAACGCAGTTTTAAAAATACCTTAATGAAATTTGACATGTTTCATTATCTTGGCCCAAGGACAAAACCTATTGAATTGGTGATGATGAGTCCATTATTTCAGTTAGCCCCTGTACAAATGATCCTGCCGGAATGGGGTTTGAGGTCACAGAAGTCCTAAATATAAACCGATTTTAATGAAATTTGACACAAATTAGTCTTATGAAAATACATTTGCGAAATTATACGAGGATTGGTCCATTATTTCTCATAGGGCCTATACAACCTCTATCTCAAATGTCACTTTAAAGGGCTTAAATCACATATACGTTGGTAATGTAAAAATAATTGGTTAAATCAAGACAAATATAAGTAAAAATCGATGTGCGAATTTTTTCGAGGATCCATAATTTCTTCTAGTTCCCACAGGAAAAATCCATTTAGAACTCACTTCTGTCACGTGGGTGTTAGTTAGCTTAAGCATTAATTAAAAAATAACTTTACATGAGGGTGATTCATTATTTTTTGGTAGACACCACTTATAACCAACAGTGTAATGTAGAGTATTATATAGTCGTGCTTGACCGACTGTATATATAAAATTCAGGCATCAAATTAAAAATTGCCTTTAATTGCTTTTATGGTGATTTTTCGTTGAATTCATTCCACTTTGGGGTGAATTTGTTATTTAATTATAGCGTTTCTTTAATTAAGTTCAGAAAATATGGTTAATTAAAATGAGTCCCTCAATAATTGTTAGCTTTTGTGTTTGTATGAAATTATATATTCTGTTATATAAACACAAAAATATATGTGTGTGTGAATACAATTTTTCTTTAGGGTTTCAATTTTATTTTTTAAGAGATTTGATTTCAAAAATTTTGAAATTAAATATTTTGACCTAAATTTCATTCATAAGGGCGTTACAAAATTCATTATTATTCATCAAGAAATGTATTTGAAACCAAAAACTGTAGTTTTAAATTTATATGTTTTCCGTTTTTAACAAAAAATTTTGTATATTAATAAAAATTAAATTTTTAAGAAAAACTAAGAAACAAAATTAAAAAAATAATAATAATAATAATAATAATAATAATAAAAAATACTTTTCACTTTTTCACTAAAAAATAAATTTTTAATTTTTTTTACCAAAATTTCGTTAAAAATTTTAAAAATCAAATTTTGTCCAAAAGATATAAATTTAAAAATAAAAAAAAAAAAATAAGAAAAAATTTAATTTTTCACAAAAATGTATTTTTTTTAATTCAAATATTCACCAAAATCAAAATCATTTTTAATTTTTTCTTTAAATTAATCAAAGTTAAATCAACATGGTTTCATACTGACTGAACATTGCGAAATATTAATTTAATTTTTTGTCGAATTTCTCTTTTTAAAAAAGTTTACTTTTTGAGTCATAAACTTAAAATTCCCAGATCATTTATTCCTCAAATAATTTAAGTCTTTTTTTTTAGTTTTCAAATAAAAACATATATTTCCTTTCATTCTAAAAAAGTTAATTTTAACCCTAAATATAATTAGATTTCCTTCTTTTTTCACTCAATACTCTTAATCAAGTTAAAAATAACTGGGAGAAAATAATGCAAGTCATCAAAAAAGTAGGAAAATACAAAAAAAATCCCAAAATGACATTTCAACAAAATTACATTAACTACTTTTTCTCTTACAAACATATATAAAGGAAAAGCTGAAAATTACCAAAAATAAAAAGAAACCAACACAAAATAAATTTATTTTGAAATTCCTAACACTATTTTTTGCACCACTTTTTTTGCATTGTCTTTCTCGAGAAAAGCATTTTTATATAAAGAAAAACATCACGCATTCAATTTGTTCCTTTTCTTATGCACAGTGTAACCAGATCGATAGTTTTTGGAAATAATTATGTAACTCTTGAACCGATAGAGATATCTTAAAAAAATAAATGTTGTTGGAGCTGAGATATATTCCAGTTGATTTGGAGGTGTATAATGCCCCTATCTGATCAGGGGCGTGGTCGGTCACCTCGGGAATGTAGATATTTTAAAATTAAAAAAAAAATTATTTTTTTTAACTGAGCAAGTTTGGATGAGCTTATGGGCTGGCCTTTACTGGCCTGGTCTTCATTTGAATACCTTTTAGAATTTTATAGGAAATATGCAATATATTTTTAAAATATTGGTTGTACAAAAAGTTTGCCAAGCATTCAAAGGTCTGTCGACAAACTGTTTTCAATGTTATTAAAAAGTACTGGGAGAACTTGTCCCTTAATAGAAAAATATGATGTTTCTTAAGGAAAAAATAGAAAGCATTCGGTAGAAAAGCAGCCCGTTTAGCTAAATGCTCGGTCTATTTGGTACGAAAGTAAAGTTAAAAACACACAAGTCTGAAAAAAAATTTCTAAAAAAAATCCTGCTGCATAATAAATGACGAAACTATAAATAACAAAATTTACATCGAGCAATGTTTGTGTCCACTTATGTTTTCCCTGCCTTGGTCACCTGTTACTATGGTAAACAAGCCCTTGAATAGTACAAGAACAATAAAAATGTGATATTTGTTCTATGAGAGGCAAATCTTCCAAAGTGCTTAAAACTAAAGCCAGTGAAGAGATATTGAGCTCTTGTAAAACGAGAATTCAAGAGCACAAAAATGGTATATTTTAAACCGAGATGGACTAACTGTTTGAGAAAAGTAAAAGAAAGCACTAAAAAAACGTTAATAGAAAGAGTTATCGAACTCCTTTTGTCTCAATACATAAATGAGTTTTTGGTGAATTTGTAAAAAATCATCATACCAGAGGTGGCCAATTTTGGGAGTTGCCAATTACACCCCTAACCACCCTTTAAAAAATGACTCTACAAATCCTTAGCTCTAACAATGAGAAATTTCATCAAAATATCTCTAACTGTTAAAAAGTAACAGAATTATTTCTCAAAAAACTTGATTTAAAGACACTGTACTTTTTTTAATATAAAAAGGAAAAATAAACAAAAAAAAAAACTGAAAATTTATGAAAACACAAAATTAAAGAAAACTTGATAAAAAAAAATAAAAAAAAAGAAACTAAAATTGTTAAAATAATATTATTATCAAGTGGGGTGTTATAAGTCAGTAATTTAATAGATTTTTTTTCCATTTTCCTCTTATTTTTTGCTCATCTTGCAACTTAAGTTGCATCAAGTAAGAAAGAAGAGTTTTTCCGAAAAGATAAATTTAATTCTCCTTGAAATAAAAGATATAAAAAGAAAATGGCGCATAAAATGAGAAGCAGCAACAAAAAACAAAAAAGATAATAATTTGTGCTTTAACTATCTTAACAACTAAATTTTATTTAACTAAAATGACACTTGAGTTATTTGGGGAATAAAAGTTGGAAGAAGAAACCGAAAAAGAGATTTTTGTGTTTAAAATAAAATTTAAATAATTTAATTTTTATATAATTTGGAATTTTTGGTTTTTTGGCTTTTTGTCAAATTAAACAAATGGAAAAAGACATTATGCGATTTTGGCAATAAGACATAACGGTTTGCATACAACATTAGTCATTGCATTTAAATTATTGCGGTTACAGTTAAGAATTCTTAAGAGTCCTCTAAAAAATATATATACAAACATTAAAAACTGTAGCATAACAAAAGTTTTACAGTAATGAAGGATATCTTGTCTCGGAACGGGTCTCTTGAAGTGCAAAAAATTCATGTCATATTCTCTTCCAAATTAAAAGTTATACACATGAAAATGTTACCTCAAATAATAATCTAAGTTTTTTTTATCAATTTCCTTCCGGATTCAAAGAAATTTGGCCAGATTGTTTGTAACATTCCTAAGATGTTTTCTATTTAAAACCAGTTAACTCATTTTAACAGCAAAAGAACGGTATCCAAGGCAAAAAATTGTAAGGGGATACCATTGACCCGTACGCTATCCGAAAATTATGAGATCTAAATTATTTTGCCCTTATTGTCTCTTACAAGTGCCAAATTTAATTAAATTTCTTGTAACAGTTTCAGAGATATGCGATATTAAAAATATCGTTTGTAAGGGGAAAATCACTGACCCGTGCCTTATTCGACAATTTTGTAATATAAATAATTTTGTCCAAAATTTCTTAGATTTTCTCTAACAATTTCAGAGATACAGATTATTAACAAGGCTTACTAACATACATACATACATACATACATACATACATACATACATACATACATACATACATACATACATACACCAATAAATTCAAATTGTTTTCTATAGCGTACATATTTATGGTGGAAGGTCATAGAATGTGTTGTTTTTCTATTGGTTCAATTTTGATAATTTTTGGCATAATGATGAATTATATATATAGAAGCATATAATGATCAGATAAAGCAAATAGATTTCTTTTAATTCAAAAAAATTAAAAAGCTCTTTGTTGAAATTCTTAAATATCGGTCTATTACTTATAATGAAGCTATATATTGCAAAACGTCATTAATAAAAAGTGAGTGAGATTGACAAATTTAGGTTATATTTACTTTGTCAATATTTAAAATATTAACAAGGTAAACATGTTTCCAGTTTTAAAAGGTAATCTCAGATATCGGTCATATAATTTTTTCCTGCTGAACCAATTTTGCCGATTTTAAATAAGAAACTTTTCCAAAGACCAATAGCAAATATTCAGGCGAAATTTCATAGAACTTCGTCAATTATTGTGGATGTGGATGACAGACAGACATATATAAATCGATTCAAAAAGATTTAGACTAAAATGTTCTAAAGCTTGATTTACTCCAACATCAGTGCGTTATAGAAATCGCATTTTTAATTATCTGAAATTTGTCATACAAATTTATTTAGGTTCAAGAGTAATTCTCACAAGTATATAATTCCAATTCTCGCAATATGCTTTTTAAGTTTTAAATCTCTTAAATTATGACAAATTCTATTCAAATTAAGCTTAATTAATTTTCTAATTTTGTTTAATACGAAAACTTTGTTTCACTTTGTAATTTTGTTTCACGAAAATCGGTGCATTTTTTGGTAATTGGTCTCATATAACAACTCGTTTAGAAAAAATAGCAAAATTAAAGAAATTGTATTATTTTTGACAAATCTTTACAACCGATATTGTTGTTGTGCAAAAATTTCTATTAACGAAAATTTTAAAACACATGAACTTATACAAAAACCATAATTTTTTGAATGTTTCAGCTTTTTTGGGCAAAAAATCGGCGAAAAAATCGATATTTTTGAAAATTTAAATTAAATTAATACATTTGATTCCATAAAGACATTTTTTTATTAAAATAAAAGATATTTGAGAAATTGGATAAGATTTGGACCCGACATAAAAATGATAAAATCGATAAAAAATCAAATTTAAAAATCTGCAAATCTACAAGGCTTTTCTATATATAATATAAGATGTGTGTATGTATGTAGTTATGTATGTATGTATGTATGTATGTATGTATGTATGTATGTATGTATGTATGTATGGATGTATGGATGTATGTATGTAACAGGGGAAGATATACCCCCTTCACAAAGGAAAAATAGATTTTCAAATATCTAAAGAATTATAACAGCGAGAGTTCTCAAATATGGTCTCAACTACCTCCTTAAGGAACTATTTAGCTTGACAAAAACTTTGACGGATAAGACCAGGGGGAGAAGTATTCCCCATACAAAGCAAATATTGATTTTGAAATATATAAAGAGCTATAACAGCGAAAGCGTTAAAATTTTGCAACAACTATGTTACTGTGAGATACCATCACCGAAATAAATATAGAACAGAGTGGATTAGGAAATATTTACCCCCATACGAAGTAAATTTAAATTAGGCCCAGCAACGCCACAAAATTTTGTGGCGAAGCTGGGCCTAGATCCGAAGTTTGTCGGGTCTACCAGTATATTTTTCAAATGTGTAAAGAAATAAGAAATCTGGATCTTTTTGAATTATTTTTTATGACCAATTTTGAGATCCTGTGGAGCCCCCAATAACAGAAAATTATTAAAATTTCTTTACGTTTTAAGAAAAAGGATTATTAAAAAATGAATACCAAAGTTCTTGAATGAAGTTCTTTGCCAATAAAATACAATAATTCGATAAAGATGAAGGAAAATTGGATTATTTTATTCGTTGTACACTCTAAAAAATTACTGTAAAATTAAAATTAAATTAAAATGTTTTTCATATAAAAAAAGAGTAAAAATTGAAAACAAAAATTTATGTGTAATTTTACCCTATTTATGGTAGGAGTCCAATTACCCTCTATGAATACAGTAATTTTATATGAAATTTTTTAGAGTGTAGTTTAAACTCTATGCTAATTTTTATATATAATTAGTTTAATAAATGTCAATATATTATTTACTTTAGTACATCTTCATATAATTAGTTCTACTAATTATAACTAAAAATTGTATTTAACTATTAAATTTATAAATTTTAAATAGAAACAAATTTAATTGCTTCAATATTCCAGAGGAAAATTTAGAAAACTTAAGGCAAAGTCATCACAAATTTAAATATCAAATATAAATTGTAAAATTTGTTTTCAAATTGTTGCTAAAATTTCTAAATTCCTTAAATCTTTATCAATATCTTGTATATGTGTGTGTTTAAAATTTTATTTATGTATCAATGTATGGGTTTTTTTTAAATAATAAAATTCAAAATTTTACTTTATATTGAGATTCTTTATTGTTATTAGAAACAAATTTTAATTTATACTAATGGATTATTGGCAAACGTTTGTCTCTACATTCTATAGAGAAAAATACATTTTTATTATTTTTTTATTTGTTATATATAATAATCGATTTTGTAACAATGTGTGTGTGTGTATGATATCATTGTTACATATCTAATAATAATATGTTATGATAAAATGAAATTATAAAATTTATTGATGGTTTTTAGTTGCTGATTTTATCTGCATAATTGACTAAACGTTTTTTAATTAGTTATGGAAAATAGCCAATTATAGTCAAATAGTAGCTATATGAAGTATGTCATGACATGTTTAGTAGCAGCAAAAATTCGGTGGCCTTTCAAGCTGACCGAGCTGGCGATTATGTTGATTTTTTGAAAATTCGCCAAAAAGTCATGTTATAAATTTTGAGATATTCATGTCGAAATAAATTTTTATCCTATTTTTTAGGTTTTAATTAAATTATCGGGCTTAATATATGTTGTATAATATTTTAAAACTTTGTACCAAATTATTTGTAAAATTGTAAAAAAATATTGCTGCAATAACCAAATAAAAAATCCACAAATATTTCAGTTGTAACCATTTAAAATTTCATTAAGATGCTGTTAAACTGTTAAAAATAACAGAATTATTTCTAAAACAGAAAATCCTTTTGGATGCAATATGTGCTGCAGCACTAAACTGACCATCCTCTGGTGTTTCCTTGTCGAAGTTCTACGTATTCAAATAAAGTCGGATTGGCCATTTTGAAGAAAAGCGCTTTAAATACTACACATAACAGCCCGAAAACAAATATAAAAAATAGAAAGAATTAAGGTAGATTGCCTTGGGAGAAAAATGATTTTCGGATTGGAGACCTGATTGGATTTGTATATTTTCCTAAAAGTTTAAATTTAACATTTTTTTCAAAAACCAAAAAAGTGCTAATACCAAATCCTATCAAATTTGACCCAATTTTTAAACATAATTTTGACTTTAACCTATTTGATCTGAAAACTCAAACTCTGAATCTTAAAACAAAGTAAATAAATCTTCCATAACATCGGTGACATTTATCTGTGGTATTTGCAAAAGGATTCAAGTAAATACCCATGGATCATCTATGGGCTACAAAGTTATAATGCCACACTCCTCTGCTTTCATAGTATTAAATTTATAGCAAATGTTACAGATTGATTTCAGAAAAGCTCTACTCTGTGACTCAACAGATCCATTTGTAAGTTTTTAGTTTGGCAAAATTTCTATTATAAAAGTTTTATTAAATTTTAAAACTTAATTTACCACAAAAAAAATTATTTTCGCTTCTCAAATTAATCTTTTTCACAATTTTCACAAAAAACAACATAAATAATTCATCACCAAAAAAAAATCCGAAAAGGTGTTAAGAAAAACTTATATATTAATGTAAACATTTTTGTAACCATTTAATATTTATATTTGACACCTTTTGGGGGACAATAACATTCTTATTTTTTTCACTTCTCCTAAACACAACTTTGCATGTTAAGTACACATTTCCAAACAACAACAATAAAAAGGAAGAAAATAAACATAATCAAAGAAAAAACTTAAATAAAAAATGTTCTGTTATAATATAACCTGAAAGTAGGCAATAATTTTTTAAGATTGTTTTTCTTTTGTATTTCCAAAAAAACCCGAAATGTATTATTTATAAGTTTAAGAGAAATTTAACCGGAAAACGTAAGAAATACCTACACAAGCAAAAGAAACCTTTACAATTGCATTTGCTAAAACTTTGAAATACAAAAACTTTTTTAGCATACTTATGGGCAGTTTAATTTAGCAAATAACCGAAGTATATTTTAAGGTATTAAAAACTTTAATATGTTTGCCAAAATTTTTATTATTCACAAAAAATTACCCCACAAATGTGAGTGCTTAAAGAAAAAATCAATATTAATATGTTTCTTACATCCAAAATAGAAAATGTCAACTTTGTTAGGAAAATCTTTCTCTAAACCCCCTCAAACATTATGAAACATCAACAACCTAACAAAATAAAGTATTAAATTAAATAAACTTCCAAAAAAAAATTTTATTATAACACCCAAACACCTTTAAGACCCAGCAGTTCGTTTAGTTAACGGATTAGATTATTTATGTTCGGGAAATGCAATGAAAACCATTTCCAAAATATTCATTTGATACTAATTAAGCCAGACTGTTGATTTCCTTTAATTTTCTCCAAACACAACTATTCTAGATGAAACGGATGGATGATGACGCTGTGACTGACGAAGGAGATGGAATGATAAAATATAATGATTTTTTCACCTGTCAACATTCTAATTAACTTTTTAGCAAGTTAAACTAAACAAAATCAATTAACTACCAATACACGTGTCAAAGTTTGAAATTGAATTTTATCTTTTTTCTCTTTTTTTCGTTTTTCTTGCTTTTTCTCTGTTTTAGTTATAAAAAGCGTTGATGTTT
The DNA here is from genome assembly GCA_004302925.2 of Cochliomyia hominivorax. Classification (NCBI taxonomy): domain Eukaryota; kingdom Metazoa; phylum Arthropoda; class Insecta; order Diptera; family Calliphoridae; genus Cochliomyia; species Cochliomyia hominivorax. The sequence goes on from PYHX02000467.1 coordinate 13,060,202, forward strand.
GATAAGAAGTGTTTCTTTTCGTTAAAATGAGTTTAAAAGTAGAAAGCTTTAGATGATAAAATTTATTATGAAATATTTAATTTAACATGTTACTTTGGGAGGAAAACAGTAAACTGACGAAATAATAATTAAGAAAAAAGTTGTCCTTTATTAATTAAGAATCACGGGGAAAATATTTTATTGTCATTAACATATAAAACGGGACTAGAGCTGTAATCTAAACTTAAATTAAGATTCAGAAGTTGAACTAAAATATGGACTAAGATTTATGTTAGAATAAGAGCTACAATATGAACTATAAATTGAATTTGAACTGGAACTAAACAAGTAATGAACTAGAACTGAACTGGAACTGAACTAGAACACAACTGGAACTGAACTAGAACTGAAGTAGAGCTGAGCTAGAATTTTTTATAAATTTCTTTTCAATAATTTCTAAAAGTTAGAATTTGAACTTATGTCTGAATTTCAGTCTCATTCGAATCTAAACTTAAATCATAACTGAATTAAAGCTGATTATAATTCTAAAAGTAATTAAATTTCTTAAAACTCAAAACTCATTAAAGAATTTCAAAACTTCAAAATCTCAAAATTGCTATAAATTTTCTTTTCCCCAACAAATGACCTAAAATCCGCCTTTTTGCCATTAATGATTACAATTTCATGTATTTAAGTAGCTCCACCTCCTTAAAACATAAATTATAATTGATTTAAATGCTTTTAAACTATTTAGTTTTAATAGCGACTTTTGGCAAACAATAATAAATTTTATTTTTTCAACAAACATTTTAGTTGGTTGTAAACGACTTTTATTCCAGTCAACAACAATAACAAGTAAAGTATTATAAATATATAGAGAGAGACTTATATAATATTTTGGCAAGATGACAATTTTTAATAGAGAACAAAGAAAGAAAAAAAGGAAACCCAAAATTTGACCTAAATATGCGGTTCGATAACACTAACGAACAAATACAGGGAGAAAAAAAACAATTTACAAATAAAATACCTAAAAGTATGCCACAATAAATAAGAAAAGATTTGAAGCAATTTGTCGAAAAATAAACAAGAAAATATTGACAAATTATTTGTTTAATAAATTGATTTTTATTTCTTTGTTTTGTTTTAATAGAGATATTTTAGAAATAAAAATTATATGAAGGAATTTAAAGGGATTTTTAATATAAAGAAATTAAAAAGTGAAGCATATATTTTAGGGGTTTAAAAAAGAAGATATATTTTAAGAGATTTTAATAAATTTTATATTTTTGAGGTTTTAAAAACTAAGCTTAGGGGACTGACATACCTTAAGTCTGAAAACACATTTTACATTATTTATAGCATATTTCAAGGAGCTTAAAATTTTTCAAAATATATTTTTCTAATTGTCTTCTAAAATAAAAAACAATAGAAATATTAAAAAATCTAAAAACAAAAACGCCTACACAATATTTTGAACTGATGTATTTCGAAATGTATATATGCACTCGAAAGCTTTTGTTAACAAAAAAAGGTCTTAAAAAAACTTTTCATATACATTCACATACACACTTATATAATAGCATACATATATGTAGATATACCGTCATTAAAATAAAAAAATTATGAAAAAATACATTAAAAGCGACACAAGGTAAAATTTTTTGATAAGAATTTTATCAGCAAACATAAATCTGGGTACTTTTTGGACTGGGCAAAATCATTAGACTGTCCGTCTAAATATCTAAAACATAGACAAAATCAATTAATCATTTTTTAAAACTGAGAATTTTCAGAAAACAATAATTTTGCACACTTTTTATAAAACTGGTACTCTTCTAGCCCAAACAAGTACTATTTCTCATTAACTTAAATATATATTCATTTACAAGACAAACCACCCATTAGTCAACACAACTACCACCCTTAAGGCGAGACAAGATTTTGGTGGCTTAATTTATGGAAAAGCAAACAAAAAAAAAAAAAAGAAATAAATAAACCCCCAAAAGAAAATGGAGAAAAGAAAACCTAAAGCATCTTAGAAAACAAAGTAAAAAAGGACAATCATATCTACTTGTAATGGCAGCATAACAAGGACTAAACAACAGCAGTAGAAGCAGCTACAGAATCTTTATCTCATAAAAAACTAAAAAGAAAAAAACAAAAATAATGCAAATACAGCAAAGAGAAATAAAACAAAAAATCATTATGGCCTCGTTCTTAGTTGGCCTCCTCCTTCTCATCTGCTGCAAAAGGAAAACTTAGAATAAAATTGACAATAACAAGCAAGAAAATCGTTAACAGGAACGTTATAGAAAAAAATCCTGTAGCAAATATTACGAATACAAAATTCAACATGACTTAACATATTTGTTATCTTTCGCTTTTCTTCACTTTTCCTCCTCATCGCAATTCGCCCTAAACATCTTGTGGCATAATACTCAAGTACTTACGTACAAGCGAATGAATATGCGAAAAAGCAAACATGAGTATTTCGCTTTAAGCAGCTTAAAACGAATTGTTTTTACTCTTCAAAAGATAAAAGCGGCATTTTATTCGTTAGAGGCACAATTGTTGCCAAAACAATTGTAGAGCTGGAAAACTCTGTTAATATTTGATAAAGTTTTGTTACACTGAAAATTTATGGAAAATAAATATGGAAAATTTGGAAATTTGAAAATCAAGAGTTTTTAATTATTCAAAAAGTTTACTTTCTTCTTTTTGTTTTGTAAAAGAAAGATTTTCATTTATTTATGCAAACAAAAGGATAACATAAGAGAACTTTTATGAGAAAAGTTAAAAATCGTAAACAAAATCTAAACTAAATCTGAATTAGCTTCAAAACATGTATATTAACTTGATTTTGTTGAAGTATCTGCAATAAAATCTTTACTAGAATATAGAGTATGAACTTGAATCTGAAATATACTTTCATCTAGATTATGAACTAGAACCTGAAATAGGATCCGAACAGAAATACAAACTTGATTCTGATTAGAATTTCAACTGGAATCTGACCTAGAGTTTGAAGCAGAATCTTATATAGAATCTTAGAACTGAACTGGAACTGAACTAGAATTGAATTAGAACTAAACTAAAACTAAACTAGAACTCAACTAGAATTGAACTCGAATTAAATTAAAATTAAACCAGAACTGAATTAGAACTGAACTAGAATTGAACTAAAACTTAACTAGAACTCAACTATAACTTAACAAGAATTAAATTAAAAATAAACTAGAACTGAATTAGAACTGAACTAGCACTAAGTTAAAACTGATCTAGAACTGAACTAGAACTAAGTTAAAACTGAACTAGAATTGAACTAGAACTAAGTTAAAACTGAACTAGAACTGAACAAGAACTAAATTAAAACTGAACTAGATTTGAACTAGAACTAAACTAGAACTGGATTAGAACTGAACTAGAAGTGAACTTAAACTGAATTATAACTGAACTAAAACTAAACTAGAACTGAACTAGATCCAAACTAAAATCTGGACTAGAAACTTAAAAGGTTCTAAAATAGAATCCAAACTTTAGCTGAAAAAACTTAACTATTTAAAATTTTTAACAAACATTTTGCTTTATTTAAAGTATAAATGCATTTTATAAAAAATTTTTGTTGAAAAAAAAACTATAAAGCATCTTTAGACTTTAAATAAAATATTCTTCGAATAAATGCATTTCATATAAATATTTATGCATGACTGCATTTAAAATAAGCCGGATATAAAGTGAAAATAGTTTATGCGTATTTAAATACGATTTTATTTAAAAAAACAACAATACTCTTTACAATAACTTTTGCCATAAACTCCTACTTCCGGTTCCCTTAAAAATGGGGTCATCCTTATTCCAACACACACTCACACATTGACACATGTATACATAAACAACAAACATAGAATGACAATAATAACATGAAATAAGAAAACTTGCTAATATTACGACATTTAAGTGTCATTAAAAACAAACAAACATAATCATCACCAGCGTCATCAACATCATCATCGGAGTCGTCTTCTTTTTCGTCATTAAACAATAGTCCTACTTATGGTTACAATATTAAATATGGCAGAAATGGGTGCGTGCATGTATGTGTGAGCATATGAATGACGATATAAAAATGAACTGTTATAAACAGAAGTTACCACTACAGAATTTTGAAATTATAACGGTTCAATAATAATCTTAAGGAAATGTGAAATATTTTATTATGCAGATGAAGAAAAGAAACAAACATTTGAACGAAATGGAAATAAACATGGAAAAAGAGAATAATAAAAAAATAATAAATGTTTGTCAGTCGGTCGGTTGGTTGGTTGGTTGGTTGGTAACTAAAGAATAAACAAACATATACACGCGTATAAAGACATTAAAAGAATGTGATAAAAATGATTACAGTGACAGTTGAAATTGGAAAAATTTTGTTTAAATTTTTTATAGATTTATCGAGAAAATAATTCGACACAATAAAATAAACAAATTTCGGTGAAAACAAAACTGTCTTTAAAATATCTCTTTTAAAGAAGCGATATTAGATCATAATCAATTTCCAGGATAGAGGTTTTCGCTATTAAGGAAAAATTAAGTCTAGACCTGTGAAAAGATATTGTCCTCTTGTCAAAAGAGCATTGAAGAGCACAAAAAAGGTGTTCAAAAGTGTGGTAGATTTTAAATGATGATGGACTAGATGTTCGAGCAAAGTGACAGAAATTACTATAAACGCATTACAGAGAGGGTTTCCAAATTCATTACTAGTGACTAACATATTTTTTTATTCTTTTAAAACAAATTTTCTAGGTCCAAATTTTGTGTGTGTACATTTTTTCTATGAAAAAGTACATAAAAAATCTTTACTTTCTATTTTAAAAATTATCAGACAACACCACCGCTGTCAATGACGGCTCAGGCTCAGAGTATGTACGTATGAAAAAGCAGCGTCCCTTTGCCGGCCTAATGGTATCTTTTTAGTAGGAGTAGAGTCTGTACTATAAAAGGCAACGTATGATTAATATTATTTTTTCAAATATTAATCATACGACTGATTTTTCATTCTTGTAAGATTTCAAATTTAACTTTTCTTTAAACATTTTAATCACGTTTATTGCGCAGCTTTTAAAAAGTAATTAAAACTTTATCATAAATGTATAAAAAAAGAAAATCATAAATGATAATAATTTAAACTTTTTATCTTCTATTGTGATAAATTTTTACTTCAGACATTAATAATTCAGCCATTTTTAACTTTTCATTTTATTTCAGCTACTGAACTTAAGTCTTTCTCTCACAAACACTTTTTAATTTATCATCTTCCTTTTTATCTTTTCATAAATAATATTTACAAAACTTTTTTACTTTCCCCAACTCTTTCAGCTTCTGGTGCTATGAGAGATCAATAAAATCTGATTGATGACTTGAGTTTATTGTCTTAAAATACATCAAATAAATTGTTTATATTTTAGACCATTACAAAGCTTAAACTTTATGAACCAAGAAAAGAAAAGAATAAAAATGAAAGGAAAGGAAGCGAAAGAAAAGAACAGAAGTAATGGACGCTTCTGTTCTATTTTATTCACTTTTTTTGTTTTCTCAATCAAGTTTTAAAATAAAATGAAATCATTTATATCTGTTATTATTATTAATAATGTTATAACATTAATAATTTTCTATTTATATTTTTTCTATTGTCCTATAAATATTTAATTGATTGTGTTATGAATTCGTATTAACAATATACCAATACATTTATAATAAATGAAATTTGATGGCACATTCCAAAGAATACATATATGTATGAATGTTTTATGTGTGTATTAGTAACATAAAGCCAATTTATTGTTTACTTTTGATATATTTATATCATCTTCACCCCCTCTGATATTTTATTCATATTTCTCTTTATTATAGTCAGTTTTTCAATAACTTATTATAAAAATAAGTGATTTGTTTAGTGAGGGAAATAATTGGTTTATAATCATATTTAATTCTTATCGGATTGTTTAAAATGGGTGATAACAAACAAATGACATGCTAAAAAAATACTTAATTTTTACAAAACATGACACGCAATAGGCTGGACTAGAATCCGAACTAGAATTTTAACCGGGATGTTAACTGAAATATGAATTAAAATCTGAACTGAAATCTAACATAAAACTTAAGTCATAACTAGAAATGCACTACAATAAACTAGGACTGAACTGGAACCTGAACTATAATCGGTTGCAGAACGAGAACAAGAAATTGAACCGAAATCTGAAACAAAGATGATCTAGAATTTTATCAAAAATTGGTAGGAAGCATCTGAACTAATATTTGTAATAGAATTTGAGTTAAAATACAATTTGGGATATTAAACGGAATCAGGAATAGACTCTCAACTTTAGCTTTACTGAAATCTGAACTAGAATGTGACTTAAATCTGAAATATGATCTGAAATGGGACTGTACAAGAACTCAAATTAAAATTAACTAAACTGAAATAGTATTAAGGATCTAACCTTGAATTTGAACCAGAATCTAAAATTGATATATACAAGGATCTTAACTAGAAATAACCCAAAACCTAAACTAGAACTTAATTCAATCCGAACAGGAATTTTAAATAGAAATTCAAATAGAGTCTAAACTAGAATTTTTGGGACTAAAATGTGAACTAAAAACTTAAACAAAATTTGATTCAGAATTACTAGATTCAGATTCTGATTCAGAATTACTTAGAGTTTGAAAAATAAATGAATTAAAATCTATTCTAGAATCCGAACTATAATTTGAAATAGAATCATATCTATAATGGGAACTAGAACTAGAACTGAATTTGAATACGCTCTTGAATATTGTGAGAGGCATTTGGATTTTTAAATAAAAAATAAATTTAACATTGAAATCATAAAATGCCTAAAAGGAAATATAAAGGAAAACGTTTAAGAAAATGATTATCTCAGCACTTTTCCTTATTTACTCTCCCCCTCATCAAATAAATATCGACGTAAATTACCATAAAATCTGAATTTAAATTAAAACAAACGTTAGCAAAATTTATAGGAAATTAAAAATATTTTAAAAAGATATTCTTTAGCTATTAAATACAATCCATTAAAGATAATTTTAAAATATAACCAAAAAAGCAGCCATTTTGTTTATTTTCCTTCCTTAGACATTATTTACATTTAAGTATTTTTTTTTTTTTGGTTTTTTAAGATTTAAGTTCCCTTAAATTACAATTTTGTTTATTTACAATTTGGGGTAACGCAGGTTTTTCGTACTTTTGGAGCCAAAATGTATGAAAAAGAAGAAAATAATAAAATCTAATATGTCTTTGGGGAAATATTAATTTTGTGATTTTAGCAATAGATCCTCTTTTGTTTATAGTCTTTTTTATATAAATATAAGACCCATTTGCACATAACACAAGCGAAAATAGTTTATATGTATATGTGTTTGGCATATCACACACACACACACATATATATATATTATATATATATATATATATATATATATATATATATATATATATATATATATATATATATATATATATATATATATATATATATATATATATAATATATATATATATATATATATATATATATATATATATATATATAAACACATAATAAGTCTCCAAAGAGTTTTAAATATAAGTGACTCCATTACCTTGCAAAAATAACCTAAGAAAACAAAAAATATATTTTATTCCAAAAATATAAAATCTAACAAGAAAAAAGGTGTAAAAACAGGTTAGAAAGAGGGGTTAAGTATTTATATATTTTTGTATAACCTAAAAATGGTTGAAAAAAAAAACAAATGGATCTTGAGAGCTCATATTACACAATAAATGAAAACAATGAGTGTAAATAATGTACGTGTTAAATTTTCTACCATTAACACTTTTTCTACGTGAATATTCATATTCACATTCAGTTCTACATTTGTTCGTTCATTCATTTATTTGTTCATATGTTTTTCATTTATTTTTCATTATTGTTCAATTGTGTACGTGTTACCTTTAATTATATTAAATTCTAAACAAATTGTTTATATTATTTGCTCTCATTTTTTAATTTATTTTATTTTTTTCTGCAGTTGAAAAAGGCCAAACGGTTATAAAATAAAGCCAAGGTCAGTCAATAAGTCATGTAAAGAACAAAACAAAAGGATTTTATAATAAAAATAAAAGAATATTTACATGGTGTTCTTATTTGTAGCAGTTATTAATTGAGAATTTCGCAATTTAGAATTTCATTTCGGTTTTCAAAATTAAAAACTGTATTCAAAATTGATTTTGCAATAACAAAATTTTCTAAAAACTATTAAATTCTATCTTCGAAAATTTAAAAATTTATATTTAATAACAAATTTAAAAATTTATATTAATAACAAATTTAAAAATTATTAATTTTTATTCAATAAAATTCTATTTTGGAAAAACAAAAAAAGGTTCGAAAATTTAAAAATTTTCGAAATTAATATTTTTTCAATAGAACGCCTTTCGCTGAACTAATTATTAAAGAATAACAGTTTTGGAATTTTTTATTCAACAAAATGCTATTTTCGAAAATTAAAATATAAATTCGAAAATTTTGAAAACTAAAAAACTTCAAAATATTTTTTAGTGTTTAAAATGTTCACTTTAAATTCTAAGAAAAAATAATTAAAAATAAAGTTCGAAAATTTTTAATATTCGAAATTGGTATGAATAAGTTTTATTTGAAAATTTTCTTTAAAAATTCATTTAAAATAATTCAATTTCACTATTTTATAACTCGAAATAAAGAATGAATTTATTCGAAATTTAAAATTATTTCATTTAAATTAAATCTGAAGAATTTTAAATTTTTTTATTAATTTTTAAATTTTAAATTAAGATCAAAAATCTTCGAAATTTATGCGTAATAAAAATTCATTTACTTTCAAGATTCGAAATTGTTGAAATTAGATATAAATATTTTGGATTCCCCTTTAAAATTTAAAAAGTAAATCTGCCACAATATAATTTGAAATCTGCCAAAATAATTATTTGCTTTATATGGGGCTACCACTTCCCCTGATCCTATCCATATTAAATAAATCGATAAATCTACTCCTTAAGAAAATAACTCCAATGAAATCTTAATATTTTCATTTCAATAGTTTTTAAGATATTCGATAATTGAAAGTTACTCTGCTCTATATAGTTTTTTGAGAATAATAATAAATTTCAAAACTCTTGTAAACATGATCCTACCTATATATATACGGTTATTCCCTATACAAGGAGCGAGATCGAAAGTTCTTAACATGCGTTTTTCATTAAAACTTTTAACCCAAATATTATTATTAATAACATTAATTAAAATGCTACTTCAATTCATTAGAATCACATTCTGAAGTCCACTTACTTTTAGTCTGATTTGGCTTCCCTTCACTATGGAAAACAAGGCAATGAGTAGTACAAGAATAAATAATGCGGTTTTTGTACCAAAAGAGGCAAATTCTACAGATTTAGAGAACAAAAAAGGTGTCGAAATGTGTGGTAGATTTTAAACGTAGATGGATTACCTTTTCCAGCAATGTGACAGAAAGTACTATTAAAACTTAAGGAATGGTTTCTGGAAAGGTTCAGAATTTCATCACTAGTGATAGTGATTTCGTAAATTGTAATAATTATTTTAATAAAAAAATTAAAACTGTAAGATTAATGATTTTGTTTTTATTAACATAAATGTACGTTAAGAATTTTTCGATTTCACTAAATATTTAACTTAATTCATAGCGTATTTAAAACCCGTCAGAGCTTAATAAATTTTTATTCTTATTTTTATAGTTTTCCCTCGTACAGCGACAAACACTAAAAATGCTAATTAAGTATTGCATTTTTAAACTTGCAACTATTAAAACAACAAATTCCTGCTGTTACAAAGAAAATAACTCAAAAGACTGACTGAACTATAAAGAAAAACTGGTAATAAAATTAAGAAAATGAATATTTCTTAAACATGCAACACTTTTTTATTTATTTAGGATAATAAAATGAACATAAAATAATTGAAATATTTTAAATAATTTGTTAAAGAAACAAACCAACACACACACACATATATACACTTAATTAAATAAATGTTTTTATTCCTCTACACATACATAAAGAAAAATATATAAGAGTCCTGTTTTTAAGTACAAAACAAGTGAGAGGTTTATAATATAACGAATCTATAATATCTCCCACCACAAATGCGTGTAAAATAAATACGTTATGTTCCGTACATACACACTAAAATGTACACTTATAAACGTTTTTTTTAATTTAATACAGGAACTTCCTACTGAGTCATAAAATCAGTTATATTTTTGGCTATATTTGTTTCAACTGAACCGATCATTTTTGATATAGTAATAAAGTAAACGTAACTCAATATTATAGCAAAATTTCATTATAATTTGATGATTAATAATTGACAATTTTACGATAGTTCATCGCATAAACTTAGAGGTTGCCTGAGATATCAGTCTATATCTTTTAATGTACTGAGCCGATTTTGCTAGTTTTAAATAGAAAACTTTTCAGGACTATAAGAAATACTCAGACCAAATTTTGTTTCGATCTGTCAATTACTGAGACAGACAAACAATTAGACTGACAGAGCTAAATCGACTCAGCTTTTGATTTGATGCAAGAATATATAAACATTATGGAGTTTGAGATGAATCTTTCTAAGCATTACACACGGAATGAAAAAAATAATATACCCTCTTCACCACTTGTAGAGGTGGAGGGTATAAAAATAAAGATAAATTTACCACCAACCAACCCTTTTATTTCAAGTATCAAAATATAAAAAAACACTTTTATATAAAAAGCACGAATTTGTGTCAGACATTATGTCTGTTGTTTTCCTTTTGAAAAGCTGTTTTCAGAAGAAAGAAAAACAGCAACAACATAATTAGTTTTTCCAATATTTGTTATTTTATTTGTGTATTTCTACTTGAATACATACATAATTCTTCTTCGCCTTCTTCTTGTTCTGCTTGCTCTTGTTCATTTTTTAGATTTTTATTTTATACGAGTCATACTGAGAATACAAATTTCGTACATATAGAGGTCAAATATTATAAAACATGGTCTTGCTAAACTGCTGCTAAATTAAATATTCTTTTTTCTCTTCTTTTTAGTTTTTTTATTTTATTTCATTTTAGTTTTGTATTTTATTTTTTTCTTTTAAATTGTATTTTTATTCTTTCTCCATTAATGAGAGCTCAATTTTTTATATATTTCCTTTTATATATATTTTCTGGGAGTTTGCGTGTTAGTCGTCGTGTGGCATTAAGTCAAATTGTTGAATTTATCCTTTAGATCTGTTTTCTTTATTCGTTTTTGGTTTCTACTAATGAAATATCGTAACCAAATTCATTTTATGTTTACAGATGTTCTTTATTTCGGCAGAATAATGTAATTTATCAATAATGAAAATTTTGTAGATTTAGCAACAACAATAGGAAACATATGGAATCTCAAATCTGTTCCATTAAATTATATTGAAATCAGCAAATCTTAAGAAAATATTTTTTTTGCATGCTGCACATTTTAGTATATTGAATAAGGAGTCTGTCTAGGAATATATATATAAACATTATTATATTTGTTTTCAATCCTCAATTTGGAAATGATTATTGGAACAAATTTTAATTTAATTAATGTTAAACTGTTTATCAGCCAGTTTTCAAAATAAAAAATTAATATAAAATCACCAATTTCAGGATATTTTAACGAGTTAGTTTTCTTTCGAAGCATATCAGGTTAAAAATATTAACAATTTAATACATTTTTCATGCCCACAAAAAGTCTATATGTAAGCGAATCTAGAAATTACATTTAATAAAATTGAAATTTCAATTTCCAATATCGGACCTGATGTTAACTACATTTTGTCCAGCAAAATAATTCCTTGAGAAAGCAATTAGGACTAAATTTTAAAAATATCGCTGTAATAGTTCTTTCGACTTTTGGCAATTAATGTTTTTTTGTATTGTCGGTATCTCTCGATGCGTTTTGTCACAACATTTATTTTGAAACAACAATTATTTTTTGATATATAATGGTGGCTACCTCTCCCCCTGATCCTATACATTGTTAACTCTGTGACTGCTGTATTTAAAGGATGTTTTTTTAACAATGACATTTCTTTGAAGTGTTCAATTTAGTGGGTTTTCATTGCTTCATAAAGTCTTGAATAGAGACAACATTGTTTTCTTGATATTGATTTTTGTGTTTCTAATTTTTTTAAAGCTGTGACTTTGCTTTATCTCCCCTTCAAATTAAAAACAAAGGTCATCTTGACTTGAGATTAAATACGAAAATCTCAAAGTATAAATAGTATGTATACTAAAATTATAAACTATTTTTAACAAAACACAACATGGTCCTATAAAAAGTTGGTCCAGTATTCAAAATACTTTTCCGTTGATAGAAAACATGATTCAGACAGAAGGAATCATGTTTCTAAATATAAAATAGAAAGCATTTTAAAAGAGCTCCCAACACATCCTGCAGGAAGGCAGCTCGGTAAGCTCAACGCTCGAACTGTTTAGTACGAAAAGTTAAAGCTAAACAGGCAAGTTTAAGATGTTGTTAAAAATTTTGGAAGCCCAAAATAGAGCACAAAAATTTAAGTCAAGTTTTTGTAAAAAAATATTTTTACTGCATAATGGATGACGAAACAAATTTTCTGGCAGATTTTTCGCAACTTTATAATAAATTATTTTATGTTGGTGATGCTGGAGGGAATTTTGAAGCAAAGGTTAGGATCCAAAAGTATTTAAAATTTCCCAAAGAGTTTGGTATCGCAAGCAATATGCAGTTACTGCAAAAGAAGCCAATCATTTGTTACAACGGGTTCTATAAATATCGAAATTTACACCAATGAGTGTTTAAAAAAAAAAGGTGTGTTCACTTATTGTCCTTCCTGACGCTTTGGTAAACTAGAACTTGGGTACCACAATAACAATAATGTGTTTTTGTACACCAAGAGAGGCAAATCCTCCAAACTGCCAGTAGAGAGTTATTGAACTCTTTTTAAAAAGAGTCCAAAAGTGTGGTAGATTTTAAACGAAGATGGACTTCCTGTTCGAAAAAGTTATTGTTTTCAAAACAGGTTAAAATTAAAATAAAATTTTATCACTAGTAAATAAATGAATATGAATAAAACTATAAAAATATATTTTTGTTGTAAATTGCAATATTTTCAATCGTTTTTATTAACATATATGAATGTTAAGAATTTTCCAATATTACTCCTTAATATGAAAAAAATTAAAAAAACTTAAAATCCTAAATTTATTATTGAAGAAGTAAATGAAATTATTAAATAAAATCACAGATAGAATATTTATTTTTGGTCACTATTTCCAGTTTATTTTATATGATTAAACGTGGAGATAATCATTAGTATTATTGATTCAGAAAAAAACTGAAATTCATACAAAATTAAATATTAGAAAAATCGACCATTAACAATCAATTTCTGAAAAAGTTGTTAGTATAAAATCGATTGCAAAAAATTATTTTCTTACTTACAAAATCGATTCTTAACCATAATCAACATTTATTCAGCATTTACTTGACAAGAATATACTATATAATATTCGATCGCAGCAGAATGTGCTCATTCTTAGCATTATTTTTGAATCCAAATCCAATTTATGGAATTTTAGATAAACTTGAAACTATTTTCGGGAAAATAATAAGTTTTCTCAGTTTAAAGGAAAGTACATTTGTATTTTTTTCTGCTAATGGCAGAAATCGATTCTTAACCATAATCGACACAGATCCAGCAATCAATAGACAAGAGTATTTTAAAATAACTATAGATTGTTGTAAAAATTGTTCCAAAAACAGTAAGTTCTTTGAATTATTTTTGAATTCAAATTTAATTTGTGGAATTTGAATAAACTAGAAACAATTTTTCGAAAAAAAAAAATTATAATAATAATTTTTCTCTGGTAAAAGGAAAATACAATTTTGTTTTTTTTCTTCTAACAGAAAACAGAAGGATTACCTCATACATATAAATCTATATACATCATGTTGTTTCTACGAGAATTGGATCTCAGTTCCGGAACGATCGAGTCACACTCGGCCAAAGATTGTCAACCCAGTGAGAGCTGTATCAAACGAAAGTTTTTTCTTCAAGAAAGAACTAACAGTTGCAGTAGAATTGTTGCTACAACAAACTCATACAATAATGGACCTACTTAACAGTTCTTTCAAGTTAAAAAGGTATAAGAGTAATGCAAAATAAACGATTTTTTTCATAACTGGTTGGTTAAAGACCGAAATATTGTTTCAAATATGGTTTCATACATGGGATTTAGAAAATTATAATATTTATTTAAATCTAATCAAGATAATTAAAAGTTTTAATAAGTTTCTGAAATTATTAAAAACTTCTTAAATTTCAATTCAATTCAATTTGTTTTAATAAATGTATGAGTATGATATAATATTCTTATAATATTAATTCAGAAAACTCAATATTAAATGGGTCAAAGAAAAAGTCATTAAAACAACGAAAAATTATAAACTTATTTTAGCTTTACATAACCATGACTAAATAAAAATTAAATGAATTAATTTAAAATTAACATTAACTCATTTAAAAAATCTTAAAATAAATAAAAATTCAAAATTACATCAGTGTTGTCAAGAGATTAAAAAGCCTTATTTATGGCTATTTATTTCAAAAAGGGGGACAAAAAAATCATAAAAAGTTATCAAGGCAATTTTTAGTGGAAAGACATACAAAAAAAAATAGAATTGCTCTATTTTTTTCCTTTGTAAAAATAACAAAATTGAATAATTTTAATAAATCACGTGTAGATTATAGAAAAAAGTTCTAGGTTATATGTACACACATAGTATCCTTGAAGAGAGTTGAAAGAAAAAGTAGAAATGAAAAAAAATGAGCACACATGTCATAGAGACAGAGCAAAAACTCTCTCGTAAGAAAACAACAAAGAGAGCTTAAAGAGAGGTTTTTCCTTGTTTAAATAAATATATTATATCAATGGAATTTATTGACTGAAATTATAATGGAATGAAATACAAATACTATCACGTGTGCCAGGATATCAAAGAGAAGAAAAAGAGAGACAAAAAATTTACGAACACGTAACTAAATTATGTTTAAAAAACTGAAACTCAAAAAAGAGAATTGATAAAATAAAAAAGAAAAAACAAAAAAAAACTTACCTCTTAGCACCCTCTTCACCTTCAGGCACTTCACCACCAGCTGTTGATGCTGCTGTAGCATCATGATGTTCTGAAGGGGCTGCTGTGGTTGCAGTTTCTTGTGTATTGGCAGCGGGTACTTCTTCATCACCTTGGCCACCTTTTACAGCACCCACCAATGAAGTGAATTGATTTGTAATATTCGAAAACATATTGTTTTAGTTGTTGTTGTGGTTTTGGGGATTTGGAGCAAGTTTTTTTCTAAATTTATTTAGATTTATAACTTTCTTTAAGTTTTTCTTTTAATATTTTATATTCTTTCAAGAATTTTGTTACAATTCAGCTTACTTCACGTTTTTTAACACATTAACACACTTAACGGATTTTTTGCTTTTAATAGATTTTAACGTTACTTTTTGTATTTGACTGTATATTTTAAGGTTATGTATGTAGTATTGTATTTTATTCAATATGCAAGTAATTATTGGAAATAAAAGGAAAAGGAAAGAGCATTATAGAGAGAAATTATTTTGAAAAAAGAGTATAAGTAAAAAATACAAGAACAGTTTCCAAGAGAGTTACTGTTATATTTAAATAAAAAACGATTCAATCGACGAAAGCTCACGATTTGTATGGATACCACTTTTCTTTCTTTGTTCTTTTCTTTTTTAACAAGAAAAAGGGGTTGTTACGTTGATTTCCAATTATATTTTACAACTTTTTGTGTTTTATAATTTCTAACAAAATTTCAAACATAAATTTCTAACAAAATTTTTCTCGAATTTTATAAAATATATATTTTTTTTTTTCAAAATAAATACACTTTAATAAAAAATATTTATATAAAAAATTAAATATATACTAAATAAAACAAAAAAGCTTTATTTCAAATATGTTGCAAAAAAAATCAATAATTTACAATATTTTCTTATTAAAAAACAAAAAAATAAGTTATATTTTTTATTTTTCTATAAATTCTCTTGAAAAGATTTTTTATTAAAACTAACGTTGCAATTCTTTAAAAATTTTTCTTTCAATTTGTTGTTTTTTATAAAATTTCTTCAATATTCAATAGAATAATTTTAATTATTACACTTTTTTCTTTTAAATTTAATTTTTCCACTTTTGAGTAAAGTTAATGCTTTTTTGAATGCTTTTTTAACTGTGTCTTCCTGCTTTGAATGTCCTCGGAGAACTGTTTCTAGTCGTTTAGAAAACTCTTTTCAAATAGCTTTACAAAAGCGAATTGATTACTTTTTGTCTCAATTTCTTTTTAAGGTTTTTTTTTGTGCTGTTGTTATTTTCTCCTCAAACTATAGTTTCACCACCGCCTACCAAGAAAATCACCCATTGGAATGTATATCGATTTCATGATACTCTGCAACGTACAACTTATGGTACGCAAGAGATTGGAAAATGAAATGCAATTTGGAAATAACTAATAAGGGTGGTTTTGAAGGAAGAAGGCCGTAAAATATAAAAGAAACTAAAACTCTAATAGAACTAAACTAGAGCAGAACTGGGACTGGACTAGAACAGAACTTAAACTGAACTAGGACTGATATATAATCGAATTTTAACTGAAGTAGAACAAAACTGGTATTGCAATAAAACTGTACTGAAACTCAACTAGAACTGAAATAAAACTGAACTGAACCACAATTGAACAAGAACCAAACAATATATTTAAATGGATTGCTCCAAGCCAATGGGCTTGATCCGTACAAAATTCAGAGAAAACCCGTCCATACATTTTTAAATGATTTTATCGGACGTTTTGTTAATCCTGGATGCACAAACGGAACAAGAACGCTGGCTGGTAAACAGCTTGTGGGAATTGGGATATATTTTAAGAAATAGCTCCGAAACAAATTGTTTTAAATAAAAATGAAATAAAACTAAATAAAACTGAACTAGAACATAATGAAGATCTATCTTAAGATCAAAATTACTTTCTAAGTACTTTATATTTAGTAATGTTTAGTATATATTTTTAAGGCTCAATTTACAATCTCTTAAGTTCATATATCCTATCCCCATTTTACACTTAACCGGATCATACGTAATTACTGTATATGAAATTTACTCCAATTAATCATGTATATCCTTTTGGTCGATGTTTCCTTCTCAACATTCAAGTAGCTGGTACGCATGAGCGCCGAAAGTGATAAAATAACAAATACAAAAACAGTTTCATCAAATTGCACAAATATACGCAGCTTCTACAGAAATTAGGAAGCGTGGCAAAGACTTTAAGACAAACTAATCACTTTGAATATAAAATTTAAACATATGAAAACTTTTATTTATGAATATTTAAGAAGAATAGAAAAAGACATACTCAACAGTAATGGAATTTCTAGAAATTTTATCAATAATTTTTTTATCAATACAAAGAAATTCTTGTCCATGAAAAAAAATTAATTTTGGATAAAATACGGAATGCTTTTGGTTGTTTTTTCTTTCTCTCCTTGTTTATTAGTTATTTTCCTTTTATTACACTATAATTTCAGTATTTTCGTTATATTGTCAATTATTTTTATTGCGTTATAATTATTGTTCCAAAAAAATTTTAATTATTTTATTTAACTCTTGTTTTTTTACTATTTGTATCTTCTTTTTTCTTTTTTGTTTACCAAATTTCCAACTGGATGGAATTCTGACACTTGTTCTTGTTGGAGAAAATAATGTTGACACTTGTTTTGTTATTGTTTTCTTCTTTAAAGAGAAGGGTGTATTTCATAAAGTTCAGTGCCGATTTAATTTGACGCCGTTAGCAATTGAGTTCTCAATGTTAAGTAGATTGTGTAGAATTAAATATTATTAATTGTGCATCAATTTGGATATATGGGAACAGTATATTGATAGTGAAACAATTATTAGTGCGATAAAGATAAATATAAAAAGAAATTGATGCCTCACACGAGGGATAGTCAGTTTCCGCTAGAAAACAATTTTTAAAGGCCATATATCTTCCATTAATCTCAATTTCGTAATAATTTATTGAATTATCCAGCATTAGTATGAAAAACTTTCCGGTGATATAGATGTCGCTGAGTAGACAATCTTTGACAGAGTAAAGCTCGTTCGTTTCGCAGCGCAGATCCAATTGCCTTGGAAACGCATAAGGCTCGTTTTATATTGCTTCGATACATCACAATATGTTTTGTATATTACAAATTTGATTTAGAATTTCGGTAAAAAATTCAATCTTATCTGGAATAGGAGGAATTCAGACAGATTTATATGGTACTTCTTAAGTTGAAGTTATTTACCGGCTCAGGGTTTTATTATCTCTCAAGCCGACGTACAACAAGGACAGAGCGTAATGTAATAAAAAACACCTAACTTGGCAGCACTTTTGAAAACATATGTGAAAAATGTCAAATGTCAATATGACATTTTCTTTTAGGTTAGAAACGGTTGAATAATAATAAATTTCACCAAATTTGTGCTAAATTACCGAAAATATTGTTAAAAACTAAAACAATTAATAAAAATTTAAAACGGGAACCCTCGAGACCTAAAATACAACAAATAGTCCTAATATTATGGCCAAATATTTAGCACAAATTATTGTTTTGGGTGGACAGGCCATTGGCAGGGCTTTTGCCAAAGCGTTAAGACAAGAAATTGCTGCTTCCCAAGAAGCTGCACGACGTAGTGGTGGTGGACGTCAGGGAGAAAAACGTTCAGAAGCTAATGCTAGAACAGGTAAGTTTAATCTATATAATTTTAATGAATGAAGTAAATATTTAAATCTCCTTTTGAAGGCATGACGCTGGACGAGGCAAAACAAATTTTAAACATTAACGATCTAAACAATCTCGAACAAATCACTAAAAACTATGAACATTTATTTGCTGTCAATGACAAAGCCAAAGGTGGTTCCTTCTATCTACAATCTAAAGTTTTCCGTGCTAAAGAACGTATCGATCAAGAATTAAAAGAAGCTTTAAAGGCACAACAAGCTAAACAAAAACCACAAGATGACACAGCCTCAACGGGGTCAAATGAAAAACCACGATGAGTCGTTTGTTAGTTAAAATTAGAATGTGTTTTTAGTAATTACTTGTTTTTTTATAGATTTTATAAAATTATTTTTCCTATTACAAGTTTATTGTAAAATAACAAAATTCACTATTTTAAGATAAAAAAACTTTTAACATACAAACTATAGGCTTTCAATACTTGTGCTGTATGAATAAGATGAGGAGATTAGTGTTAAAATCTTATTATTAAATAGTAAGCAAGGTAGATTTTCTTGCTTAGTGCAGACTGTTGTAAATAATATACCAGATTAAGATTTGTTTAATTTGCTTTTTAAAATAAGTTGGAATTTTTATGTTACTATATAGACTAAATACAAATTTATGAACGATTGTTGAAAAATACATATATAAATATTTCTTATAAATAATATGATTTTAATCGCTTGTGAAAGAAAATTTTTAGTTGTATAGTATAATTTTAAACTGTGATTGGGACCTGGTTCGCTGGTTGCAGAAAATCTGAAGCGATTTCTGGCAGTGAGGCATGGTAATTCTTCAATGGATAGTAGTAAAATCTAAATTGAAATTATATATACTGAATGAGTTTTTAAGCTGCAGCAACTAGGCTCAAAAATAATCACATGATTGATGATTTATGGTGGTATATGAGTTGAAAATATTTCTTACACACATGTGCACATTTTTATGTGAAAACTAGATTTTACCCGATATGATTTGCTGCACAAAAATTATTATCAGTCGAAGATTTTGAAAGAAATCTCGACGTGTGTTAAAAAATGTAATTGGGTCCAAATGTGAAAATTCTCGCTGTAATAGTTCTTTATATATTCGATAATTAACATTTGCTTTAGGTGGCAGCTACTTCTCCCTCTAATCCTATCCACCCTACATTTTGTCCAGTAAAACAAATTTCATCAAAATTGGCCCAGCCGATTTTGAGTCAATACGTTACATACATACATACATACATACATACATACATACATAAATACATACATACATACATACACATACATACATGCACACATTTTATTTATTTTTTTATATATTAGTTTGTGTTCAGTTCAGTTCCAGATCGGTTCATGTTCAGTTCCAGTTCGATTCTAATTCAATTAATATTCAAGTCTAGATCAGTTTCTATTCAATTCAGTTTTAATTTTATCCAAGTTCTGTTCTAGTTCCAGCTCGGTTCTAGATAATTTCTAGTTTTTCTTCAGATCTAATTCTAGTTTGGTTCTATTTCAGTTCCAGTTAGTTCAGTTCGATTTCAGTTCTAGTTCGGTTCTAGTTCATTTCTACTTCAGTTAAAGTTTCATTTTAGTTCAGCTCTAGTTCGGTTCAATTTCAGTTCTAGTTCGGTTCAGTTTATGTTCAGTTCTAGTTCACATTTAGTACAGGTCTGTTTCAGTTTCAGTTCCAATTATAACGTTCTTTTTATTATATTTATATTTTTCTAATAAAATAAAGATAAAATTAAACATTGTTTGTATAAATATCTTTTTATTGAAAATATAATAATTTATTTATATAGAAAAACAAAACAAATGTCAGGCCTAATTAATACATACAAAAATCACTAAAATATTAAACTAAAAATAATAAAAATTTCTTTAAATATTTTTTATTATAAATATTCAATACTTGTTTTTTGTTTGTTTGTTTTTTTTATTAATTCAAAATTATAGAATTAAAAATTATTTTGTTTTAATTTTAATATAAATTGATTTAAAAATTTGTATATAAATTTCATTTTAATTTTAAAATAATTTACAATTTTTTACTAAAAAAAAAATCAAATAAGTTTTAAATAAAAAATAAAAGAATCAAGTTTTAAAAGCATTAAATACTTTAAAAACTAAAGATTTCAATCAAATAAAAGTCAAATTTTGTTTAAATTTCTTAAAATAAAACTTATTAATTATTATTTCCATTTTAATATAAATTAAGTACATATGTACAGTTAAAAGAGGGTTAATAAGGAAAATAAGAAAATAGTTTACACAAATTTTTAACAAAATCCGGGATTTGTATGTTCTATAACACATCTTTTACAATATTTCTTAACTGCCCGATAGCCTTCAACGGATATTTGACAATCTTGTATATTCAGCTGCTGCAAACCACGACAATAATAAGCGATACATTGCACACCACGATCCGTTATCATATCACAATTTCTTAAACTTAACTTCTTTAAATTTGGACAACTTTCAGCTAAGGCTCGCAAACCAGCATCACTAACATCACATTTACCAATATCCAAAGCTCTGAGGCGTGGACACGATCTGGCCAATACAGTTATCGAATCATCACTAACAGCTTCACATCCACGAGCATTTAAGTAACGTAATTTATAGCAACGTCGTGCTATAACTTTAAGACCTGCATCAGAAACACGATCACATTTGGCAACAGAGAGATAACGTAAGGCAGCTCCCAATTTGGCCAATTCGTAAAGGCCAAAATCGGTAATGTTAAGGCAATCGGAAACACTCAGCTCTTTGAGAGCTATACAAAAACTTGGCACAAATTTTAAGCCTGCATCTGTAAAGAGTTTGAACGAATGAATAAATTAAAATTTTACAAATTTGTTTTTCATTAAGTTCTAGTTCAGTTCCAGTTCAGTTTCTAATTCCGTTCAACGACTTACCTGTAATTTGTATGCAGCGTCTTAGATAAAGATACACCAGTTGTGGACAATTTTTCACAACAATTTTTAGACCCACATCTTCTAAAGCTGTACAATCGGTTAAATCTAAATATTGTAGTAAAAGTCTTCGAGGTGGTTCCAAATTTGGATTCGGTGTTATAATATTAATTTGCGTACAACCTTGAATGAAATGAAATATTAAAATCTATTACAACTGATGAAACAATCGCCAATTTACCCGTCACATCCAAATGTTGGATATTAGTGCATTTGGTCAAAACATCCACTAGAGCCTGATTCGAGACATTAACACACGTTTGCAGTTGTAAATGTGTTAATTCCGGACATCTGCGTGTTAACAGCTGTAAACCCTTATCCGATATACGACAACCATCGGCTAACATTACCCTCTCTACATCCGGACATGAACCGTTACGTGTTTGTCCACATAATTGGCGAAAAATCATTTTCAAAGCTTTATCACCATTCAAATGTTCACCCTTCAACGAAATAACTTTCCATAACACCGGACGCCATGCCAACTGTTCAAATCTTCGACACACACGCGCTAAACTACATAACTCACAACTTTCGAACCATTGAAAGATTTTTAAAATGGCCTCGTCTGGTAGGCGATCAAATAAGGGACCCGAACGTAAAGGGCCCTTTTTCGACCATGGTGGTGGTCCAGTTTCTGCATGCCTACGGGCTATGGCCGCTGCTGCTGACATGGCAGCTGGAGGTGGATGATGAACAATGCTGTGTGTAGTTATGGCATTCGGATGATGACCTGTGGGTGAGGGTGACACCAAGGTGGCATAGCCTTGATCTAGACTAGGTGAAAATCTGCCTAAATTACATAAACCATCCGATAAACTTTTCACTTTACTGTGGTGATAACGTTGATCCAACGCCAGATTCGAAGAGGAGGAGGTGTTATTATTTGAACTGGAAAAATTATCTATATGATTCGAAGAACTAAATGCATTGGCGGGTGAATTAGTGCGATTTAGGAGATAACGATCTGAACCACTCGTCTCACTTGGGCTTGAGGCACGATGGTGATGAAGATGGGGATCTGAAAAGAAGTAATGTAATAAGAATAGTTTTAAAGTAAGAAAGAGAGAGAGAGAGAGAGAGAAATTCTCACCTTGTAATCTCTCATTGCCATCACTGTAATTACACATACTGCGCAAACCATCCTCTAGATAATAACGTTCACTTTGATAATTACTCGCCTCAGAACCCAGAGGTAAGCCCCGTATGGCACTACCCAAATATAAAGCATCCATTTTCTTTTCCAAATAATATTGAGCATTCCGTCCACTACCATTAGCATTGGCCGCTGGCACTGTACCCCGTCCATTTTGATGTCTTGTTAGCCGCTGTGTGTTTGAGCCCGGGGCCGCATCACTGGAATCCTCGGTATCAGCACTATTACTGTGCAAAACATAGGCGCTGGGTCCTCTTTCATGTCTGCCATATTGTATTAAATGTTCCAGGGCTAAAAAATTTCTCTGCTGATTGGCATTGACACCCACACATAAATTCGCTCTTTGTTGCTGTTGAGTGGTACGTCCCACCGAAGCAGAACTGGGTAATACCGTGGAGCCATTTAAGGGATGCTGACGCCCTCTTAACTCAAACGTGGCAGCCTTATGTTGAATAGGCTGAGGTTGATCTAACGAACTTTGTGACGATGATCTTGATAAATCATACAATTGAGCAGTCACCTGCCGTTCTTGTGTAGAATTTTTGGCACTCGATTGGGTATCTCTATCATCTAAATCATTTCTTAAACCATCCACCTGATCACCCTGCTGGGTTACAGAGGTTGTATGGTAAATTATATCTGTATCGGTATCTATACTAAGATCAGGAGATTTTCTTGACATTTGATAAACTTGAGGATCCAAGGGACTCGATGAGAGTGGATGATGAAAGGTGGACTGATGTAGACCATTTAAAGAGTCCATTACAGCATTACTATTGCGACCCAATGAAGCCAACGGACATTCTAAACTTGTAGGCGCTGCAGCGCGTCTAGCTGTTTGATGAGACATTTTTATAATTCCTTCTACAAGATTACTCCATTAAATCTGTAAATAAAGTAATAAAAATTGTAATGGAGATGGAGTTATAAAATATAAACGAGAAATAAGAAAAAACAAAAAAAGTAAAAAAAAAAAACAAAAACAAGTAAGAATGCTATATTGAGCTATGTCGAATCTTCAATACCCTTCACCACAAATGTGTGTGTGTGTGGTAAATGTGTTATGTTTCCTACATACACAATCATACATAAATGTTTACATTATTTAAACGCTTTTTTTCTTAACAGGAACCACTTAATGAGTCATAAAATTAGTTATATTTTTGACTGTAACTTTGTGTTTACTGAACCGATTTTGATCATTTGTGAAATGGTAATAAAGTACAAATTACTTAATATATCATTCTAAATTAACGATTTATAATTAACTATTTTAAGAAAGTTCTTTGCTTGAACTTAGAGGTTGCCTCAGTTATCGGTCTATAACTATTAATATACTAAACTATTTTTGCTGATTTAAATAGGAAAAGATAGACAGACGGATGGCGGACAAACAGACAGACATACATAGCTAAATCGAATCAGATTTTGATTTGACGGAAAAATGTATATACATTATTGTGTCTAAATAATTCCTACTTAACATTACACATGGAATGACATAGTTAATATACCCACTTCATCACTTGTGTTGGTGGAGGGTATAAAAATAAAGTGGTAACATGAAACGTTGTGCAAATATTTTCAATAATTTGTTTAACAAATTGTAGAACATATGTAAAGCTCTGTTTAAGTCCCATTTTTTTTCTTCTACTCCATCGTTTTCCTTAAAGAATTTTTGCTTAAAAAATATAAGAGAAGAAATAAAAATCCTCAAAGGAATATAAAAATAAAATAGAATTTTATATGACCAAAAACATTTGTAGTTGGTAGCTTTAGTCGTTCATATGGAAGAGACAAAAAAAAATAATAATAAATAAAAAAAAAAATAAAAGAAAAATCATTTAAATCTCTCTAGTTCTCTTTTTTTTATATAGAAATGTCTTCTTAAGATGCCAACTCATAAATATAAAAAGGAAAAAAATAAAAATAAAAATATAAGTAAAGCCTATGGATTTTGTACACCAACCACACTTCCTAGTAATGCATCAGGCAATAAGGAAACAATATATTGTATCGATATCACTTTTGACACTTTCCAACGACAGCTTTACGAAAAACAAGATCCCAAAACGTTTGCTTCATATGTGTGCTTGTAAGCATTTGTATATATAATGTGTGTGTGTTTCAGTATGAGTGTATGTGAGTAATATTTTCTTATAGCTAAAATACAATGAAATCTATTCAAACATTTGCTGCAGCAGTTTTGATGATGACGATGATGATGAGGACGATGATTCTTATTGCTGCTGCTTAAAAATATAAAGAATTAAATAATATGGCGGTTGGCGGATTTTAGACCCAGTACCATGGGTAAAAATTCAAACAAAATTAGGATAAATTATTTGAAATCCATTAATATTGGTGATGTAAACAAGAGATAAAGGCCGATATCTGAGACTTACTCTATTTGTGGAGCAAGATTTGCATAAATAGTGATCAGAATTTTTAAGGCGACAATACATTGCAGCACCCGTAATTTGAAGAAAAACTATTTTAGATAGTGACTTAGTAGAAGAAATGTGATTATGAAATGTTCCGTATTTCAGTTAACTCCCAAACACGGCGCACAATACGAAAAAAGAATTGAATGGAAAAATGAATGGCATAATTGTTGTCCTAAATATAAGATAATAAGATCGATCTACGTTTGATTGCAACTTTCATATTCAAAATTGGAACATTTTCTCATCAATTTGCATATTAGAATTCACTATGAGGTAAATCTTTCTGGAATCTAACTTTTGAAAAATCTGGTCAGAATAGATATATCTTCAGGCAAATTCAGCGCAATAACCTCCAATTCGACTTAACCTTAAACGATATTAATGCACTTGATTTTGAATTGATTAGGGACTTCTTTTTATTCAAATCGAAATGCGATATCATAAATCCATCATTAAATCGATTGAGAAAATGATTCTGAGTTTTTCGATAAAAAATTTGGTTTTCAAAAATAAACCCTAAATAAACGATATTAAAGCACAAATCTCGTTAAAAAAGATTAAAAATATAACTTTCAGATTTAAAAAAATCTGTTTTCAAAAAAAAAAAATATATTTAAAAAAAATTTTGATTTAATGAAAAATTTTCAATTTAAAATGATCAATTTATTAAAAAATTTTCGATTTGAAAAAAAAATGAACAAAGTCCTTATCTTATTTTATATTAGATTTTTAACACAATGTTGAGTTTTAATAAAATTAATATTTTTGAAAAAAAAAATATTTTTTAATAATTTTTCATCCCAAAAAAGTTTTGAGTGATTTGAGAAAAAAAAACAGATTTTCTTAGAAAATATCTGTTTTGAAATTAATTTTGACTTCTAATAAGAATTTTGAATTGAAATAAAAATTTTGAAAAAAAAAATCAATTTAATTTTATAAAAAAATATTTATTAATTATTTTTTAAGAAAAAACATTATTTTTAAAAATTTTGATTAAATTTTTTTTATTTAAAAAAGTGGGTATTAAAATTTTTAAAAATAAAATTTGTTTAGATTAACAAATTTTAAAAAAGTATAGATTTAAAAAAAATCTTCTTTAAAAAAAATTCGGGTTCCAAAAAAAAATGATTTTAATTAATTGATTTTTAAAATTTTGAATAAAATTTTTTCGTTAGAAATTCTATTTTTGGTAACAATATGAATTTTATTTTGAAAAAATAGATTTCTAATAAAAAAAATTTTTTCCAAAAATTTATATTAAAAAAAAAATCGAAAATAAAAGGAAGTTTAAAAATTTTTTGAATTTTGAGTTTCGAACAATTAACTTATTCACTTGAAAAAAAATAGAGTTTCACAAATTTTTTTTTGTTCAAAAAGTTTGGATTTAAAAAAAAACATTTTTAAAAAACCTCGAATTTTAATAAAAAATTACACTTTTATTAATATTTGATTTTTTACCAAAAATTTTATCAAAGAAATTATTTAAAAAAAATGTTGATTAAAAAATACAGATTTTTGTAAGAATATGGATTTGATTTTGAAAATATAGATTTTTAACAAATATTTCGATTTTAAAAAATTACATAAAAAAATTTACAAAAAAATTTATTAAAATTTCAAAAATTTCTTCGCATAAAACAGGTTGAGTTTAAAAATTTAGAAAAGCCCAACACATGTACTACATTGTT
The DNA here is from genome assembly GCA_004302925.2 of Cochliomyia hominivorax. Taxonomy (NCBI): domain Eukaryota; kingdom Metazoa; phylum Arthropoda; class Insecta; order Diptera; family Calliphoridae; genus Cochliomyia; species Cochliomyia hominivorax. The sequence continues at coordinate 13,087,409 of PYHX02000467.1, forward strand.
GCCTATTAGTGGCTAAAAATTAATGATCGATCCTCGTATTAATATATTTTCTAAACTGTGCTTAAGAGTGCAGTAAATAATGGTACTAATACATATATAGGATTTGTGTGCTTAAAAAGGACATTTTCTGTGGGGGATAATACGATAAAGTGAAAAAAATTATGGACCGATTCTCGCAATTTATTAACTTGACCAAATTTTTATTACAATACACAATACAAAATGATGTTTTTAAGGATGGTTGTATGGTTGTATGGAACACATGTTATGGCACGTGGTATGCATATAAGAATATTATTAGACTTATTTGTGTCAAGTTTTGTTAAAATCGCTTTTTAATCAGGACATTTTTGAGCTCAAAAAAAAAAAAAAATATTCGTATGGTGGCTAAGAAAAATAATGAACCCATCATCACCAATTTCAATAGGCATCGTCCTTGGCCAAGCATGTGCCAAGTTTCATTAATACATCTCTAAAAATGCGATCTGCATTTTGTTCCCAAGGTTTACATGGACAGCCATCCAGCCAGACAGACGGACGGACGGACGGACATCTTAAAAAAACGAAAGAGAATCAGAGTCGATCAGTATGTTTAAAAGTGAGTGCAGGAATATTTCTTCTGTGCACAAACGCACTATACCCCAACCACCTATGTTCGTGTAGGGCATAATTATATTAAAGAAATATGGAGTTGAATTTTAACCAGAATTTAGATTTTTATAAATTTTTTATAAAAAAAATACGAATTTTTATAAAAAATTTGGATTTTTAACAAAAATTTTAATTTTCAATGAAAATTTTGGTTTTAAAAATTTTTTTAATTTTTATTTTTAACTTAAATTCGATTTTCAATAAAGAATTCCATTAATAAAAATTTATTAAAATAATAAATTTAAATTTTTTGTCACAACTATTTCATTTCTTACCCATAGTGCACTCACAAAACTATAAGACCATAAGCATTCTACTGAAAAACTTACAAAAAAAAACTACTCTGAATAATAAAAGCTGAAAACTTTAAGTCTTCTATTTTTCGCTAAAATGCATACCATTTGTGTGTAGATGTTTTGGGTTTGGGTTTTTCAGAAGAAATTACTTTATTAACTTTGGAGTTTTAAGCTGCTCTTGGTGGACTTGTAAAGTTTTGAAAAATGAACGCATTTCCGTTTCCCTCTACAAAGCAGTTTTTTTTCCTTCACAATATTAAAATTTCTTTATATCATTTTAACCATTTGGAAGACTTAAGTCAATTCCTCGACATTGTTGGGGTCGAGGAATGGATGGTAGATGCTGTTGTTGTTGTCGTTGCTGCTGCAGCATTGTGTTGACATTCGTATTGTGAATGCTACACTTTAAATGAGAATTTATATGCCATTAGTTTTATAGATCTGGTGTGAAATTCTCTGTTTGTTTATAAACGTGTTATAAAACGTCTTTTTTTATTTAAAAGCAAAAAAATACGAGAACAAAAAAAAAAAAAAAACTACAAAGATTTTTTTCAAGGTTTAAAAAATATAATTCTTAAATTGTCACACAAGTCTGTGTCTCCAACACCACAAACAAACACTAAGAGATGCGTAGGCGTAGGTGTTAGTGGTGGCTGACAGTGGTGGAGGTACTGGTTAAGTAGGAAAAAAAACTAAATAAATGTTAAATAAAACAATCATCAAACTATGGATGATTGTTAAGAGTTGCTGGAACCATGTTCACTTATGAAATTCACATGTGTGTGATGTAAGCAGAGCAACAAAAACAAAAAATGCTGTAGTAGTAAGTAGACTAGTTAATGGTGGTGGAGGTGGCGGTGTCGGTGGCGGAGGTGATGATGGTGTCCATACAACAAATGACTTAAGATTGTGAGATTAACGTGTGCAGTGGTCTGTAAACAGTTCGAGAAAAGACATTAAGAATGTACTTAAGCTAAAAGCGTATAGTTTTAAAATTTATGGTTAAATGTTTTGAAACCAAAATTGATTTTATTTTTGTCTTCACATTATTTTGCTTGGACTTTTTTTTTTGTATATATTGAGTTGTTGTTGAAAATATTGGACCCACCTTTTACAATAATGTAACATTTCAAATACAAAACACGAATTCTAAAAGAAAAGAATTTTAAATTTTAATGATAAAAAGTCAAAATTAATTTAGACTGGAATTTGGTAATTCTAATTGACAGTTTTAAAACAGTTCTAGTTTAATTCTAGTTCAGTTCTAGTTCAGTTCGAGTTAGATTCGAGTTCAGTTCCGCTTCAGTTTTACCTCAGTTTTAAGTCACTTCTAGTTCAGTTCTATTTCAGTTCCTGTTCAGTTCTAGTTCAGTATAGTTCAGTTCAATTGTAGTTCAGTTATAGTTCAGTTCAGTTTAGTTCAGTTCTAGTTTAGTTCTAGTTCAGTTATAGTTCAGTTCTATTTCGGTTCTAGTTCAGTTCAATTGTAGTTCAGTTCTAGTTCAGTTCAAGTTCAGTTCTAGTTTAATTCTAGTTCAGTTCTAGTTCAGTTCAATTGTAGTTCAGTTCTAGTTCAGTTCTATTTCAGTTCAATTGTAGTTCAGTTATAGTTCAGTTCAGTTTTAGTTCAGTTCAGTTTTAGTTCAGTTCTAGTTCAGTTCAAGTTCAGTTCTAGTTTAATTCTAGTTCAGTTTTAGTTCAGTTTCAATTCAAAATCTATATGTGATTTTAATATATAAACTAGATTCTAGATCAAATTCGAGTATATAATCTGATTCATATTGTAAATGTGATTCTAATACAGATACCAGTTCACATCCTAATACACACTCTAGTTCAGATTCCTATTAGGTTTCAAGTCAAATCAGATTCAGGTTTATATTCTAGCCAAGATTTTAATTCTGTTCCGATTCCAATTTTAGACATTTTTTCTTACATTTTATTAAATCTCTTTCTGGTCTGATTCTATTTCCAATTCTAGTTAAAGTTTTAGTTCAGATTCTGGTTCTGAAAACAGCTCAGGCTAACTGAGATTCCAAATCAGTTTATAGTCCAAATAATTTAAATTTGATTCGAGTCAGATTTAGTCCAGATTGCGGGTTAGATTCGAGTTCAGATTTTGTGTCAGATGTTGGTCCAGGCGTAGTGCAGATTCTAGTTAAGATCCTAGTTTATATTCAAGTCTATTTTCTAGTTCTGTTATTATTCTCTTCGGGTTTCCATTCAATCAGAGAAAAATTTTTCGGATTTCTAATTTAGAATTGAAATCTAATGTAAATCCTTTATGGATTTTCCTGAGCTTTTAGACGCCATTTTAAGACTTTAGATTCTGCAGTTTATTGCAAAACTTAAACATTATTTTAATTGGATCTTATTTAACAATATTTAAATCATGATCATAAGATTTTTTCTCAATATATCTCTCTTGTGCAAATGTATCTTAACTCAAGGACTGTGGAAAATATCAAATTTCCTAAACAAAAACTTAACCAGTTTATTACAAAATATTTGAAATTCCATTTGAAATATTTCAGATTTTCTTTCATGAATCGTGTTAGAGAAGAGAGAGAGAGAGAAAGAAAGAGAAAGAGATCTGAACAAAAGACAATTGTTGTCTACGATTTTGGCAGAGAACATAATTTTGTAAAATTTATTTAATATTGTTGTTATGCATGATATTCTCCTCCTCTAAGAAGTTTATTGTATAATACGGTTATTAAATAAATTTTGTTGTTGTTATTGTTGTTGATGCACATATTTATATAACACCACCAATTTTATATCTGTTTTTCCTTTTTGGTGCTCCCATCGCCACCACCATCGCACAATGTCTTCTGTTTAGTATTAAACTCCAGAGGCATTAAATGCCACAAATAGGCGTCTTTACTGCATTGGCAACGGCTTTCCGGCATTACATGAACAGATACACACACACACACAAACGAACTCATACATATGTCTTTACATTTTATAAATATTTAAGCATAAATGATGCATAGTTGCATTCTCACAGCCCCAAATCGGTTTGTGTTGGCCGGCTAACTGGCTGGTTGGTTGGTGGTTCAGTTCGAGTTGTATGCAATTGTTGTTGTTATTGTTGACGATGTTGATAAGCTCTATAGATCAGTATATACTGGCAACAGCATCGTCATCATCATCGTCATCATCAGTAACAATAACAACATATTTTATGACTGTGATTATGATGAGCAACTTACAGCTGAACAGAAAATAATACTCCAAAACGTCCTCATCATATTGAGTGCACATACACACATGTATGGTTATATAGATGGCCAGTATGTTAATTTTCAACGCTGATACGCAAATGAGCTTCATATACAATAACAATAACAACAAATACTACACCACCATTATCATCGACTTTACCATGAATATATTGCAACTCTTTTTATTTTGAGTTGTTTTTGCTATTTAGCTGCTGGTGCTAAAGCTGAATAAAAATGCTTCTGCTGCTGTTGTTACAGCCATAACAAAAACAAAAATTGTTTTAACAAAATATTTAAACATCATCAAGTACATCGATGATGACGAAGATGTTGTTAAGGAATATTGTCGATGGTCTTTTCGATCGATAGTGGAATTATGGTGAATGTGCCATCGTATGAAATACTTACTTACACTCACTTGCTTGATAACTCTTTGTTTTTTTCTTGCAACATGGTGCAAGATGATGATGGCCTTTTATGAAAAATTTCCCCAAAGCTATGGAAATTCTTGCAAAAGTTTGTAATTTTTTTTATCATTGATGTTATAAATACATATGTAAGCATATGTATGTATTATTTTGAGATGACAGTGGAACTGGGAATATAAGGAACAACTTAAACAATCTGCAAAAAAATTAGGGGAATTTTTGGAAGAGAGCCAGAATAGGATACGAATTTAAACTGAATTCGAACTAATGTAATTAGATTCTTTTCAAGAATCTAAAACAGAATTCAAACTTGAACTGATCAGAACTAGAATTTGAATTCAAGTCTCAAATAGAGTCTTAATCTAGAATCTAAATAAGATTCTAAAGTAGAATCTGAAGGCGAATCAGAAGTCAAATCAGAACTAAAATCTGAGTTAGAACTGAATTGGAGCTGAACTAGAATTGAACTAGAACTGAACCAGAATTGAACTAGAACTGAAATAGAAATGAACAAAAACTGAACTAGAACTGATTTTGAACTAGAACTGGAACTGAACTAGAACTGAATTAGAACTGAACTAAAATTGAACTGAAACTGAACTTGAACTGAACTACAACTCAACTAGAACTGAACTATAAAATAACTAGAAATGAATTGGAACTGAACAAAAACTGAACTAAAGCTAAACTAAAACTGAAATAGAAGTGAACTTGAACTGCACTAGAATTGAACTAGAACTGAACTGGGACTGCACTAGAACTGAATTTGAACTGGACTAGAACTGGACTAAAACTGAATTAGAACTGAACTAAAATTTAACTGAAACTGAACTTGAACTGAACTAGAGCTGAACAAAAACTGAACTTAAAACTCAACTAGAACTGAACTAGAATTGAACTAGAACTGAATTATAACTGAACTAGAACTAAACTAAAATCTCAACTAGAACTGAATTAGAATCTTAACAAGAATTTCAACTGGAAGGGAAGCCTAAACCCAAACTGTTTACATATTTCTCTCTCACCCTGTTAACTTTACATCTACATATTAAATCTATGGCTGACCACATTCAATGATACCCCTGATATTATTACCGATGTTGGTAGCTCTAAATTTTAGCTTTATTATTTTCGATTTTTTTTAAGTCAATTCTTTTTCTCAACCAACAACAAGTTTATTTTCCATTTCACGGCAAACGCGATAAACTGAAAGAAAAAAACAACGAAAACTCGCCAAAGTTAAAGCGAGTTATGCAAAAAAAAATGTTAAAAGCTTTAAATCTTTTGAAGAGGGTTTGTTGTGTCATAAGGCTCTTGTTTCATTTTGTAACTTTTAATGTTTAAGGTGGTTTTGTAGTTATTAAGATAAAGATTTGTGGCATGAATGAAAAACTTTGAACGGATTTTGTTTTTTTCCTTTTTCATTTCTCATGTCGGTCCATTCTTCCCATTTGTAAAATGCAAAATTTTGCACTCTTGCAAAATATTGATCCATAGTTAGGAAGCGTAAAGTTGTTTTCATATAAATACTCTTTGCAAAAGGGGATGCAATTTCATTTGATTCATAATAACAGATTAACTGCAAAAGATAGAATATAAGATTCATGGAAGTGATTAAAAATCAGATAATTGTCAAATCATTGAAAATCTTTATTGCGTTTACACTAAAAAGATCGTTTGTTTATAAACAAAAATTATTATTGCACTATGGGAGAAGAGAGAGAGAGAGAGGGGAAAAACAAAATCAGAGTCATAAAATAACATGGTAGATAATGTGGGCAGAGAAATGCATTTGTTTCTTGCCTCTTTTTGCTAACGGCAAAGTCCTTAATGAAATTAAAAAAACTGGATTTCTTTCGAAAAAAAACAGAAATTTTAAACTCTTTTAATGACGATCGAATAGTTGAGTGATGAGATAATGTAGAAAACTTTCATAAAGGGATATTTAGAGTTTTATTTAAATTGTATATTGGGTCATAGAAAAAGTATTTTATGTTATTTAGATAAATTTTCAAATCAAATAGTTAACATGGTCAAAAGGTTTTTCTATGAGATGTCTTTCCAACTCTATTCAGATCTTAGTTCATTTCTGTTTCAGTTCTTGTTCATATTACTTTAATTGAGTTCAGATTGTAGTTCAGGTTCTAGTAAAGTTTTAGTTTAGTTATAGTTCGGATCCTGGTTCATGTCTTTAATCAGTTTTAATTTGAGATTTTAGTTTAGATTTTAGTTCAGTCAAGATTTTAGTTCTGATTCTCCTTAAGATTCGAGTAAAGATTCTAGTTCAGATTTTTCAGAATTTGGTTATTCAGATTCTTGTTCAGATTTAAGTTTAGGTTCTAGTTCAGATACTAGTTCTGTTTTGAGTTCAGATTCCAGTTTAGGTACTTGTTCAGATTTTAGTTTCGATTCTTGTCAGATTAAGTTTAGATTCTGATCAGATTTTAGTTCAAATTATAGGTACATATCTTGTTTAAGTTCAAGTTCAGGTTCCTGTTCTTATTCTAGTTCAGATTCGAGTTTCAAATTTTGGTTCACAATGTTCAGTTTAAGTTCTACTTCATATTCGAATTAAATTCTAGTTTTAGAATTTTAGTTTATATTTTATTTCAGATTATAGTTTTAGATTTAATGTTCAGGATTCTACTTCTGATTTTTGCTTAAATTCTAGCTTTGATTCTAGTTCAGTTCCAATTCAGTTCTACTTAAAATTTAAATTGAAATTCAATTTCAGATACTATTTCAGATCCAAGTTTAGATTCTAGTTCACATTGATAGAAAACCTGGTATCAGTGGATGGATGGTGCACACATCTAAAGCCAAAACATAGAAAGCATTTTGAAAGAACTCCCAAAACACCTGGTAGAACAGCTAATGCAGGTTAAAATATCCCGACAGGAACGTTGCTGAACAGTTAGAAGCCAAAAACAGAGTACAGAAATTGAAGTCAAGTTTTTGAAAAAAAACTATTCCTGCTGCAGAATGGATGACGAAAAGTATGTTTTAACAGATTATTTGGAACTTCGTAGTAAAAAATTTTAAATTGCTAATGCTCGAGGGAATGTTAAAGAAAACTTTAGGAGTGAAAAGTGGTCAAAATTTCCCAAAATATTCTTGGTACGACAAGCAATATATAGTTGTGGTAAAAGATGTTAAGCATTTTTTACAAAGCGTTTTTAAATACTCAAAATTACATTAAGGTATTTTTGGAAAAAGAAGGATGCTTCTATTTATAAGACACCATAATGTAGCCGCCTTTGAGAGGTACAAGAATAATAATGTGATATTTGTACCAAGAGAGGCAAATCCTCCGAATTGCCGAGAACTGAATTCAGTGGTGAGATTGGTCTTTTATTAATAGAGAATTAAAGAGCATAAAAGTGTACAAAAGTGTGTTCGATTTCAAATGGAATGAAAGGGTTTACGAAAAAGGGTTTAAACTTTCATTACCAGTAATTAAAACTATAAAAATACTTTTTTTGTAAATTGTAATAATAATTTTAATCAAAAAATCAAATGTAAAGTTAGTGATTTCGTTTTTTTTTTAATGTATGTTAAGAATTTTTCGATCTCATTCCTTATTTTCCTCTTTTAATGTTCGGGAAAAAACATATTAAATTCCATAGATTAAAAAAAGAAATATTACACTTTTATTTTTTCACCGTTCATCTTTTAGATACCGAATTTCTCTTAAAAACACAAACCCACACAATAAAACATTCCATTTCAAAGCGGAAGAATCGATTTTCATAAAAAAAATGGGCAATAAAAATTTTAAAGTTTTTCATTTTCTTCTTTTAAAGAACTTTAACTTTCATTCATTAATTTGAATTGTGTTTTTTCTATTTTGTATTTTCTCTTACTAATTTCACTTTAAACCACAATTTTCATTCATTTTATTGTTAAAAAGAATTTATTACAAAATTATGTAAATGACTTTAATGATGTTCTTTTTTTTCAAACTCTTTAAAGTGAGAACTAAGTTGACACCTTGTGTGGTTTTGGGAAAATATAGTTTTTATCATAAAATTTTATGTTATTATACCCTCCACCACCATAAGTGGTGATGAGGGTGTATTAACTTTGTCATTCAGTGTGTAACGCTAAGAAGAAATCACCTTATATTCCTGCATCAAATCAAAATCAAAGTCGATTTAGCTAAGTCCGTCTGTCTGTCTGTTCATATGTCTGCCTGTTGTTGACACATTCACATCCACATTAATTGACAGAAGTCAATAAAATTTATCTCATTTCATTGCTCATTAAGTTTTCCGTGTTATATTTAAGAAAAACTTTTATATATTGTACACACCCATAAGTGTATGTGTGAGTGTGTATGTGTGAGAAAAAATAACGTATTTCTTTACACGCATTGTTGTGTAGGGTATTAAAGATTCGACAAAGCCAAATATAACATTCTTCTTATATGTTTTTTATAATGTTAATATTGTTGTTGTTGGAGTTGGTGTTGTTGTCGATGATTTAAACAATAAATTTTAAAAGTGACAAAAGAAATTCATTTAAAGTCAACCAACACAGTTTCAAAGTTTTTTTTTTTTGCTCCAACTGTATTGTTTGTGTGAGTTTTTGAGGAATTCATTTGTCTGTATGTGTTAAGGTGATTTGTTTTGAATATAAAAATAAATAAAAACAATAGATATTAGTTTTAGTTAATAAATTGGTTTCTGTTTAGGAAGTTTTTTTTTTTAATTTTTGTTTAAAAAGATTAATGAGTTGAGAAGGTGCCTCAAATTTAATACTAAAAAAAAGTAAAAATGTTGTAGTCGGTCAAACCCGTCTACGTAATAGCCTACACCACAATATTGGTTATAAATAGAAGTTGCGAAAAAATAATGAACGACCCTCGTATAATCTTATTTTCTGATGTATTCTTAAGTATGTAGAACATAATTGTTCAATTAAAATTTATGTGAAATTTAGGAATTTTAAATTTTATTTTTTGAGGGGTTATATGGGAGCTAAAATAAATTATGGACCGACCCTCGTACAATTTTGCTCTTAGATTTTTGCTTATATTTATTTTAATTTTGACCAGTTCTTTTTACAATACCAAAGTATTGTGAGATTTATGCCCTTCAAAGTGATATTTGGAAGAAAGATTGTATGGGACCTATAAGAAATAATGAACCGATTTTCGTATAATTTGACACATCGTTTTAGACTTACTTTTATTAAATTTCATTAAAATCGCTTTATATTGCGGAATTCCTCATTTCGATATATGTAGGGGAGGTAACCATATTTAAAAAATCGACTTAGAAAACCTATGGTGGTATAGGGTATAACAATTAACCACATTGCTACACCCTATAACAACTACCTATGGTGGTGTAGGGTATAAACATATTTGAATAAAACTGAAATATAATCACACAATGTATGCTTTCTTTTTGACAGACATTCCAATCTTGTTTGTCTTTGATTTTCAATATTAAAAATGATTTTCTTTTTTGATATAAAACTTTTGCTGTTTTTTTGGAAGTAAATGGAGTGTGAAGTAATAAATTTTGTTTTAATTTAAATTTGTTTAAAGATGAACAGTTTTGTAAAAAATATTTTATTAAAATTAACAAAAAATTTCAAAAATTGAAATTTTAAATATTAAAATTTTTTAAAGAAAATATTTTTGTAACCTTCAACTTCAAGTAAAGAAATGTATGAAGTTAATCATTTTGTTGTAAAAAAATCAAGGTTTCATGAAAAACCATATATGTATACAACCCACAGTAGTTCAGAAGTATATATTTTTGTCAAAATAAGTCTGTAACTATTGAATCGTAGAGAAATCTTTTAAAACGATGATAAGAGCTGGTTTAGTTCTATATAATGTCAGGAGAAGTGGGTGGTATTCCAAATTGTGAAAATGCTATCCGAACCACACAATCACCGACGAAATTAGGTTTTGATATTCGAACATCGTTTGATCTCAAATCGTGCCAATAACATGATAATGTGTACATTAAATTTTTTATTAGAGAAAATTACTTTTTTTCACTCCTCTGTCCATTTCATCTTTTCTCGAGCGAAACAAGTAAGAAGGTATAGTCGGTCAAGCCCGACTATTTAATAACCTAAACCACATTTTTGGTTATATGCTTTAGCTATCAAAAAATAATAAACCACTCTTGCAGTGATTACTTCGTTCTAAAAGGTTTCTTCTGTGGGCGTTACATGGGGGCTAAATTTCGCACATTGTTTTTGCTTATTACAATACCAAGATCTAAGTCCTTCAGAGTGATATTTGAAGGGGGGTTGTATGGGACCTATGAGAAATAATGGACCGATCCTCATATAATTTGGCACATCGTTTTAAAATATCATAAAACTAATTTGTGCCAACTTACAATAAAATTGCTTTATATTAAGGAATTTTGTGATCTTAAATACACATTCCGGAAAGAATATTTGCATGGAGGCTACGTGAAATAATGGACCCATCATCACTAATTTCAATAGGCATCATCCTTGGGGCAAAAATGCCTAAAGATATCATATGTATACATGACAGCCAGTCAACTGGCCAGGCGGACATCGTTAAATCGACTCAGAAAATGATTCCGAATCGAACTGTATACTTGTAGAAATATTATAGAAATATTTTTCTGTGCGTTACAAACTTAAGCTCAAACGCATTATACCCCAACCATCTATGGTAGTGTAGGTTATAGCGATAAATTTACAGTTTTTTTTAATTTTTTTGAAATAAATTTACAGTTTTTTAATTTACAGTTTTTAATTCTGTCATTCTGCTCGAACCGTTAGTCCATTTTTGTTTAAAATCCACCACTCTTTTGGACACTTAACTTGGTATCCTGTCACTATGGTAAACAAGTCCTTTACTTTTACAAGAACAATAATATGGTATTTGTACCAAGAGATACAAATCCTCCAAACTGTTCGCATCTAAGGCCAGAGGTGAGATATTAGACTCTTGTTAAAAGAGAATTGAAGAGCACAAAAAGTTATAGGACAATAAAGATACAACAAAAATAGAGACAAAATAAATAAATGCGTTTATAGCAATATGCATCAATATATGTGTTTGTAATATTTTTCTTTAAATAAAAATTTTGATATTTCCTCATTCAGCACTTGTGATTTTGTATTCTTAAAAATTAAAAACGAAAAATTATTTATTTCGATCAAATTTGTAGATCTCATATTTAAAAAAAAATAAATTTTTATCAAAATTCAGATTCCTTTTAATCAAAAAATCACATTCCCCCGTTACTGTTATTAATTTTGATTATTTTCTAAGTAATTTTTCATTAAATTAAAATTTTTTGTGGGTGTGAGTTTGTTTGTTTGTTTGTTTTTTCAAATTTTTCATTGTCATATTCTTTTTCTCGAAAAATTGTTTTTGGTTTCCGATGAAGATTTTTCATAAAGACATTTTTCTCTTGATATTGTCTCCAGATTAAGTTGTTAAGTTTAGAGCTCCACACACAAACTTTATTTATTTGATTATTATTTACTGGTTATACAACATATTTGACGCTCCCACACTTGAGTAGCTTCTTATTGAATCGAGTGTTTGGGTTATTTCTAGATCTTTGATTCTTTTTTTTATAAAATTTTTTTGGTTTGAACACACATTTTATTTTGTTGGTTGTGGTTCAATATTTTCTAAGAATTTATTGATAATCTTGTTGGTCTTGGCCACATGATATAATAACGAAAAAAAATTTCATATAAATATGTATAATTTTATGAAATATTAAGAAATGTCTGTTAAGATGTATGTGTATGTATATGTATATGTGTATACGTGTAATATAAGCTGCATATTTAATTTGAAAGTAACCTAATTTTTTAAATCATGTGCTATAAATACAGGTTCATGTCGAGAGTTTTGATTTTGTTTTAATTTTTTTGAAAAATTAATTTTTATTTTTTATTCATAAAAATCGGACTTTTGTCATTAAAATTGTTTTTGTTTATCTTTTATTAGGATTTGGGATTATTATAATGATAAACTTGAAAATCATTATTTTTATTTCTCTAATGAAATGTTTTCGTAGCAGTAGTAATTTTGATATAAGAATATATGTGTTGTTGTTTGTGGGGAATTGGTATGCAAAAATTTTGATCAAAAATAATTTCAGTTGTATGTGAATCTACCAGTTAAATAGCAGAAGTTTTAAATAATGTAATAATCAAATTATTAATGTACCCTAAATAAATAATGTTACTCTGTTCTCTATGAATTATTAATTAATACGCAGAAAATAGTTCTAGTTCTATCTCAGTTCTAGTTCAGTCCTAATTCAGTTCTGGTTCAATTTTTTAAAGTTCAAGTTCAGTTCTAACTCAATTCTAGTTCAGTTCTAGTACAGTTCTAGTTCAGTTCTGGCTCATTTCTTGTTCAGTTCTATTTTGGTTCTAGTTCAGTTCTAGTCCAATTTTATTAAGTTCTAGTTCAGTTCTAGTTCATTTCTAGTTCATTTCTAGTTCATTTCTAGTTCAGTTCTAGTTTAGTTCTGGTTTAATTCTAGTTCAAAACTTACAGAAATATTTAAAAAACTCAGAGGTTTGCTGTTTAAGTCTTTTGTTTTCTAAAGAATATTGATGGATTTTCATGAGCGTTATAAATATCTTATTTATTATATTTTTTAAAGAGATACGTTAAATACGACTGATTAAGAGGTCTAAGATATTTTGGAAGAGTTTGAATTTTCACATTTCATAATATTTGAATTCTTCAATATAATAATTAAATGAATATTCAATCAATTAATTCCTTTACACTACTGTTTAAGTAGTTATCATATATGGATACTTCAATACTTTTATTATTTTTTTTGTATAAATATCACTTATTAATGGGCGAGGCTAAACAATCGCACCTTAGTTTTATTTAATACTTTGTATGAGTTTTTTTTCTGTGATATTTTTTTTTTCTTCATTTATTTTCTTAACTTTAAGTATTTGTGTATCTTAAAGATATCAAGGAAAAAAATCAAGTGTCATTCATATTGTATCGACAAAAATATAAATATTTTTATTAAAGCTCAAGATAGAAAAATATACATTTAAGACAAACATACCACAAAACATAAGTTTGTATATAAATTGTTTATTCAAGCAAGACTGGACGTGTTAAAGAAAAAAGTAACATATTTTTATTTAACTTTAAAAGTGTATGTATCTATGTATTTGAATGAGATACTTTTTGTATTTAATAGATATTTTTTTTTGTTACTGTTGCCTATTTGAAGTTCCAACAAGAATGCAGCAATCAATTGTTTATAGTGCAACCTGAGAGTAATGAATGTTTGTTTTATAAATTAAAATAAACTTTGTTTTTCTTCTTTTAATACCAGAAGATTTTTTTCAAAAAATATTGTTACAATTTTGAAAATATAAATCTGGTGTTACAATATTGTTGTTTTTAATTAATTAAATAAACATTTAATTATTTTTGTTGAGTGCTGAAATTATATGAAGTACGAATAAAATAGAAACAAAGTATAAGTTAACGAGGGATATTAGATTACATTTGGTTAATAGGAAAAATGTTTTAATTACATTAACTTGTAGAGAAATGTCAACATGATTATGTGGTCAAATTGCTAAGAGTGTTAAGTGTTAAATATATTTATATATACAAAAATTATAGAAATGTATAAGGACAATTTACATATACAAAATTTATTTTGTCCTCCATCAGAAATTTGTTGTTTTTTTGGTTTTGCAAGTTTTTTCTAAATTATTTTACTAGAGGTGGCTAATTCTGGAGGGTCTTCCACCACGGCCCTAGCTAGTTAGGGATCTGTACTTTTTTGAATATATTAAAAAACACCTCAGTCCTCTCCATGTGTAATTTCATTTAGATATTTCCAACAGTTCAAATGTAACAGAATTATTTCTTAAAAACGATTTAAACACGTTGTGCTTTGCTTAAAAGTTCGTTTTCTAAATTTTTTGTTTTATTTAAGGAGTGAAGTCGAAAAATTCTTAACATTCATATTTGTTAATAAAATTGAAACCACAAAACTTACAGTTCTTTTTAGTGATAAAATTTGTAAGCTTTTTTGGAAACCCTTCCGTTATCCTTTTTATAGTGTTTTCTGTCACTTTGCTTGAGCAGATTAGTCACCTCTGTTTAAATTCTATCACACTTTTCAACACAAAATCTTTTAACAAAATCTCAGTGTCTCTCCACTGAAATTCGTTCGTTTCGTTCTTGCTCAACTTAATGGCTTGTTACCAAAGTGACAAGTAATTGGACACGTTATGTGGTCCAACTCATAGAAGCAGCCCTTTTTTTGTAAAAATTCCTTGATGTTAATTTCGGTATTTATAGATCATATTTTGGGAAATTTTGACTACTTTTGGATACATTTCCTCGAGCATCAGCAACATCAAATTTTTAACAGGAAGTTGTGAAAAATCTGACAGAATATAGAGTTCGTTAAACATTACGCGGGAATATTTTTGGGAAGACTTGGCTCCAATTTCTGTTCTCTGTTTAAGACTTCTAAATTTTTTAATAGTGTTCCTGTCAGGAACTTTACCTGAATTAGTTTTAACTTAGGAGCTCTGTGCTAACCGGGCTGCTTTCTTATCGGATATGTTGGGAGCTCCTTTGAAAATGCTTTCCATTTTTTTGGAAACATAATATGGATCACCTCAGCCAGGTTTCTTATCAACAAGTTCTTTCGATACTTTTCGACGTTAGAGCTTTGAATGCTTGGCCAACATTTTGTAGGACCGAGTTTGGTTTTGTTGAAAATATTTAATAATTTATTTACGCACTTTTTTAGTCACTCATTTTAATCTGATTAAAAATATTTGTTTGACATTAAACGTAATACCTGACATGTTGTACAAAGGTAACTTGATCAAATAAGTATCAAATAATACTTGAGTTAAAAGTTTTAAAACGTGCGTTAAAATTATTTCAATCTCACTCCTTAGTATTTCGATACTCATAAGTTGTTAAAGTTTGTTACTTAAGTCTTTTGTTTTATTTCTCACAAAACCCTCTTCAATAAATTTTAGTACAAGCTTTTTATTAAGCTTTTAGTGAAACTATTTAAAAAAAACAACAACATTTTTGAAATATTTTTAACATTATTTTCTTTAAATTTCCTTTTGAATAAAATATTTTTTAACCCATTTTCTACATAAAAAATATAAATTTTTTTTCGAAAAATCTTCCTTCAAACTCATCAATATAAAAATACTTCATGGTGGCTTAAAAACGAGAAATTTTTCTCTAAAAACAACTTTAAACCACATTTTAAATGTCAATTTAGTTAAGAAGTTGAAAATGCCGAAAAATCTTAAAAAGGAATGCAAAATACTCAAAATGACAAATGTTTTTGCGCAAATGTGTGTTAAATACAATAAATGAAGAAAAAAAGTGCTTCATTTTCTTATAGAAGATAAAAGTTAAAATGTAAAATGTTTTAAGCTGAAAAAAACTTAAATATTCTCATTGTTTTTTTTATGTTGACTTAAGAATTTTGAAAAACTTTAAAAGCTTTAAACATTTTTTAGAGAAATATAAGAGAATTGTGAGAGAATAGCAAGATTAGCAAAAATAAGTCTAATAATGTTTTAAAATTATGTTCTAAATAATACGAGGATCTATCCATTATTTCCCATAGGTCCTATACAAATCCCTTAAAAATATCACTTTAAAGGGTTTAAATCAATTGACAGTATCAATTATATATAGAGAGTCCGTATAAATTTCCACAAAAGTGTGTTTTATTATATTTATTTTCAAATCGGCATTTTATTTTCAAACCGACATTTTAACAATTCTTCAATTTCCTGTGGTTGTTGTTGGATATTGTATTGAAACAAAACATGTAGCAAGTAATATTTTCGCTTTTACCTATTTAAGCAGACAAATTTTTGTACAAGCAATCATAATTAGAGAAAATATCACAGTAATCGTTCAGTTTCGATTATAGCAACACATTTACGATATTTTAACTCTATGATATGGGCAATATTGATTCAATTAATTTTTTTCTAAATTTGATTTATTGAAAATCGACCATACCGAGATTATAATTATATTTATTTTATTTTCGTGGAGAAAAAATTTAAATAATACATAAGAGATACTTCTGTATGTAGGCTATAGGAATGACTCTTATTTTCCCCTTTTTCTAGAAGTGATGTTATTGTGTTAAAGCATATTTATAATAGAGACTTAAAGGAAAAACAACAAATTCCATATAACTATATAAAAACACAAAAAGTACTGATAAAAACAAAATTTTATTTTGAAATTAATATTTTTTTTTTAACCGCCACACCTTTTTATGGAGACTTATAAACATGGGCAAACACAAGACTTAAGAAAAAACATTCATATAAAGTTTAACGCTTAAGTCTTTCGTTTTAATATCTAATTAAATTTTTTCTAATAAAAATAACATAAATCCTTGATTTTAATGAATATTTCGATTTTTGGGGAATAAATAAATAGAAAGTGTGATATTTTTAGGAATAAAAATAAAAAGAAAATTTATTTCCCAAGTAATTTCGCCGAATTTTGTTTATTATTATATAATTAACATCTTTATTTATTTATTAATAGTTTGTATTAAATTTTTTCTAAGTTTTTTTATGATTTTTAAAGCTCATAAATATTTAAAGAAATATATTTCTAGTGAAAGAAAACTACCAAAAAATTTTTAAAATGTCTAGAGATACTATGTTGACTTTTGGCTTATGTAGGCTATAGGAATGGACTCTTATTTTCCCCGTTTTCTAGAAGTGATGTTATTGTGAAAGCATATTTATAATTAGAGACTTAAAGTTAAATGTTACTTAGAAAAAACAACAAATTCCATTAACTATATAACACTTTAACTTGTTCCGCTATACCTTTAGTACTTTTTATAAAGTAAAGGTACTTTTAAAAAGTACTTTTTTCCTTTTGATAAAAACAAAATTTTATTTTGAAATTAATTTCGAAGAATTTCACTTAATTTTTTTATTCGATGAAGGTCGCCACACACTTTTTAACATAAGTGGTGGATGTAGACTTAAAAAAGCGTTAAACATGACAAGAGGTATTAAATTTATATAACAAATTTGTTTACCATAACACAAGACTTAAGAAAAAACACATAAACATATAAAGTTTAACGCTTAAGTCTTTCGTTTTATCCATAAATACATAACAAACACCCACCATTCAATAAATTTTGTTAAAAAATTTTTCAAAATGATTTAATTTATTTAAAAAAAATACACTAATAAAAATAACATAAATCCTCAAGTTCAAAATGAAATTTCAATAAATCATGAATTAAAAAAAAAAACTATTTAATCTATATAAGGATTTTTTGGGGAATAAATAAATAGAAAGTGTGATATTTTTAGGAAATAAAAATAAAAAGAAAATTTATTTCATTAGATAAACAAGTTTGTGTTTTAAGTCTTTCGTTTTTTCAATAATGATTGATCTTCTTTTAATTTTGTAGGAGATTTAAGATCATTAAGAGATTTTGATAATTAACATTTTTTATTTATTAAAATAAATTAATAGTTTTTTGTTTTTGGACATAATCCTCAATGGATCAATAAATTTCTTTAGTTATTAGATCTAATTTAAACAACATTCTTTTTAAGTTTTTTTATACAAGATTTTTTAATAAACCTAATGAATTAAAATGATTTAAAGAAATAAATTTAAATAAAAAATTAAAAACAAAGAAACACATATCAAAAAACATTAATTAAAATTGAACTAAACATACACATACACACTCTCAGCCGATATCTAGAAAATATGTTTAACATTTCTCACACTTATTTATGTTTTTGATTTAGTGGTTTTCTTTAATCTGTGATTGTTTCTTACAAAAAATAAAAACGAATATACATATTTCAAATTTAACTAATAACTTTTATTTTATTTTTCTTTTCTTTAAATATTTGTTATCTATGGAAATATGGAAAAAAAGAAACATAAAAATCATAAATCATTTCTAAGTAATGATTTTTTTTGCTGAGGCAACAATTTTTGAGTACGACTGATTTTTGATATTCAAATATTTTTTGAAAAATCTAAATCAACATTCAATCATGTTTAAATAAATATTGACTTATTTATTTTGATTTCATTTCAAAGTTTCTTTTATTTGACTTCAGAAATATGACAGGTTTTGCCTTTTTGTATGTTAAGTGGTGAATCTATTGTCATGTAAATTATTCAACTTCAAAACAATAAAAGTACCCAAAATAGGAAATTAAACAATGTTGCCATTCTTTCTTTTTAAATGACAACTAAATAAATAATAAAATAATTAACAATATAGAAAAAGCAAAAAAACAACTAAATGAAATTAATTTTGATTTCAAAAATAAAAAATATTATATTAATAAAAAAGTTAAAGAATTTCTAAAAAAATAATTAATTAAAAAAAATACTAAAAGAAAATGTAATTTGAAGCTAAAAATAAACTTTCTCTAAGATTTTTGGAAATTTGAAAAATCCTCTTTTTTAAAAAATTTCGATTAATTTTGTTTTATTGCAATTTAAATGAGATTGATTTTTTAAATTGTTTTCAAATTATAACAGTAACAGTTAAGTTGCAAAGAAATTCAAATTTTATTATTTGATCTTGATCTAAATTCATCGACATAACCACAAAATCCCACCAAAAAAAAACAGAGAAAAAAAATCATTAACAATTAACAAACCCACGCATTTTTTTACAATAAAGCTTTTTTCGAAACTAATTTTTTATAACCTCCGCCACCACTAACGGTGAAGACTGTATATTAACTTTGTCATTCCGCTTGCACTGACATCATCTAAGACCCCATAATGTATATATATTCTAGCTTCAAATCAAAATTCGAGTCGATTTAGCTATGTCCGTTTGTTTGTCTACTTGTCTGTACATCTGTTTCATTGAGTTCTGTTAACAGAGCTGAATGAAATTTGGCCTAAATATTTGTCCTGTCCTGAGAAGTTTCCTATTTAAAAACAACAATATCGATTCAGTACACTGAAAGTTAAAATCAAGCGAAGTTCTCTAGTAAAATTGCCGATTACAAATTGACAAATTAGAATAATATTTTGCCATGATATCAAGTAATATGTACCTCATCACCATTTCAAAAATTATCAAAATCGATTGAAAAAGTAGAAAAAAAGTTATAGTCAAAAATATAACTAAATTGTTTAAGCGTTTCCGTGTTATTTTTATATATTTTCTTCACACGAATTTATTGTGTAGGGCATTGATGATTCGGCATAGTCCAATATAGCATTCTAACTAGTTTTCTTTAAGATTGAACTAATTTAATTAATTTTTGAAAAAAAAAAATAATAAAATGCTTATAAAAGGAGTAAAATCGAAAAATTCCTAACACACGTTTTTCATTAAAACTTTGAAAATGTGTCAGTTATTATGTTAAATGTCAAACAAATTAATATATTATTAATTTGATTAAAATTGGTGACCAGAAATAAGTGCATACTAAAATTATAAAATGTTTTTAACAAAACCCAACTTGATGCTACAGAAAGTTGGTCGAGCATTTAAAGCTCTACCGTCAAACTGTTTCCAATGTTATTAAACATTACGGAGAAAACCTGATTCTGGTAGAGCGAATGGTCCACATAATGTTTTATAAGCCCAAAAATATAAAGCATTTTCAAAAGTGCTTCCAACTCATTCGGGAAGAAAGCAGTACGTTTAGGTCAGAGTTCGGTCTACTTGGTACGAACAATTAAAACTAATGCAGGTTTAAACAAATAAAATTAATTGTCGGTCATGCCCGATACCTACTTCATATAGTTTGATATTAATGGTAGCTATCGAAAATTAATGAACGGCCCTCGTATAAATATATTTTATTATATGTGCTTAAGGGTGCAGTACGTCACTAATATTTTTGTAGGATGTGTACGTTTTAAAAGAACTTTTTTTGGGGGTAATGATATGAGAGCTAGAGGAAATTTTGGACCGACCCTCGTTAAATTTCGTACATCGAATTTTTCCTATATTTATCTTGATTTGACCAATTATTATTGCAATACCAACGTATTTAAGGCCTTCAAGTGTAAGGATGGTTGTATGAAACCCATGAGAAATAATGAACCGATTCTCGTATAATTTCGCACGATATTTGTGCCAAGTTTCGTTAAAATTACTTTTTAATCAGAATTTTTATGACCTTAAAATACCATTCCGAGAGGAACATTTGTTTGGAGATCCATAATGGATTCAATATCACCAATTTCAATAAGCACTGTCATTGGGCCTAGTTTCATCAAAATATCTCTAAAATTGCGACCTGCATTAAATGGATAGTCAGCCATACAGATGAACAACATTAAATTGACTCAGAAAGTGATCCTAAATCGAACGGTTGTGGTAGCAATATTTTTTATACCCGAAACAAATCTCTGCACAAACATAAAATAACACAACTGCCTACGGTAGCGTAGGGTATAAAAGCATACAGAGGCTCATACAGTTCCTGACAGAAAAGCTGTAAAAAATATTCAAAAAAGTTGGCCAGAGCTAATGCCAGTAGAGAGATATTGGGCTCTTGTTAAAAGAGAATTCAAGAGCACAAAAAGGTTTCGTAAAGTGTGATCGATTTTGAACGAAGATGAAAAACCTTATCGAGCAAAGCGAAAGGAGGCACAATATAAACTTTAATGGAAGGGTTTCGGAAAAAGTTTTAAAATTTCATCACTAGTAAATAAAACTATAAAAATATTTTCTTTTTGTTAATTGTAATAATAATTTCAATAAAAAAAATTAAAATAAAAATGAAAGTTCGCTTTTATACGTCTTTATTAATATATATGTATGTTAAGAATTTTTCGATCTAACTACTTAATTGAAAATTCAATGCCAAAAAAAAAATCAATAAATTTATAAATAATTTAAATTAACAATTTATAACAATTTTTTATAACATTTTAACACAACGATTTCATGAAAACGAGAACAATATTTTTTTTTATAAAAAATCATAATCAACAAAAAAATATTTTTTTCGGAATTATAAATATAATTATATTATTTATAAATTGGGACTTAATTTAATAAGTTAATTTTTAAGTTCAGGGTTAAATGTTGATTTTTTTTTGCAAAATTTTCAAATAAAATAGAAAAAAAAATATTTTAAGAATTTGTTTTTATTTTCTAACAAATTTTATATGTTTTTAAATGTTTTTCTATTGATTATAGAAATTATTATTAAAAATCACATAATAATATGAATTATGTGAATATATTTTTTTGTATCGTCTTTGTATGCAAATTTTACGCTAATTTAAATATTATTTATTATATTTAATGAACTTTTAACTTTTATATTAAATTAAAAAAAAAATAAAAAAATAAAAATTACTCAATAGAGATGAAGCTAAAGATCAATAAGATTAAAAGGTTTAGCAAAAATTTTATTTTGATTTTGAGATGTTTATTTTCTATGAAATAATGTGTGTTACCTCAATTCGAAATTTATAGAAAACTGAGAAAAATACTTAAAGAAGATCCACGTATGATACTTTTTTAATATTTGATGCGAAAGAAATATATAAATTAAGTAATTTTGGAACTGTACCATAATATGAATATATTCACATTTTTTTTTCAAAACACCATAAATTTCCAGTTAATAAACTGATAATTCCAATTTCAAAAATGTTTCATTAAATTAACAACTGCGAACTAAAACTTTAACTCGAATCTGAACTGTAATCTGATCTGTTATCTCAATTATAATCTGAACTGGAAACAAAGTAGAATCTGAAATAGATTCTGAACTAGAATATGAATTGAATTTGAACCGAATATGAACTAGAATCTGTATTCTTATCTGAACTAGAATCTAAAGTAAAAACTGAACTGGAATCTTTACTGTAATCTAAACTGTAACATAAATTGAAATCTGAACTGGAATCTATTACACAATCAGAAATTGAACCTGAAGTAGAATCTGAACTCTAATCGGATCTGTTATTTCAATTTATAATCTGAACTGGAAACAGAAGTAGAATCTTAATTTAAATCTGAACTAAAATCTGAAATAGATTCTGAACTAGAATGGAATTAAAATTGAACTGAATATGAAGTATAATCTGAAATAGAATCTAAAGTAGAAACTGAACTGGTGTCCTAATTGTAATCTGAACTGGAATGTAGAGTATTATGTGAAACAGAATCTGACCAGGACTCTGAACTAGAATCTGCAGTAGAATCTGAACTGTAATCTGATAGGATCTGAGAAGTCTTTTGATCTTAATCTTAACTGTAATCAGAGCTGGAAGCTGAAGTAGAATCTGAACAAGAATCGGAAGTAGAATCTGAAGTAATCAGATGTAGAATCTGAAATAAGAAATTTAAACCAGAATCTGAACTAGAATATGAGCAAGAATCTAAATAGAATCGGAAACTACAATTTGAACTGGAATTAAAACTAAAATCTGCCAAGAAGAAATCACCTGAGATCCCAAGAAGTAGTCGACATAGCCATGCCATGAGTTAACTTATAGATAAATACATCTCATTACTATTCCAAGAATGTATGTATATATACGTGTATTGGAGGATTCGGCATAACTGAATATTGCATATATACTTTTTCCGTACTTTTTGTGGCTCCAAAACGACAGACTATTTCGACTTAGATTTAACAAAAAAATAAACCGGAGAGAGAATTTGAATAAAAAGTATTTTAATGTAAATTTAATGATACGTTTTCTCTGATATATTCATATAATTATGTGTAACTCCCTTAAAAGCGTTTAATTAAAAAATAACTTAAATATTTAAAATATATTTCTGTTTAGAAATTAAAGTGTTTTATTAAGTGATAACTATTAATTGATTTCTTTAATAATCACTTAAATTCCATTTAAATTAATTATGCCAAAAAAATTAAAACCTTAAAAACAATTAACTGGAAAACGCCCATAATAAAATAAAAATTTGGTAAATAAATTTAAATTGTTAATTAGGATGTTAAAGACAAAATTTGTTAAGCTATTTTCCCGCTAAAAGCAATTATTTGCATTTTTTCTACTCCTAAGGCCAAAAGGGCTTCAATTAGGATGTTAAATAAATTATTTTATCTCAATAAAAAATCAGTAACTTAAACTTGTTTTATGAACTTTTTTCGGCACAAAAAATTGTTTGATATGTTAATTTTGTGTTGTAAATATTTTTTAAGATTTAAGAGATTTTGGGGTTTTAAATCTAATTTATGACTTTAATTCTAAAAGCAGGTATAAAATAAAATTGATGTCTTTGTTTTTTTAGCTTAATTTTTGCTCTAAATAACTTGTTAACATTTTAAATTTTATTAGTTTCTTAAGAGAAATAACTTTTTTTTGGGGAGTTTAATTTAATTGTTAATCCAATTTAAAGAAGTTTAAATTAACATTTAAAATTTGGAAGATAAAATGTTAGAAAAAGATGTTATTTTGTGATAAATTTAAAATCTTAAGTTAATTAAAAAGCATGGCTAAGAGTAGTCAGTTAAGACTGTCTATACAATACCCTAAACCATAAACCGACCCTCGCAAAATTTGATTTTATTATTTGAACTTGTATTTAATTATTTAAATTATTTTCACAATATTAAAATACATTAAGGAGACTTACGTCATATGAGGTGTTTTTCGGAAGTGGGGGTAATATGAGATCTATTGGATGTGGATAATTCTACGACAAATATGCATCGATTACAAAATTTGTTCATTAAATCAAATTTAATCAAAAAACGACAGTTTTTGTTCGTATCATTCCTCAAAGAAATCTATGAAAAAATACTAAATTCGGCTAGAAGAAGTCTAGTTAAGGTTGGATTTTCAGTTTAGTGTTGTGCTTCTTATACAAGTATTTGGCATCTATTGAAACGTTGGAACTTAGAGATTCATAATATTTAAATAAAAAATTTTTGAAATTTCATTTCATAGCAAAAATGTATGAACAACAAAAAATTTCGAATTTTGACTGTTTTGTGAAAAATAAAATTAATATTTTATCCCTAATTAAACAGATACAAATAAATGTATTTAATTGAAATTTAAAATTTAAATATGAAATTGTGTAAGAAATCCGAGAATTTAACAAATGACCACTTTTCCATGCAGAAATATCCAAAATCCCAATCCTTATAAAACAGTTTTAAACATTTGACTTTTCTGACTATAATGATCACCCTGTCAGTTTAAGAGCCTTGTGAAAGAATATACCTTATGGGTGCTTGCCTATACGTATTTAGCTTTATTCTAAGGATAATTTAAAAGTTAGTCCAGCCTTTCGATTGAAGAACATAACAAAAGAAAGGAATTTTTTTATTAAATTGACAACATTTTGTTAGGGCTTGTGAGCAGCACAATTCTCCGAGTTCGTCCTGTTTTTTTTACACATAAACTTGTTAAGATTTCTTTATAAAACAATGTAAAATTATAAAAATTCAGAACATAATTTTATTTTTATTCAAAAAAAATGTTGCTGACTTTTTTGAAAAAAAAAAAAATCCCCCAAAAAAATCTAATTTTTTTAAAGTTCCAAACTCAGTTTAATATAACTTACTAACTAATCCATATACTTATAGAATTATATCGAGAATATTTTTTAGAATTCTGTCGGAAATGAAATGAAAAAATGTTAGAACCTATATTAAGCCCGATTACTTGATTAAAACTACAAAAAACTATGGTAAAAATGGGTTAAAATGTAATTCTCTGAAACTACAAGCGATATCTTTCTTTCGATGTTAATGTATAAAATTATAAAACGGTAAATTACTTTTAAGTATTAAAATTTCAAGTGGTCAAAATTCAAGAATATTATCAAGAGGCTGTATTTACTGTGAAACAACGTTAATTAAGCACTTTTTTGTCTATGAAGTAAAATCATAACTGAAAAAAGTTAAATTATTTATATTTTAGTTAATTTTACTTTAACTTTTTTGTGTGTAGATTTAGAAAGACTCTTCATATACAAAATTTCTTTTCTCTTAATTCATAAATGGATTTTTGGTGAATTTTTTAAAAAAATCAACATACCCAAGATGACCAAATTTGGAGGATCACCGACTGTGTTCCTGACTAGATGATGGCCTGGTACTTATTTAAATGAACTCTAAGATATTTAAGCTATAACTGTGAGAAACTTTTTAAAAATTATTTTAAAGATCTAAAATTACAGATTTATTTTCTAAAAAATCACTTTGAAATATTTAAATCTTTTAAATACCATAAAATTATAATCCAAATACTTTAAAGCTTAAAATTCTTGTTTTTAGATTAAAATATTGCTATTTTCTATGTCAATAATAAACGAAAGTTATTTATTTGAAAAGTTAATGCTGATAGTTTAACAAATTCCTGACTTTAACCTTTTTTTCGTTTTAAAGTTTTTAGCTTAAGTCTTTTGTTTTAATTAACAATTTTATGGTCTTGACCTATAAGCGTAAATTAATATTAACTGTATTATTTTTGCAAAAAAAAACTCAATGTATTAAATCTATAAAAATCCACATTAATATTCATTTTCTTAAATTTATGGCAAAATTAAAAAAAATGAAATAAAAACATTCCAAATATCTACAAATTAAAAAAAAAACAGTAAAGCTTTAGGGTTTATAAACAAATAACAAAAAACATATGGTCAACATTTTGTAAAAATAATGGTCTTAATAAAACTCATAAGTACTTATAACTTCTGATAGACTTCAAGTCATAAAAATATAAAATTATACAAAAAATTGTTTCTAATTGTAAGTGGCATTCAATTGCTAAACTAAACTTTATTCGTCTATGCCGAATCTTAAATACCCTCCACCACAAATGCTTCATACATACTGTTGTTTATATTTTTTTTTACTGAACCGATTTCGATGTTTTTTTGAATGATAATGAAGTACAAGTAACTTAAAATTATGACAAAATTTCATTCTAATTTGTCGATTTATAAAAGATAATTTTACGAAAATTCTTTGCCTAAACAGACAGACAGCGCACATAGCTAAATCGAGTCAGATTTTGCTTTGATGCACCCCATTATACAAACACATTAAAAATATATTTACATTATGCAGTCTGAGATGATTCCTTCTCAGCGTTACACATGGAATAACAAAGTTAATATGCCCCCTTCATCACTTGTAGTGGTGTAGGGTATAAAAATATTAAAAATTAAACATATTTTTATTATTACTCATAATATATTTATTCATCTCGTATAACATGAATTTTTTTTCAAAATACAAAATATTTTATGGTTCTGTTTTTTCACTCTGTTAGAAAAACAACGAAAATATTACTCATAAAAACCGTACATATGCAGGCCACATGTAAAACATTTGTGCCAAATAAAAAATACACACACACAGTCGAAAGTCTATGCAACACACACGTACATACAAAATCAGCCATAGAGCTGTTTAGAAGTCCAGGTATAATTTTAGAAGAAAAAAATTGCAAACCATATG
The DNA here is from genome assembly GCA_004302925.2 of Cochliomyia hominivorax. Classification (NCBI taxonomy): domain Eukaryota; kingdom Metazoa; phylum Arthropoda; class Insecta; order Diptera; family Calliphoridae; genus Cochliomyia; species Cochliomyia hominivorax. The sequence continues at coordinate 13,114,484 of PYHX02000467.1, forward strand.
AAAACACTTTCTATTTTCTTTTATTTGAGTTTCAACTATGAAGAAAGAATTATTGAAAATGTGAAATAATTAAAGTGGATTTTTTAATACACTTCTTTTGTCAATATGGTGTTAATGAGGATTTGTCGAAAGAAAGTAGGAAATAATTAAGAAAATAACAAAATAATGTACAGGACTCAATTTTTGGTCTACAAGTATACATTTTGCTAGGGATAAGAGAAATTACAATAAAATATAGTCAAATCTCAGAGACACCATAGGTGTCTCTATTAAAATCCATTTGAACAAATATTTGTCACGCTTACGAAAAATAAGGTCACCCTCATATAACAGTAAACTAATCGACATAATATCCATTCTTGAGTCGTGTTAGTGATGTCCGTCCTTTCTGTCAGTCTGCACACGTAAAATAAATAAATTCTTTTTGAAAATAAAACTGGTATATTAGATCGCATGGATTTACGTGAACATAATTCTTTTCAGACAGGCCAAAGATATGCCTGCTATTGCGCAAAAATTATTTGAAATGAAAATATTTAAAATTGTTTCCCTTTTGAATTTTTTTGAAATGAAATACACTGATGCATATTACTATTAATGCATTTATTTTTTCTTTGTTGTACTCACCAAAATGTAAAGTATACGTTTTTTAAAGAGAGAGAATTTAACGGTACTTTTTTAAAGTAAACAATATTCTTCCATGCAATCAAATGTGTTTGGTGCTATTTAATGTGGAATACTGCTACGAACGCGAATATGAAAATTGATTTAAAAAAGATTACGAAAAATAAAATTTTATAAATTTAATTTGTTCATCACCAAGTATGTTCCAATAGAGAAATTTAACTTTCCAAATTTGCGTAATTTCTTAAAGAAAAAACAGAATTATGGTTGTTCGGAAGCCTGCAAAGGGTTTCATAGAAAATTAACCAAAAGTTGTTTAACTTTGAATTCCGTAACGAATTCAGTTCTACACAAATAACGAACTAAATCTTTCTTTGCCACGTAGCTCACATTTTACGAAGAGATGAAAACAAAAAATGGAGAAAGTTACATTATCGCATGAAATTAAATGAGCAGAGTTGTGGAAAAAGTAATTTTCTCGAAAGAAAAAATAATAATTAAGACATTTCTGACTCATACCTGTGTTATGGTTACTATTTGAGATCAAAAGATGTTCGGATGTCAAAACATATTTTCGAGGACTCAATAAATACAGAAATTTAAATCAATAAATGTTTGGAAAAGGGTTATGGTTTGGGCATCAAAGCAATCTAAATCATGGTTTAACGAACACAGCATATCTGTCTTGAACAGGCTGGCTTGCAATCCGGACTAAAATCCAATGGAGATATTGTATATACATGACTTGTAAAGTTTATGCAACTAATGTTCAAAACGAAAAGTCTTAAAAAGAGCTGTAACTTAATGAGTTGTATTTAAAAAGTGTTTAAACTAAGAAAAGCAAGTTTGGGAAGAAAGTTCTTTATAAATTGATAGAATCAAAACCAGACCATATTTTTGAGGTCACAAAAAATCATCCAATATTAATAATGTTATAATATGGTCCACAATGATGTTTCTAAAACCGAAAGTTTGAAATAATTATGAAAACAGCTCCCAACACATCAGTAGGAAAGCTTAAGCTAATACAGGTTTAAAAACATACGAGACTCAATTTAGAGGCAAAAAAACAGAGCACAGAATTCGAAGCCAAGTTTCCTAAAAAAGTATTCTTGTTGCATAATAGATCGTATATTCTGGCAGATTTTTTGCAATTCCCTAGTCAAAAATTTATATTACTGATGCCTCGAGGGAATCTTGCAGAAATGTTTTGTGTCCAAAAGCAGTAAAAATTTCCCAAAAAATTCTTAGTATGGCAAGCAATATACAGTTGTGCCAAGAGAAGCCAATAATTCGTTACGGACGATTTTATAAATACCGATAATTTACAAAAAAAGGTTGCTTACATTTAAAAAGACCTCATAATATGTATACTTATTTTTGGCCTGACTTGGTACCCTGTCACTATGGCAAATAAGCCCTCAAATGGTACAAGAACAACAATGTGGTATTTATACCAAGAGAGTATTATACTCCAATAGCTAAGGTCAATGAAGAGATATTGTTTAAAGCGAAATTAAGGAGAACAAAAAAGTTGTCCAAAATGTGGTAGATTTTAAACGGAGATTGACTACCTATTTAAGCAACCTTTAAAGGAAGTGTTTCCGAAAAAGAAAAAAATCATCACTTTCAACTAAAAACTAAAAAAAATATAAATTTTGTTGGTCCCAGTCGTTTGTAGAATTAATAAAAAAATTTTAATTTCACACTAAATATTTTCATGTTTAATTTTTCTAATTCTTAAAAAAAAGTTAATTAAGCTTATAGGAATATGCACCAGTGTAGATATTTTTAACGATTCGAAAATTACAGAATTATTTCCAAAAACAATCGAATTGAACTCTTTGTGCATTTAGAGCAACATAAAGTTTTTGTCTTAAATCTTTTGTTTTCACCATATAAAATACAGAGAAGAAAATTATGAATTAATATTCGCAACTAATTTGACATTTCTAAATATTATAAGAGCTGTTCTTAGGTCTATTTAAACTATTTTATCAAATTTATTGAAACTATTAATGAATAGAAATTCGCAAATAAAAGCAATAAATTCCTTAACATGTGTCATAATATAACACGCTTATACCAAATTTATACTTCCATTAACAAAAAATTCCAATTTTAAATTTAAATTAATATTATGCAAAAAATATATACTGCTTGAATTTGATTTCGAAATAATATTCAAATTATATATCATTCGTTTTAAAGTTAAATAATTCTTCAATTTATTTAAAATCATTCCTCATTTAACATTTAACATCTTGACACTCCCAGTTGTGTGTTATTTTAAATAAATTAAATAAAAATAAATAATTCCACCTACAACATTTTTTTAAAAAGCAACAAACAACAAATAAATATATAAAAATGTCATAATCTTTGTTTTTGTCATCCACTTTATTTAATTTAAATTTGTGTAAAAATAACTAATTACATGTTTTAAGTTTTTAAATAAACATTAAACTGAGTGAAATAAACGAATACTAAATCTGGCATAAGAGTTTATTTTAATGGTTTTTTAAACAAATCAAATTAAAATCTATTTTAACCTTAAGAAGAAAAACAAACAATTTATTTAATTGACTTAAAAAACGAAAAACGAAAATAAAAAAAAATTATATAAATGTATTCTTAAGTCGAGCTAAGGAGTGAGGTCGACAAAATTTTTAACATACATTTGTGGTATTTGCCTCTCTAAGTGCAAATACCACATTATTGCTCCTATGCCATTCAACAGCTTGTTTATCACAGTGACAGAATGACAAGTCTGGCCAGAATTCTTATGAATAGAAATTCTGATATTTACAGAGCCCATTGTAACGACTGATTGACTTCTTTCGCCGCAACTACATATCGCTTCTCATACAAAGATCTTTTTTGGCAAATTTTGATTACGTTTCTATCAACATTTCCTCGAACATCAGCAACATTAAATTTTTGACCAGGAAAATGCGAAAAATCTGCCGAAACACACGTTTCATTATCCATTATGCAGCAGGAATATTTTTAGAAAATTTGACTTCAATTTCCTTGGTCTGTGTTTGATCTCTTATTTTTTAGCAGCGTTCTTGTTAGGGATCTTATATTATTTAAACCTGCATCAACTTTTACTTTACATTATCAAATATTCCGAACAGTGGACTAACTATGCTGCTTTCCTAACGGATGTGTTGGGACCTCTTTTGAAAATGATTTTTCTTGGCTTTAGAAACATTATATGGATTATTCCTTCGATCTGAACCAGTTTTTCTATCAACATACATTGAAAACAGTATGTTGAAAATAGTATGTTAATAATTTGTTGATCTCACTCCTTAATAAATGTTATTTTTGAAATTTCAATAAAAACAGGTAAATTAACTGAAGTTTAACGTTAAAATTTTATTTTCAGTTTCTAAAGTTAAAATTCTCTCATATGTTAAATGAAAATATTCACAGTCATTTAAGTGAATGGAGCTGTCAAGGGGAAAAGAAGAGAGGGAATGGTGAGTAAATTAACATAAACATTTGGTTTTTAATTGTTTATAACTGTTGACAAGGACTTAAGATGTGTAATCAAATGTTGGTTTGAATTTTATTACTTTTTGTTTTTCAATTAACACAACTGAAATTTAATATAAAAAGAATGAAAGAAAAAACGAATGCAATCAAAAAGAACTATAGGGAAGACATGCTTTATTGAGATATAACGAATATGTATTATGCTCTTTTATTGATATTTAAGATCTTGTATTTCCAAATCGATTTTTTGGGGAAGAAATTCTGTAACTCTTGAACCGTTGGGCATAAGGAAAAGGTCAAACATTTTATGTGGTTGATGCTCGAGATAATGTTAAAGAAGAGTTAAGGATACAAAAGCCATCAAATCAAACTTTGTATGACAAGCAGTTTGCAGTTACCACAAAAGAAGTCATTCATTCATCACAATAAGTTTTATTGAGCTAAAATTTACATCAAAAAATGTTTTCAAAAAATTTCATAGTGTGTCCACTTATTTTGGGCCTGACTTAGCATCCTATCATCCTTGAGTGGTACAAGAACAATCATGTAAAAAAATCATCATATAGAGAGAATAATCCTTAAAACTATTCATAGCAAAGGCTTGTAAAGAGATATTGGACAATTCAGAAAGGAGAATACAAGAACGCCTTAAAGGTGTCCAAAGATTTTAAAAGGAGATGGACTACATTTTAAAGAAAATTGACTGAAAGCACTATAAAAATGTTAATGGATGGGTTTCTCAAAAAAAGCTTAAACATTTTATCATTAGTGATTAATCCATTCAAAAAATAATCGATACGAAAATCCGAAAATCGTGTTGAATTCAATAAAATCTTCATCTTTGCATTTATTATTTATTTTGTTATATGCCGTTGTCCGTTGTAACATCAGACGGATGGAAGAAATGATTACCCAATGGAATTGGATTTAATCCAGTAATGTATATACTTAAATTATCTTGCATTTTTGAAACGTACGAAACGACTATATCATTATCCACTCATGTTTTCAGTGTAGGGTATTGAAAAAACAATTAAATGAATAATTGTTGGTCATGGTCGTTATTGTGATTTGCTTGAATGTAAATGACAAAATCTTACTAAAAAGATCTATTTGGTTTTAGAATTAAATGATTTTCTTGTTTTTGTTGTTAATTAATCATATTTAAGTGGTGAGTGAAAAATAAAGTTTGTTTCTTAAATCTTTTGTTTAGATCATACAATACCCAAGTGGAAATAATGATTGAAAGTTAAATGACAAATAATTAAAATTGTTTAATATTATAATTATTCTGAAATGTAATTAAAAACTTGTTTTAAGATCTCTCACATATTTAGATCCATTTGTAATTATCAAGTTCTGGAATGAAAGGGAAATTGATCTAAAAATTTAATTGGTTTTTAAATTAATTTAATATTTTTTATTTGAAATTTCCTACTGGTGTTAATTTTATTTATTATTTTATATAAAATTCTAAACTTAAATCTTTCATTTCAATAAGTTTGTTAAACAAATTACCACCATTATTTTAGTTCTTAACTTAACACTACTGTGTAATGAATATATTTTAGCTTTAAAATTATCGTGATTTAAATTTTTTTACGATAATAATTTTATTATATTTTTTAATTAATTATTGAGGTATTTAGATAAAAGCACGACAAACATTTAATCATTTTTGTATGACTTAAGATATTAAATATTTTATTTTAATCCAGTTTAAATGAGATAGAAACAAGAGTCAGATATGCAAAGGAATTGAAATATATTTAGGCATTCCTGTCAGGAATGTTTTTACACTTGTGTCTTTAAAACTGCATTAGCTTTAACTTTTCCGATCAAGTGGTATTGGTAAGCTCAGGGTTGCTTTCCTCTCGGATGTATTAAATTTTTACTGAAAAATTAAATTTTTAGTAAAAAATTAAATTTTTAGTGAAAAATTAAATTTTTAATGAAAAATTAAATTTTTAGTGAAAAATTCAATTTTTAGTGAAAAATTCAATTTTTAGTGAAAAATTCAATTTTTAGTGAAAAATTCAATTTTTAGTGAAAAATTCAATTTTTAGTGAAAAATTCAATTTTTAGTGAAAAATTCAATTTTTAGTGAAAAATTCAATTTTTAGTGAAAAATTCAATTTTTAGTGAAAAATTCAATTTTTAGTGAAAAATTCAATTTTTAGTGAAAAATTCAATTTTTAGTGAAAAATTCAATTTTTAGTGAAAAATTCAATTTTTAGTGAAAAATTCAATTTTTAGTGAAAAATTCAATTTTTAGTGAAAAATTCAATTTTTAGTGAAAAATTCAATTTTAGTGAAAAATTAAATTTTTAGTGAAAACTTGAATTTTTAGAGAAAAATTGAATTTTTTTGTGAAAAATTGAATTTTTAGTGAAAAATTGAATTTTTTAGTGAAAAATTGAATTTTTTAGTGAAAAATTGAATTTTAGTGAAAATTGAATTTTTAGTGAAAAATTGAATTTTTAGTGAAAAATTGAATTTTTAGTGAAAATTGAATTTTTAGTGAAAATTAAATTATTTAGTGAAAATTTTATTTTTTAGTGAAAAATTGAATTTTTTTAGTAAAAAAATGAATTTTTAGTGAAAAATTAAATTTTTTAGTGAAAAAATGAATTTTTAGTGAAAAATTAAATTTTTTAGTGAAAAAATGAATTTTTAGTGAAAAATTAAATTTTTTAGTGAAAAATTAAATTCTTTTAGTCAAAAATTAAATTTTTAGTGAAAAATTGAATTTTTAGTGAAGAATTTAATTTTTTAGTAAAAAATTTAATTTTTTAGTGAAAAATTTAATTTTTTAGTGAAAAAATTTAATTTTTTTAGCAAAAATTAAATTTTTAGTGAAAAATTTATTTTTTAGTGAAAAATTGAATTTTTTAGTAAAAAATTGAATTTTTAGTGAAAAATTGAATTTTTAGTGAAAATTGAATTTTTAGTGAAAAATTGAATTTTTAGTGAAAAATTGCATTTTTGGTGAAAAATTGAATTTTTTAAAGAAAATTTTTAGTGAAAAATGAAATTTTAAGCCAAAAATTGAATTTTTGGTCAAAAATGCTTATAAATTGTATGTGTGTGTGTATACTCGCAAACGTATTTAACTTATAAAAGTGAGTATTTCACTGTATGTGTGCAATAATGTCTTATTGGAATCCGATTTTTGAAACTTAATTATGATTCCTTTAAACATTTGCTTTAACAATTATATTCCGGAGGAAGTTAAAAGTTTTTATAACTCTCAAAATAATTTCTTATTTTATCCCTTTTTCTATGTGCCGATAATCTGACAGTTACATTTTTTTCTTATTTCCTCCTTAAAAAAAAAAAAAAAAACTATAAATCGCTTTATAGTCAAAGGATTTATGTTATGAATATATTAAATATGTTTTATAAAGAAAAATATCTATGAAAAGCTTATTTGTATTCCAACTGGTTATTTTCACATAATTTAAAAATAAAATATTTATTTTATGGCGCCACAATCTATTAAATTCTTTTTAAATAAAATATATAATGTAAATATACAGTAAAAATATATGGAATGGAATATAAACAAGATATTTTACTTGCACCAAAGTGCTAAATTTTTTTACACAATTTGAAGTATTAAATAATAATTATAATTAAAAACAAGTAAGAATGTTATATTCGGTTATGCCGAATCTTTCAACACCCTTCAACAATAAATACATACTCACACATATTCTCACAATAGTGAACAATATAAAAAGCGCTTCTTACATTAAACACAGAAACACTTTATGAGTCATATAATTTTATAACTCACATTTTTGGATAAAGTTTTTTTACTGAACCGATTTTGAAAAAAAAGACAGAACCGATTTTACTGCTTTTAATAGGAAACTTCTCAAATACTCAGCCCGAATTTCATTCAGAAATTCCATTCAGAATATATATTCATTATAGGGTCTGAGATGATTTGAGAAGGTGAAGGGTATAAAAATTAAAATGCTTAAACAATTTCTATGCATTTTAAAAAAGAATGAAAGAAAAAATCGTTACTGTCATTTTCAACACAAAAATAAATAAATAAATATTAAGTTTATGTGAGAGTGTATAGGTAATTTAAACAAAATGAAAGTGTATGTGTATAAATACACACACATTTCTAAAAAACACTGCTACTGTTTGAAAAACTACAACAAGCAACAGCAGCAGCATTAAATAAGAAAACTAAAAATCTACAAACAACAACAACAACAATGAAAAAGTAAAAACAAAACAAAAATTACAAAATAAAAAAAAAAAACAACATTAAACAAACAAGTTAACAAATACTTAATTTCAACTCTTAACCTGACATATGTGGGTTGTTGTTGGTGACTGTTGTCTGCATATTTTTGTAACAAAAAAAAATGAGGAAAAAAATAAAAAAAAAATGAAATAAATAAATGTTTGCATGTCTGTACGAAAAGAATGGCATATGAATATAACTAAAATCAACAACAAATCCAAAAGCAACAACAATAACTCCACCACTAAAAACAACAGAAAAAAAACAATACAACACAATGAAACTGCAACAGCAACAGTGGCATTAACAGCAACATTAGCAGCTGAGACAGCAACAATGCGAATTTTTATTATTTAAACCTTTAAAGAGTGAATTCCTTTAAAATTTTAAAAATGTTTATTGATTTTAACACTTTTTTCCCAAGGAATTTCGCAAAAAAAGAACTGAGAGAGAGATTTTATAAAAATGCAAATGGGGTGGCTAAAAGTGAGGAAAAATTGAAGTTTTAGTGAAAAATTTGATTTTTTTGTGAAAACTTCGTTTTTTTAAAATTAAATTTTTAGTGAAAACTTCGTTTTATTAATTAAAAATTTTATTGATATAAAGTTGTCGATTTTACTCATTTTAATTTTTTCGAAATGTAGAATAATTGAAATTATTTGCGGGGAGAGGAATCCATAGTCCAAATTTCATATTTTAGGCTTTTGTCATTTAGTTGTGGAATGAGGAACAGTCAGTCAGATCAGCAACGTTACTATTTATAATTTTCACTTCCGTAAGTGGTTGGGGTAGTGTGCTATCTATAACCGTCCGGTCGTCCGTCTAAGCGTCTGGCTGGATATCCATGTAAACCCTGTGATGAAATATGACACATATCATTATTTTGGTCCTAGAATGATACCTTAAAATTTAAATTGGTGATAATGGGTTCATTATTTCACCTAGTCCCATCCAGTCGATAGGATTTTATGCTTATAAAAGTCCGAAATATGTCACAAAAAAGTCTTATAATATTATAGAACGATATGTCGAAATATAGGAATCAGCCTATTATTTCACCAAATATAACTTTGAAGAGCATAAATCTCACATATACGTTGCCATGTAAAATCAAGCTAAAGATAAGCAAAATCGATGTCGGTCCATAATTTCTTCACACCCCAGAAAATTTGGAAAAACAAATTATACGAATGTCGCACAAGATTTTAAATGGAAAATGAAATAGAAATAAATCTTTAACTTTCAAACGACTGGTTCTAGACGTAGGAAAGCTTAAGTTTTGAGTTTGTAGACATTGTAAACCTATGGGACTCGATCTAAAAGGTGCCAAATTTTGGATAATAAAAACAATACCCATAACTGTGTTTTTTTAGAGTGAGAATAAATTTAACCAGAAAATTAATTAAGGTTTCATTTAAAATATTTTTAAATAAAAATGTTGTTTGTAGTAACAACGGGTGGATGACCCTTTATTGTGGATTATCTCTAAGAACATCGGAATAACTTTCCTCTCAAACTTGCTTTATTTTTAATCCTGTTTAAGTTATTATGCTTCCATTCTATGCAAGTTCTCTATTGGGTTTAAGTCCAACTGCAAATTGGAGGTAACTTGATTTAATTAAACCCTGATTTAGACTGTCTTGAAATATGTACCGCAACATTATCTTGCTGGAATATGCAATCTTCACCTGCTTTTTAATCCATAAAAGAGAAAAGAGCATCTTCTTGCAGTTCGTTACTATTTGTGCTCTTCATTTCTATTGGAACTAAACAAACTGCAGAATATGCTGGGTGAATCATAACACAACTACCACTGGAATTACGTTTTGGCATCCGAACTTCGTTTGTTCTCAAATCGGGCCAATAACATGAGGAAGAATCAGAGCCATCTAAATTACATTATTTAGTCAGTGAGAATAACTTTTTCCCACTCCTCTGTCACTTCATAAATTTTCGAGCGAATTTTTAATGTTCTTCTTTATACTGTTTTTGTGCGTTGGCTTAGACTTTGGGTTCTTTCGTTTTATGTCCTCATTTCTTCGTAAAATGTAAATTTTCATGTAAAATTTTAATTTCCACGTCTGCATTTATAAACATATTCCGTATAAGTGGTATCATGCTGGTAGTTGGGAAATTACAGATTTCTGGTACATACAATTTTCGTAGCTTCCTCATAAAATCAACAATGTGGTGTAGGATATTTCATGGTCGGTCTTATCCATTTATTACACTCTTATTTGCTTTTATATCAAGATTTATCTCTAATACAAATCCATTCCTTTCATACTCTGTTTCTAACAATTAAACATATTTATATGCATCAGTGTTTGTGTGCAGTGCCTGCATTAGTATTAGTGTGAATGCCATGTAAAGTTTTTGTGCGGCATTTTATGGTTTAACTTTGTAAAATGAAGTGTCAATTTCATTTAGCGCCCGTTTGCAATTTATTATAGATTTTTTTCCTTTGCAAAATAATATTTTTTTTCTAATTTTTAACTTCAATATTCAGTTGCTTTAAACAATAATTATGAACAACAAGTAAGAATGTTATATTTGGCAATGCCGAATTTTCAATACCCTTCGCCATAAATGCGTATGAAGTAAATACTTTTTGTTTCGTGTATAACCACTCACACATACTCTAATAGTCGTATTCATTATATAGACGATTTTCAAAATATAACATGGAAAATTTTAATGATAAAATAAATTATATTTCTCTCTACTGAAGAGATTTTGATCATTTTTGGAATGGCGATGAAGTATATATAGCAACAACATTTCTTAGAACTATAACAAATTAAGGATAAATTTCATTGAGCTTTGGTAATTATTGTGGATGTGAGCATGGCAATAACAGACAGACAGAAAAGCAGACAAATGGAGAATCGACTCAGATTTTGATTTGTTGCAAGAATATACATATATACATTATGGGAACTAATCTGATTCCTTCTTAGCATTACACACGGAATGACTAAGTTAATATACCCACTCCACCATTTGTGGTGGTGGAGGGTATACAAATTTATTCTCTTTAAGCTTTTCTTTCATAAGAAATTATTATTGTTGTTGTTGTTTTTGTATATTTTTTATTTCAAAGGTTTCTAAGACATTGGCGTCATCTGGCGTTAGCTAATTGCAAAATGATTACAGTGGGCGTATATGACGTGGTTTTGTGATTTTTGAATAAACATGATTTCAAAATGAAAATAAAAAATATAAAAAAAAATAATTTTTCATAAAATAAAAATTAATAAATATTAAAAATGAGAAAATGAGAAAAAAAAAACATTTCAATCAAGTACAAAAATTGAAGTTTAAACAAAATGCGAAAAAAATGTAATAAACTTTCAATTTTTTATTAGTTTTTACATGATCAAACAAAACAAACACAAAGTCTCTTTTTTCGTGTATCTCAATTTTCTTATAAAGATTTTTTCTCGAGATAAAATATTTTCTTGTTTTTATTTTGTGGCAAAAATCTTATTGAATTTGTGTGAATTGAGTGTGTGTGTGTGGGTTGGCTACTGTTTTGTTCTACATATTTTTCTGATTTTTTTTTGTGTTTTTTTGTTCAAAATTATTATTTGAGTGAGTTTTATTTATGGTGATTTGTTAGATTTTGTTTCGATTTTTTTATTGTTGTTGCAAATTTTTGTTACCATAAATCATAAGTTGCTAACCTTAGTTTTAGCTCATATTTCAAAGTTAATTTTAACATCAATCTTTATGGTTTGATGTATGGATCAAATATTATTTTTATTATTTTCAATTTATAGTTTTGTTATGTTTTCCATTATTGACGTTTTGTCTCAATACTTTGTTATTTGTTGTTGTTTTTTTTATTATCTTGTTTTATTAGATGCAAAACTTTTATTGCCATAATATGCAAAACAAAAGACTTAAGACACAAAACATACGTTAGAAATGATTTAAAACATATTTGAAAGTAAAATTTATTTTCTTAACACAAAATTTAATAAAAATAAAAAAATGACATTTAATCATAATAGAAACTGATAAAAGTGTGAGGGATTCAGTCATATTTTGTCAATTTTAATACCCTACACCATCAAAGCATTGTGGTTCCTAGCCAAGGGCGTCGGCTTCCTACGTATATGGTTTTTTTTTTAAATTTCTCATAAATTTATTTATGAATTGAGACCAAATTTGAATATAAAAAAGAGCCCAATATCTTTCCCCTAAAGTAAGATTCCGGCAGTTGGGAGGATTTACTTTTTATGGCACAAATACCACATTATTGTTGTTGTACCACTCGAAGGTTTGTTTACCACAGTGACTGGAAGACAAATCAGGCCAAAAATACGTGCATACATTATGAAGTCTTATGAATGGAGGCAGCCTTTTCCGTAAACATTGCTTAATGTAAATTTCGGTAGTTATAAAGTCCGTTGTATTGTTTGTAATACCAACAACTTTTTGAAAAGTTTATTTAAATAACAATTAGTTTTTTTTAATACAAGAAAAAATATTCAAAAATTTTTATTTAAGTTAAATCCCGATCAATTCCATATTTTGAATTTTATTGTCTTTAATCTGATAATCGTTTTTATCTAAATTTTCTTTATAAAAAAAATTATCTTGAAGAGTTTTTTCGCTACATATACATATACATATGTATGTATAAAACAAAAGACTTAAGACACATACATGATTGCTATTGAATATTAATAAAACCATTACAATTAATTTTATTTAATTGCAATCAATTTATAGATTAAAAAAAAAATAAATTTTTATATAAATAGAATTCAACTAATTGATTGTGGCAAATTATAAACGACTTATTTAACTGTAGTGACATATAAACCAAAGAAAATTAGAATTCTAATAATACAAATGAAATAAATTGGAATTAAACGATCTGACTGACAAATTAACTAACTGTCAGTTTTGTGAGATAAAGAAAATAAAATGAGAGATATAAACAAATCTTGTAAATCTAAAATTAATAATACAAAATTTGTTTCTTGAAATAATAACCGAAATTTAAAAAAAAAAATTAAATATTGAACAGAACTAGAAGGGAAATCGAATTTTCCAAAACTGAATTTGAACTAAACTAAAACTGAACTACACCTAAAGTGGAACTAAACTAGAAATAAACTAGAATTAAACTAGAACTGAACTAGAACTGAAGTAGAACAGAAATAGAACCGAAATAGAACTGAAGTAGAACTAAACAAGATCTGAACAAGAAGTGTCTGAATAAGAAAGATGCATATATAAAGCAGAGACACAGAAAGTAGTTTCTGCCGGAATTCTTCAAAGAAAAAAATTGTTTTTCTTTTTTAAACTTTTTACACGGTTGGGGATTTCGGGTATTTTCGTATGGAAAAATGGAAATTCTTTAAATTTCACAATTCTAGAGAAAGTTTGTGTATATTAATTTGAAATTTAAAGTGTAAACTGTTGTTGGTTTTATTTTTATTAAAGTTTCCATATTGAGATGGAAAATATTTTGTTCTTCATTAAATGTTATTACCAAATAATGTTTTGAAAACTGCTTAAATTATGAATTGTTAATCTTCATGTTCTAGAGATTTCAAAAGTGTCAAATGCTTGAGTAAAAAGTTTATGGTATAACCGGAAAGCCAACATAAACTCGGTTTCATTTAACTAAATGAATTTTCTGCGAATAATTTAGTCTAATTTTTCTTTAAACGATTAATTAGATTTAAAAAATATCTTAAATTTTTCCACTTACATTTACATACTGACAGCAGCTTCTTTGATTATACGAAAAAATCCTTTTATTCCTCAGAAAAAATTTTAAACGTTTAATGAAAAAGTCTCCAGATAACTTTTTGGCACTTCAACTATAATTTCACTCTTTTCACAAAATTTCTCTTAATTAATTATTTCCAAAAAAATATTTCTTGTTTACTTAATTTTAAATTTATAAAACGGAAATTTCCACAAAAAAATCTGTAAAGAGAAAAACAAGAAAAATAAACAAAAATTATTAATTATACCATAAAATAGACACATAAAAGGAGAAAAAGACTTTAATTGTAATTTATTAAAATTTTTAATATTTTTTACATGAAAATTATTTTTTTGGGGGGAATTTTGTTTGCACCTTCAAGATGAATGCAATGAATTGCATTTCATTTTATTGTCTTGCAGTTTGTTTTTAAAATAATATTGTTATTAATGTTTTTGTTGTTTGTTTTGTTGTTATTTTTTATTGTTATTATTGTTGTAATTTTAGCTTATTTAAACAACTATAACAAGAACGTTTTATATATATTTCTCCTTGTTTTATTTCATTTTATTAACTGGTTTTTTTGTATTTAAACAGTTTTTGGTTTTTTTTGTTGTCGTTGTCATTTTTTATATTTCTCTCTCCATCACTTACTTTGGCATGCTTTTGTAAACAAAAATACAATTTTTTTTTAATTTTTTTTCTGCAAAAGCAACAAAAAATCTTTATAACAAAAGCTCTTTTGTTGTAAACGTAAAATGAAAATGCAGACAACTGCAACAAGAAATAGCAACAACAACTACTCTTACCACATTCCAAAGACTTTTTTGTTGCATTTACAAAAACTGACGATCAGACCAACAACAACAACAACTACTAAATGCACTATATGTATTCCAACAAAAATATCAGCAGAAAATAAAAGAAATAACAGACATCGAAAAGTAACCAAAACTCCACGTTCAACGGATGAGTGTCTTTTATATTGTGTGTATGTTTGTTTGTATGTAAGTGTATTTGTTGCATTGTGTCTTGGTATTAAGCAAACTTAACTAAAATATGAAATAGTTAATGCAACAGCATGAGTATGCAGCACGTTTTTTCTTCTCTCTGTTTCTTCTTCTTTTATTCGAAATATATAAATTTGTGGCACGCAATTTTATTTTGGTCTTTTTTGCAAAAGAAAATATAGAAAAAATATACTTAAATACCGCTTAAAAGGGGATGAGGAATATGGTACTAAAATTTGGTACAATTATCGAAAAAAAATAGTACTTAATATAAATATAAACTAGAAGCAAAATCTGGCTGGAACCTGAACTGGCGTCTGAACTTAAAATTTAACTAAATCTTGAATTAGAATTCGAATCGGAATATGAACCAGATTTTGGCCGGAAATCTTAATGGAATTTAAACTAGAACCTGCCTTGAAAATTTTTTAAAGCGAACTGGAAATTTAACTTTAATATGAAGAATAACCTGAGCTTTAATCCGAGCTTAAACGAACTAGAATCTAAACTATAGTCTGATATATAATCTGAATTACAATCTGAACCAGAATTTTAAGAATTTTAACTAAAAACTAACTGAACTTGAACTGAACTAGAATCTAGGATTTTTAAAGAATTTGGAAAGTTTTTAATGTTTCAAAAGTACTTTGCAACCATAATTGGATGATTCTCAACTCCCATCAGTTATTTTATGTTGAAAAAACATTTTTATGAAAAAAATGTTTCTTTCATCTTTTTAATATATGAGTTTTACTTTTGAAAATAAAAAAATCTTTAGTAAATTTTTGTTGTTGTTGTTATTGTCTTATATTTTACTAGTGACATTCACGCACCTTGGAACCATATGTAAAATATTACAATTATTTAACTGACATTTTTTATTTCTCTCTTCACAAAAAAAAAAATTATGATTGTCATTGTGATTTTTCTCTTTTTGGTTGAAAAAAAGTTTCTTTTAATAATTTTAGCCTGCTGTGCTATTTAGTGGTTTTATGGAAAATGATAACAAATCATAATCATTCATTTAACATTTTGCTCGATCTGAATCTCTCCTGGTTTACCCTTCTTTTCTATAGTTCGCCTAAAATCATTTGTGGCTCATTTTTTTTTGTAAAAATTTATTTATAAGTTTTGAGTTTTTATATCTAAATTGTTGAAGTAAATGACATAAGTTTATTTAATTTATAACCTCTATTAAATATATAAACATAATCATAATTTGTTATTTAGAAACATGCAACAAACATACAAACAAACTCACACTCTTTTTTTTTAAGGCTGTAAACTGGACCAACAAAAAAAATTTAAAGAAAAAAAAAGTTGCAAGAAAAATAGAAAATGTGAAGAAGGAAAAACGTTTATGATTTTTTTTGTAAGAAATAAAAAATCGTTTAAACATTTCTTTAGTTGTTGCAACAACATTCCAACATGTTGCTTAAGTTTTTTTTTCAGTTTTTATTGCTGTTGCATTTCGTGCGGGTTTTTTGTTTTTGTTTTCTTTTTTCTTTATTTTATCAACATTCTCTAATATTTCTGTATATAGAATTTATTGAGGTAACAGCCGCTGCAACAACAATAACAACAAATTGCGTGCAACTAAGTTGTCTATTGAGAAGTAGATACGAAACAAAAACTATTTGCCATAACAATTTAAGTTGTTATTGTTGTTGTAAGAAATAAATGAAGAAGTGTTGCTTTTGCAACATTTTATATAAAATGTTTAAGGTTAAAATGTTTTTATAACTGATTTTGGTGAAAACAGATAACTTAACAAACTTCTGAGATACAACAATAATTGTTGCTTTATGATGACAAAAGTGTGGCCAATTTAGCATTTTTTTGATTTTGTTACGTATATATATAGTGATAATAGTTAAATCTATTTGATAAAATTATTGTCTTTTATACTCTAAACTACCTTAATTCAAAAAAAGTTTCCACCAAATCGACTCATAATGTTATTCTTGAGTCGCTGATTTCTAGTTGATTTGGATGATTACAGCTCTTCCAATATTGGTCATTTCTAGCATGTCGGACTTGAATATCTTTGCATATATTTCTACCTATTTAATATTTACAATGGACATTTATAGAAACTATCTTTATTCAAAATTTAATTTTTCTCAAAACATAAATGAATTTTTGGCAAATTAAAAAAATGTTTTAACTCAGATGGCCAAATTTGGTAGAACAAATAGGAGATTCAACTCAAAATATCTCAGCTCTGATCATGTGAAATTTGATTATGATATCTTGAACGGTTAAAAAATCATAAAATGTTTACAATAATAAAATTATTTTTGTCTTATTATCAAAAATTACCAAATTTAGAAGGCCATTACTGCCCTGCTGAATAGCTGATGACCTATAATCTTCCATGTCAACTTGAAAATATCTTAGGTATAACCTTGTAAAATTTTATTAAAATATCTCTAACAGTTCATAAGTTACGAAATAATTTCCAAAACATCTATGCTCCGCCTGTGTCATAAACTAAACAAAAGATTTAAGAAACAAACTTGATTTGACATTTTGTTTAAAATATTTGTTTTCTTTAATTTTATTAAATTAAAATCAACAAATTGACAACAATGTTTAAAAAGAAATATATATATTAAAAAATCTGCCTTCAACATAAAACTCTTCAATATTTAAGACAACAATTTTCTCTTACAATTTGCTCTCTTTATTTTGTTTTGTTGTCCATAATTCTCTAAAAAAAGAGGTTCATAAAAAAACTCATTCCATTTTGTTGTTACTTTTTTTCAATATTATTATTGTAGTAGTTATTTATGATGTTGTTATTGTTGTAGTTGTTGTTGTTGCTGTTTTTGTAGTTGGTGGTTTTCTTGTTCATGTTTTTTGTGTGCTAAAAGTTGTCACTGCTGTTATTACATGTTGTTGGCCTACTACTTACAATCTATGTATATATTGCTAAAGTTAATGCTGTTGTTGTTGTCTAAAATATGATTGTCCATTGCCAGTAACAGCAACAACAACAACAACTACAAAAAGTTAACTATAAAAAAAGTTAAACTGCATTGCAACACTAACACATTGATAACTTTTAAAACGATTGCAATTCCATTGCATTTACTTGTTTATGAGAGTATTTGTTTTTGTTGTTTTTGTTTTTTTAAATGAAAAAATGCCACCAGTAAAATGTTTTGTTAAAAGTAACAACAACAATAACAAAAGCAACAAAAAATCATTTAAAAGCAGCAAAAGTTTTAAAAAGTGGAAAATATGTTTTTTGTTTTTAATATTATTTTAGTTAAGACCACAAAAATTACAACAGCAACAACAAAAATTTAATATTTAAGAAAGTTCAAATATATATTTTTTATTTTATCTCTTTTTTATTTTTTGTTAGAAATTTTGCAAAAAAAATAATAAAATAAAACTGGAAGATTTTTTTATTTTGAAATTTTAATGCAGCAGAAAATTGTTTTCAATTTGAAATTATTTTGAATTTTATATGGATTTAAGCCAAACAAATTACATTGATTAATGACGTGGTGCTGGTGTTGTAAAAAATGTAAATATTTTTTTAAGGAAAAGAAAAAGATTGAGGAAAAAGAAATTTAATTAAATGAAAATTGATTGGTTGGTTTATTGAGTTAAATATGGGAGAAATTAAAAGTTTTATAAATCAAGATAAATTTGAATAAAATAAAAATTATTATAAAGAAAATAAAATGTCTGCAAATGTATTATACTCACTACAAACTCACTAACAAACCGATTTACAAGGCAAAGTAACGACTTCACTGTGGAAAACTGTGATTTCAGTTTTTCTTTCTGCTTTGATTTTTTATTTAAAATTATTTTAATCAATATTTTGAACCTTTTTTCGGAAACCCTTTTATTTACGTTTTGACAGTACTTTCTGTCAATTTGCTTAAACAAAAAATCCGTCTCTGTTTAAAGTTTACCACACTTTAAGACATCTTTTATGTGCTTTTTAACTCTTTTTTAATGAGCGCATAATATCTCTCATTTGATCTTCGCTTTTGCAAACTTGACTTCAATTTCCTTGCTTTTTTATTTAAAAATTTTTAGCAGCATTATTGTTAGGAACTTTTTGCGACTTGTATGCTTTTAAAATTGCTTTAGCTTTAACCGGGCTGCTTTCTTACGGATATGTTAGAAGGTCTTTTCAAGATGCTTTCTGTTTCCTGAAACATCATATAGGTTATTCCTTCTACCAACGGGCAAGTTCTTCCGATGCTATTAATGACATTGAAAGCAGTTTAACGGCAGACATTTGGGTTTTATTGAAAAATATTTAATAATTTTAGTACGCAATTTTTTCTGGTCACTTATTTTCGTTTGGAATAATTTTAAATTCCGAATTTACTCTATTCCTCTTTTAATTTCGAAATAAGGACTGAGATCGAAAACGTTTTTCATATCCAAATATCATTTTATCAAAATACCTTTGTAAAACATGTTAATTTGTATGTTTAATATCAAACAAGTGAGTATATTTTTAATCCCATTAAAATAAGTGACCAGAGAAAAGTATGCAACAAAATTATTAAATATTTTAATAAAATCCAACTTGACCGCTAGAACTTGTCAGTTCAGGATCAGGAAGAAATAATTATCCATATGAAAGAAATAAATAATTTTTAAAAGTGCTTTCAATACATCCGGTCGGAAAACAGCCAGTTAGCTCTGGGCTTGAACTACTACTTCGTACAAAAGTTAAAAGCTAATAAAAGTTTAAAAACGGTTTGAAGAAAAATTTTAGGACTTAAAAGCAATCAAAATTTCCCAAAACTTTTTTGGTGTGGCATGCAATATGCAGTTGCGGCAAAACGGCCTCTTATAACACCAAAATTTATATCACAAGGATTGTTAGCAAAAAGGTTGCTTCATAATGTGTTCACATATTTTTTGGCTCCACTTGATATCCTGTCACTATGATGATGAGTGGAGGGATGTTGAGTTCTTGTTCAAAGAGAATTAAAATGTACAAAAAGGGTGTCCAAAAATGTGGTAGATTTTAAACGAAGATGCACAAAAAAGTGACAAAATCACTAAATGTGTTAATGGAAAGCGTTTCATCGCTAGTGAATCAAACTATATTTTTTTTTCAAAATTGTAATAACAATTTCAGTCAAATAAACAAATTTAAACTGTAAGTTTAGTGGTTTCACTTTTATTAACTTTATTTTGATTTTATCGATCTCACTTTCTATATCTTTCAAATTTCAAAAATTACAGAATTATTTTTAAGAAATAGATTTGGACACACATGCAACATTTGCATAACACTGACATCTTAAAATGTTAATTATTGAAATTTATCGGTATGAAACTGTAATTGTGAATCAAATTTATCACTGGAGAGGTATAGGAAAAGTAAGGCATGATTTTTTGATGACCCTTTTCCCTCCCTGAATCTATAAGATTGGAAATATTTTATGGGCAGATCTTCCATTATTTAAGGTTTTTGTTTCAAGATTTTTTTAATAATTTCATGACTCCTTTTAATAAATCATTTTTCATTTAATATAGAAACTAGAAAATTTTTCTAAATTATTTTGAAATTATTTTGAGAACGTTCCCACTCTTGGCAATGCGATATAAAATATTTGAACATTTTAATTATTTATCAAACATTTTTGAGCTGCCCTCAATAAATTCCATTGATCACAAAATCACACATTAATTAAAAAAAAATGCCGCACCAAACTGTATAATTGATAATTGAAATTTTTAACACACCAAAATCAACGATTTTTTTTTTAATTAAAAACAAAAATATTTCGTAATAATTAAAGACAAAACCGAAAAAAAAATGTTGAACAAAAATCTAGTAAACAATTTTAAGGTGCTACTAAAAGTGACAAATTTTACACCAGATAAATTGACAAAAAAAATACATTTAAACACACTTCTATAATTTAAGAGGTTAAATGTGTTAAGGGTCTTGAATGTAACAGTAATGGAAGGTATTTCAAAATAAGAACCATAGAAACTATTATCAAAAAATTAACCTCTTTTTGATGAAAATTTCATTTTCAGGGAAAAAATATCAAAACCAATTTTGTGTTGAAATTTTTATTCAAATTTTTAATTCAGTTTCAAATTACTTGAATAAATCGATAATATAAAAATATCTATTTTTTACATTATTTTTCTCCAATAAAAGTTAAACTTTGATATGATTTTTTTCCCTCCAAATAAATCCATTTTTAGATCAATATTTATATAAATATTTGTAATTATAAGATTTACATAACCGTTCCAACTGATTAGTTAATACGTTTACCATTTTTTTTCACCCTCTTTTCTTCTGCTTCTTCTTCCTTCAATGTATATAGTTTTCCCGTTATAATTTTAATAATCTTAAGTGGTTTTGATAAAATTACAACCAACCAATAAAACAACTTTATTTGGAAAGAAAAAAAAACAAAAAACAGATAAAAATCATTTGCGAAAAAATGTGGGTAAAATAAAGAAAACCGATCAATAACTGAGAAAATGTTTTAAAACAAACTGAAGAAAATATAGAAAAACTCAATTTGTTAAAATAAATAAAAAATGTTAAATTGTTTTTTTTTCTTTAGATAAAGAAACTTTTACTTGGCATTTGTGGTTTTAGCATAAATTTGAAAAAAAAACATAGATGAAATAAATTGAAATGGAAATAAAATAAAATCGAAGAAAAATAAAATAATTCCATTAAATTATTAATAAATATTATAAAAAATTTTTATAGAGATAAATCGAGATTAAAATGAAAAATCAATTTGGAAAATTGATAAGTCCAACAAATCGATCTTTGACATTTCACAAATAATTTCAATGAATTTCAATAGGAAATTTTCTATAGTTTGATATACATATATGAATAATATATACACTGATGCATATTTCTAAAAACGCATTTTATTCCTCTTTTTATTTTTGTTGATTTCCTACAATATTAAAGTTGAAGTACCTTTTTTTAAAGTTAACAACAATTTTTCTTGAATAGAACGGTTTTATTGATATTTTATGTGTAATATTTCTATAAACGCAGACGTCAAAATTTCTTTTAAAATACTTACTAATAACAAAATATTATAAATTTTTGCTTCTATAAATAAAGTAATATTTTTAATGACAATATCACATTTTTGTTCCAGACCTTTTACACTTAATTTGTAAGTTTCATAACATTTAAAGATACCCGAGGGAAGTTCTCTGTCCGATCAAGAAAATATTAAAATTAAATTTATTCATGACCAAAGATGTTTAAATAGAGAAGTTGGTCGTAAAAGGGGCAATTAAAATAAATGAAATTTTATGACAAAAACATTTCAAATAATGTGCGAACGAACAAATTTTTATTAAACTAACAATATTTTTAGTGACGATAACAATATTTTTAGTGGCGATAATAATATATATTGTTATCAATGAAAAATAACAATAAATTTAGAAAAGATGTCAACAACTATTTTTATTAATTCAAAATCAAAATGCGAATAAACAAACTTTTTATTAAAACAACAATACATTTTTATTGGAATAACAATATATTTATTGGTGATAACAATAATTATTGTTATTAATACAAAATCTAATTGCGAAAAAAAAATTTTTGTTACTGTAACAATATCTCGATTATGGTTACCGTAAACATATTTTTTCTCTGCTTGTGGAATTAATTATCCCTGACGAAAAAAATGTGAATACACGATTTTAGATCAAACAAACGTAATTTCGGCGGTGGTAGCGTTGTAGTTTGGGCAGCATTTTCTGCAGTTGACAAATTTAAAATGTATTTTGTTCCAACAATTTATAACGAAAAGCTGGAAGATGTTCTTTTCTAGTTTATAGAGGAAAAAATGTATGAAGATTGCTGCATTGTGTGTTTCAAGCAGTGTAAATCGTGGCCAGTCTAAAAGAACATACCTCTTACAGGCCATACCTCCGAACTCAAACCCAAAGGAAAAATTGTGGGAATACATGGCCCGTAAAGCTTATTCAAATAATGCAAAGGCATAATGACTTTAAAAGAACTTTAACTAAAAGTAAAGTCAGTGTGGGAGGAACTTATTTTGATTCTTTAAAAAAATTATGTGCTTTTATATGTATATGCACCAGTGTATATCAAATTGTATGAAAATTAAAAAATAGAAAATTTTTTAAATTTTATCAACATTATTTTTATATTCTCTATAAAGTAGTGAAGATGATATCAACTCTGTCATTACTTTTGTAACACTAAGAAAAAATCAAAATCTGAATTGATTTCTTATGTCCGCCTGTCTGTTTATCGTTAGAAGGTTCATATCCGAAATTTAACTGAAGTCAATAAAAATTGGCTTGATTTTTGTTACTTCTCTAAGCAATTCTTCTTATTTAGAACTAGAAAATCGATTGAGTAATAAAAATCTGTAGACCAATATTTGAGATATCTGGTTAGGGCATGGAGGTTTGTTATCTCCTATAAAATCTGTTTAATTAATTCATATCTGTGAACTGTTAAAACAAAGTTCTACAAAATGGAACAACATTACAACTCAATGTAATTTTGCAAATCATATAATTTAAAAAAAATGTTGTTGAATAAACTCGATGATCTACAGTTATGTAAGGAAATTTGGATCGTTTTAAATATTTAAACTTTGGGTATCTGTGTCCTCCATTTACTAAGTTCAAACCCAATCAATATATGAAATTTTATTTCCATTATTTTTCGAGGGTCGGACATAAATATAAAAGCATAAATCTCACACTTATCATAATAATGATTTGAACCCTAAAACAGAAATCAGAATAGCCACTATATACGAGGGTTATTAAGACACTATTTATAACCAATTTGTGAGGCATTTAACGAGTATAATTTTCTTATTTTTAAGTGGTTTCATTTTAACGCCTTAAATATGAAACAATTCTTATGATATTTGACACAGTCTTACAATCTTCTATAACGATATACCAGATTAATGGATCGGTCCATTAGTTCGTATAACTCCCATGCAACTCACACATCCAAATAATACTATACAGTGAATAAATCACACACATACATTAGTATTTCAATTATTTTTGTTTTAAATAAGAGAAATATAAACAAGAATTGATGTTCGAAATATTACGAGGGTCGCAAATAATATCTTATTTTAAAACGCACAAATCTCATGTAAATCTTAATAATGTATTTAAATCAGAATAAACACATTATACGAGGGAGGTGCTATTTATTGCCAACAATATGGTGTGGAGCATTGAACGATTATAATATTCTTACTTGTTTTAGGTGGTTTTATTTTTGAACCAAGTGAAAGCTGAAATTATTTTAAAATTTTCAAAAAATTAAAAGAAAAAAGGAGAAATTTATTAGATTATGGAAAAAGTAATATTTTTCTAATGAGAAAAAATTAAAATTCTGAAATCAGAAAAAAATTATTTAAAATTAATTAAATTGATTTTTCTTTCACATAAAATCTTCAACAATTTTTTATTTAAATAAAAAAATCTTCAAAATTTTTTAACCAAAAATATTCAATTCACACCAAACAAAATTTTTAGCAAAAAAATATAAATAAAAAAGCGAAAAAATAAACTACATAAAAATTGAAAAAAACAACATAACAAACTAACGAAAACTAAGAAAAAAAACACACTGAAACTTTAAAACCTGTTTGTATTGGTACATATCGGTGGAATATACATACAAAAATATAAAAAATATGTTGCTACTTTAAGTTATATCAATGTAATGGTGAGTTAAAGTGAATAGAAGAAACCATACAACTACACAAACGAGGTAAAACTTTAACAAGTTTTAAATTAAACAAAAAAAATCTAAACATAAAACGCTGAAAAGAAAAAAATTAACAAAAACAGCAGCTTAACAACAGCAACAATAATAACAACAACTCTTTTTCAAAACACACTTTTGAAATAACGAAAAAAAATAATTAAACAAAAAAACTTCAAATTTTATTTTAGAATTAAAAATTTTAGAAACAAACACACAGACTAACACAAAACACTGGAAATAATTTAACATTGTTGAAAGTATCTAATGTTCAGACCACAAGTACATTTAACAATAACAAAAACGTTTGCAAAATTACAATAATTTGAGGTTTTTTTATTTTATATAAAAAAATATAATGATATTTTCCAAAATCTCAGATTTTTCTCTTTTCGCTTTTTTAATAAAATTTAAAATCTGAAAAATATTTTTTTTTAATTTTCTTACTTTTTTCTTTAATTGCTAAAATTTCCTTTTCAATTTTGTAATCCTTTTTGTTTCTTTTCTATTTTTCTTATTTTTGTTTTAACTTTGTTTAACTTTTTTATTTCTTCTTTAATTTGTTAATTTTTCTTTAAACACTTTTTTAAATTTATCTCCTTTTTTTTAAATTTAATTTTTTTCTTAAAATTTCTTTGAATTTTTTTAAAATTTTCTTTTCATTTTTCTAAATTTTTCTTTTTAATTTCAATATTTTTTTCTTACTGCCTTTTAACATTTATTTTCCAAATACATAATTTAATTTTTGCCATACATTTTTTCTGCATTCTCTTTTAAATAAGATTTCTATATATTTTTCACACTTTTTTCTTTATCATCTTCTTGTATATAAAATATTTTTGCCTCTTTTTTATTATTATTTTACTCTTATATTTTCTATCTTGTTAATAAAGCACTCGATTATTGTTGTTGTTTATAAAAATTTATCCGATACGTCTTCATAACACGACAACAGGTAAAACAAAACTGTTGTTTGCCATTAACTTGTGTCTGTAACATGAGCTTAAGAGAGATATTTTACTCTCCCTTCTCTCTGTCTCTCATAAATCATATTGTTTATAGGAATTTGCAGTTATTTGTTGTTGAATTTATTTCCATCCGCTTGTTTTTGATCATTAAGAGGATTTTCAACTTTCAATTGTGTGTTGAATAGAGAAAAAGAGGTAAATACCTAAATGTTGCAAAGAGAGTTAATAGAAAAACGAAAGATTTAAGCTACAAACTTTAGTAGTGATATGTTGGTTATACATTTTCAAAACAACATAAACAAGTTGTAAGTGCAAAAAAATGTTTAAGAAAACAAAAGACTTAAGCAACATACATGTTGTTTAGAGTGGTGAAAAAATTAGCAACAAAATTTTGAAGAGGGAGGGAGAAAGAGAGTTTAAACCTAGTTTTCAGAAAAAAAGTCTTAGGAATTTTTATGTAATATTTATTTTGATTTTGGATTTTGGAAGGATTCGAAAAAATTCAAAAGGAAAAAAACACATTTTTACTGAAGACTACAATTGCTTTTTGGATTTAGAAACGAAATCGGAAATCATTATTTTTTCTTAAAAGTTAATTATTTTATATACAATTATTTTTTGCTTAAGAGAAATTTATTTTATATAACAAAAATTTTTCCCATTTTTCTGTTATCATATGGATTGAACGTTAAAATAACTTTAGTGGTTTTGAGATCAAAAATGGATCAAGTTTACAGTTATCCTCATCTCTAAAGGATTGTATTCCAGTAAGGGATTTATATATCAATCGAAACAAATGTAAATCGAAAATACCAAGGTCTTAGGCTATAAAAGGTCTCTCAAATAATATTTGACCGTTAAAAAAACCAAACAAATATTTTGTAGGAAGATGATGTCTAAATATCATTAATTCAAACTAGTGAGAATGAGGTCCTCTGTGAAGTCATGTCTAAATGTCATGAATATTCGATTTTAACTTAAAATTGGTTGGTTGGTCACCTCTTTTAATTTGGTTTTGTCATTATCTTGATTGAATTTTGCTATCAAAACATATTGTTTTCCTTATATTTTCTTCGCTTTTGAATCATGCAAACTACCGTTCGTTAGTTTTTTAAGCGCAATTTTCGATTTCAATGAAATTTACATAGTGAAAACAAATTCACTCTTATGAAAATTTTTAAATTCAGTTCAGATACAAGGATCTGAAGCGTCAAAGTATTGTAATGCCCTAAGTGTTCAAGTTTGGGACATTGTGAAGCAAACCCCGTTAGGTGCAAAAAGTCAAAGTTCAAAATTTAATTTCGCTTGCACCTCTGCAATTTTATTATAAATTCTTTATAGATGAATATAACATTTCTACTTTTTTAAAACGAGTAAAATCGAAAAATTCTTAACAAACGTTTTCAATTCATTCTTTTTCATTATTTGATTGTTTTTATCAAGTAACCTTTGGAAAAAATGTCAGTTTCAATCAAACAAATGATATATTGTCTATTTCATTAAAATGAGTGAATAGAAAAAATTGCGTACTAAAATTATTAAATATTTTTCAATAAACCCAACTTGGTCCTACAAAATCTTGGCCAAACATTCAATTGTAAAATTGTTTCCAACTTCATTAAACAGTTTGGGGATAACTTGATTGAAAACCTGTTCCAGGTAGAAGAAATGGTTCACATGATATTTCTAAAACCAATAAAATAGAAAGCATTTGCTAAAAGAGCTGCCCGGTTAGCTCATTGTTCAAACTATTTTATGTCTTAAAACATACAAGACTTAACAATTTTCTGACAGAAACCTAAAAGTTGTCTAAATTTTTCAAAAAGCTCTTGGTGTGGCAAGAAATATGCAGTTGCAGCGGCGAAAGAATAACAAATTTTATCAAGATGTCTCTAAAACTGAGTCGTGTGAAGAATTTACGACGATTAGTTAGCCGGGCAGACGCACATCTTTGAATCGATTCTGGGTAATAACACTATTTTTTCAGTATGTTACAAATTATACCCTTATACACGGTGTTTCATATGAAACATGATATTGTAACCTCTGAACGTCAGACTTCAAAAAAAAAAAACATTTAAGTGTTGAATAAGTGAAACTGACAGAATTAACAAAGACAAAAAATCTTAAATCGGTTCAGATATTAGGAATCGGGATAGTTCTAAATATTATCATTACACGAGATGTTAAAATTTTGTATTCTTTCGAGCAGTCACAAAGTCCAAACGATAATTTAAACCCGATCATGTTCAATTCCTTTTAAAGTTTATTTAAAAATTGATTATTTATTCCTTGAAACTATTTTTATTAACATCATTTTGTTTCCCTTTTTCTTTTTGCCTTTTTTCAAATATTTTCCAAAAATATTTGTCTATGAATTTCATACCAAATAACAAAAGACTTAAGACACAAACATTTTTCCTTTAACCATTTATAAATAAAAAAATTTCATTCAATTCGTTGCATATTTGCTATTTTTTATTGTTTTTTGCTTATTTGAAACTTAAAACCATTCAACCAGTAACCAACCACCTCTCACACAATTTAAAAGAAAAAATAGAAAAAAGTGTTTTTTTCCTACCACCAAATGGCCATGTTAAGAGCATAAACAATTCTAATTGTTTCAGGCCATAATTTCGCAACACAACCTGTTCTTTAAATAAAAAATTCATTTTTTTTTGGGAAAATATAGAAAAAAATATTTGTTAGAGAAAAAGAGAATAAAATTTTATTCTCTTTTTTGAGGGGGTTAGAGAGGATTTTTAATTTACGATATAAATTTAAAGATTTATTAAAGTCAAACAAAAATTTCACCTTAAAAAGATACAACAAAAGCTAAGAGAATAACAATAACAACAAAAGAAAACCTGTAATCATACCCACAGGCCAAACCAATACAATCAATATTAAATGAGCGAATGAGAGAGAGATGGAGGAAGTGGCACTAATACAAAAGAAATTTTAAGAGAATTAAGAAAAAATTGCAAACTTCAGTTTAAAAAGTTATTAAGAGAAATTTGTTACATTAAAGAGAAAAAGGTGAATTTCTTAATTTCCATTAAAGATCCTCTTTAGTTATTTTTTCAAATCAAAGAGAGTAAAGAGCTTGCAGTTTCTCATAAAAATTCCTTAACTAAAAACAAGTTTATGTTGTACTCATTTTTAATGTTGCTGTTGCAATTTTTACTTTTTTTGTAAAGAAAGCAACAAAAAAAAGCAGAATTTTTACCAAACTGACAGATTGACTCAATGCATGGATGGACGGATGGATGGCTGGCTGGCTGTTTGGCTGAATGGCTGGTTGCATAGAAGTTCACATTCGACTTAAGGAATGTTTAAGAATGTAAGCCGCCACTATAAGAAGCATATTTATAATACATACTTTTTTCCCTCATCGTCATCATAATCATTCTCACATGATCATTCTTTTGATGATCTTGATCATTATGTTTGATGTTATAGCTGCTGCTGCTGCTCTTGCTGCTGTTATTGTTATTATTGTTGCTGTAGCTATTTTGTTTATTTCTTCTGGATCAGTTTTTCTTCTTTTGTTGTGTGTTTCGGTAATATCTGCTTCTCGCTTTGGCATTTCTTTTCAGTTCATAACACATGCGATTTTCTTCCTTTTTTCCTAACAGTTTTGTTAAGTAATGTTTTCTTGAGGTAGAGATTTCATTTTAGAAATCCAGGGATTTTTATTTAAATGGGTTTGAAAATAACTGAGATTAAATGATTTAATCATCTAAAATAATATACAATGAAATAATTTTTATGCACTAGTGCATATTTCAATAAACGCACACAATCTTTTTTTTAAGAATTGATTTGAATGGTGGCCAAATAATATTTTTATTAAATCAACTATGACTTCATTTCAAATATTGTCCACTTAAAACTTTATTTAAATTTTATTTAATTTTTATATTCTCCACTAGCACAAGTGGTGAATAGGGTACATTAACTTTGTCATTCCATGTGTAACGCTAAGAAGAATTCATCTCAGTATATATATTTTAGCCCACATCCACAACAATTGTCAGATCTTAATGAAATTTGGCCTGTGTATTTGTTATAGTCCTGAGAAATTTCCTATTTGAAATCAGTGAAGTCGATTCAGTATATGAAAATGATAAAATCGATATCTGAAGCAACCTCTAAGTTCAAGCGAAGTATTTTCCATTGCCATCTGTAAATCGACAATTAAGAATGAAATTTTGTCATTATATTATGCTGTATGTACTTCATTATCAATTTTATGACTCATTAAGTGATCATGTATTATATTTAAGGAAATTTTTTTTTATATTGTATACATTCGTCAGTGTGTGTGAGTGTGTATGTATAAAACTTAACGTATATACGCGGTGGAGGGTATTGAAGATTTGGCATAGCCGAATATAGCATTCTTACTTATGTTTAACTTTTTTTGGGGTTTTACAGCCATTTTTAACTTTATTTTCCTATAAACGCACTTGAGTTTTTCAGTCTCTATAGCATTATGGATGGATGATAATCATTTTTTTCAAAAATACGGTCAAACATAAATTCCACCAATTTTTTAAGAAGATCAGAACTAATTTCATTTTCAGCATTATTTTAATGAACCATACGCGCCATGTATCCCCACAAGACCTACATTGGTTTAAAGTCCGAACTGCAAGATGGCAAATCAAACAGAGGTATGCTACCATCATTTAACCATGATTAAGACTGTTTTAGAACATGTAGCGTAGCATTATATTTCTGGATTATGCAAGCTTCATTCATTTTATCCATAAAAATTAGAAGCATCTTCCAGTAATTTGTTATAAATTGTACTATTCCCTTTTGTTGGACCAAAACAAATTTTAGATTTGACAACTGCAGAAAAGACTTTCCGAACCATAACACTACCACCTCTGAAATTGCGTTTTGATGTACGATTTACGTTTGATCTCCATTCGTGTCATTAACCCGAACTTAAAAAAGGAAACTTTTTTTCAAAATTTACCAATTTTGATTAGGGGTTATAGGCAGGTCTTTACCCCGAGTACAGCCGAATTTTGTCTGCAAATATTGTCGTTAACATTTCTTTTTAAAACAATTAAAAACTTTTAAAGTTCAGAACTAACAATGGATTTATCAGTTAATACTGGCTGTCATCTTTTTTGGAAAGAATGCTCAAAAATGTGTATATATACACTAGTGCCCAGACTTGCGTCATTAATGGGGACCGAAGAAAAGCGACGCAAATCTAATCAATTTTTTCTATATAAATGCAAGAAAGAGCTTTATTTTTTATTACGTCCTTGTTCAATGGCATTCTTTGTTTATCTTGATCATGTATCCAAATTGAAAGAAGGGACTCCATCTTTCCAATAAGCGATTTCTGGCTATATAATCTTGTTAAAATTGGAGTAATGTTGCAATTTCAGCTAATTGATTTGTTTTATCGCTGTCTTTGTTGCAAATTGCTGTTACTGTTGCTAATCCAAAAGTTCTTCTTATATTAACAAACTTTTCTCCCGATTATTATTACAAATCGTTTACTTTTCCAAACGATGCAAATCGAACCGAGGCCAATTGTGGTCAAAACTACGCAACTTGAAATTACAACAACTCAATCGAATTAACATATTTCAGAAACATTTTAAATTCTGCATTAGACCCGCTGACATCAAGAAGGAGTAAAAAAGTAATGACAAAAATATATAAAAAATTGATATCGATTTGTATATCTCAGAAACTATGAGAGATAATCTACTCGGACTATTTACGTACGAAATTTCTTTTGACTCAATTTATACTTGCGTTTTGGTGATTATAAAAATATCGATATAAAATTAAATATCAGAGGCGACTAAATTTGGAGGTCCACCTATTATGAGCCTGAACATATTTGTGCTTGTACTCATCTAAATCAAGTTGAAAACACCTTCAGGACAAAATCGATTTCTTTATATACTTAAATCTGTAACTTTTGAACCGCTAATGATCTTTTTAAAATTTCACATTTACACAGTTTTATAGAGTTAAATTCGAAAACTGCATTTAAATTTTTATTATTTATTTAAGAAATACTTAAGCCTTAAGAAATTCTGGTGGATTCTATTAAATGGAAACAGTGTTTTTCGTTTCTGGTTCTAATTTCTTTTATTTAAAGATTTCACACTTTTACTTCACTGCCATCAACAACTTACCGCATGTAGTTTTGCATGCTTGTTGTAAGTAAATAAGTGTGTTCTTGGTTTGATCATATATTTGTAACAAAAAAAAAAAACGGAATACAAATTCACACACACACACACATATATCGCTCACATCATGCACATACTTATGATACAACAAATACCGCGCATCATACGTAAATTGTAAATGATGATGGTTTTTGAAGAATGATGGTAAAACATCAACTAAACGACAGACATAACAACAACAAAAAATAGAATAAAAACAAAAAAAAAACTAACAACAAAAATCATATAAACTACAACAACGAGGACGAAACTGACAATGATGATTATGATGAGAAATACAACAATAAACAGCAAAAGTAGAAGCAGCAGCAGGAAAAATTGTTGAGAGCGCCCTGAGGGCTTAATGGTAACATTGAACGAGTGCACGAACCAAATATAACAATTTACAATTCATGGATTCAATGTTGAGCTGCATTCTTCCGCTCTGGTTTCAGTATCATCATCCAACTGTCTGTTTTAGTTACTTACAACAATAAACTTTCATACACATGTGTTTTTTTTTTGTTATTCCCAATATTACATTTCTTTTCTTTTTTTTTTGATTCACACTACATTAGGAGATGGTATGAATGGGGAGTATATTAATTTGGAATTCCATATGTGACGTCCCCTTTATTCTAGAACAAATTCAAAATCTTTATTGATTTAGTGATTTTGTCTATTCATCTGTTATTTGTTTACTCTTATACAAATCCTACCCCACCAAAGGTGGTTGGGGTTATTATGCGTTTGTAGAGATGTCTATTTCGGTTATAAATCATTTTGAGTGACGCCGTAAATGAAGCGCTATAGAAATGTTCTTCCCGGATTGAGATTTTAAACACATAAAAGTCTTAAATATAAAATAATTTTAACGAAATTTATCACAAATAAGCCTTATAACACTCGGAAACTTTGTGTCAAATTATTCAAAGTTCAGTCCATTATTTCTCATATAACGTCTCTTCGAAATATCACTTTAAAGGACTTAAATCTCATATATGTGAAAGTATTGTCATAATATTTAGTAAAATTTAGATAAATATAAGAAAAAAGTCGATGTATGAAATTTTCCGAGGGTCGTTACATAATTTTTTCTAACTCCCATATAATTTCGTCCAAATAAATAATTTTATAACGCACAAATTTCACATTAATGTAAGTGTCATAATTATGTACAAGAGACCTAAGCATATGTCATAAAATCGAGTTATGCGAGGGTGGTTCATTCATTTTTCGTTATTACCATTTAACACCAACATTTTGGTGTAGGGTATTTCATAACTTCTTGGCCGATTATAACTTTTTTACTTGTTTTTATTTAGAACCATTTAGAATCTAATATATCGGTTTATTATATATGAGATTCACTCTATTGGAATCAAGCTGCCACTCAGTGGCTTCTATTTGGAGTAAACAGTCCACAGAAGTGGTTCACGTTTATATTATAAATTTATTTAGATTTAAATTTCTTTTAAATTCTTTTTTTAAATTTTTTCTGGTAGCATTTCGGGATCTTAAGAATCAAGTAAAGCAACATCACAGAGTCTATTTCCCCAACTGATCTACAAATATATTATTGATCATGTCTGTCTCTCTCTGACAAACAAAATAATCCAGTTCATACGAACAAGCTTTGAAAGGAGTAATACATACATAAAATGTAACCCATATAAATACTTCATAACTGTTGTGCAAACCGATTTGGTCATAATCAGTCCTCAAACTTGTTTTACACTTAA
This sequence comes from Cochliomyia hominivorax, assembly GCA_004302925.2. Classification (NCBI taxonomy): domain Eukaryota; kingdom Metazoa; phylum Arthropoda; class Insecta; order Diptera; family Calliphoridae; genus Cochliomyia; species Cochliomyia hominivorax. Next base: position 13,148,317 of record PYHX02000467.1, read on the forward strand.
CATAATTTTTAATCTGTTCTATACTGTTTTTTCTACTCATATTTAATATAAAAATGTTAAAATAATTAAATTGGACCTTTAGATCATTATGAAGACTAAAAGTCCTACTTAACAAGATTTTTTCTTAAACCATGTCGAATAGTGGTTAACACTATCAAAGAAAAATATGAACCAGATAGGTGGACCGGTAGTGGTAGCAACTATATTGGTGAATCAGATATGCCAAAGGGGAGTGATAGTATTGGTGGACCAGATAGACCAAACAGGATTGGTAGTCCAGTGCGACCGACAGCTATATCAGTAGAGGGTGTTTTTAGATTCGTTGTATGTCTTTAATAATTCTTACTTGTTTTCACTTGATTTTGGTTTCTGATCTTTTTCTCTTCCCAAGTTGGGGGAATTTGTGCAAAAAAAGCTGCACTTTTCTTCTTCTTATTTGTTAAAAATTATTTTCTTGATTTTTTTTCTTCTCCCCAAATTTTTGCATGTTAGTGCGTGTTTATATGATGGACACGAAATGCAAGTGTCGTGTATGAAATATGAGTTTAAGGCCAAAAATGTGTAATAAACCATAAGTAAAAGGGACGTTTTGTCAGACAGGCAGACAGACAGTTCGTCAGTAAGTCCAACTACACATAAATTATATGTGAATATATGAGGAAATTGAGGTTTTGACTTTCATAAAGAAGAAAAAAGGATTAAGTTCAAGTATTAAAATCTTTATTGAGTTTATTATAATAATTGAATGAAGGGTTATAATATTCAGTTACTATTTTCAGGGTCTTGGTCTTTATGAAAGTATTTTAAGTCTTCCAAAATCAACAAATATTTATAATGATTTTTATTAAAAAGTCAGAATGAAATGCCTAAAAGTATGTTAAAAATAATATAATTTTTAATATAAACAAAAATTAAAGTTGACTTTATAAAACTATAGAAATTTTCTATATATTACAATGTCACAAATACAGTGAGAGCTAATAATAATGGAACAAAAATTTATAAATTCCATTTAATCAAAATAATCTACAGAACAACGACATTTTTTTATTATTAAAAGAATTTATAATTTTTGAAATTTTACTTCTGTTACCCACTATCAAATTTTTGTGTATTTGTAATATTTTTCTTCAGTTTATTTCCTTTTTAAAAAATTCTTAAAAAAATCATGTCTATGGTTACGAAAAAAATAATAATTGTAATAATTTTATAATGTGGCCTCGTTTTCTTTTCGCTGGTTATATACCGATTTTGTTGTTGCTGTAATTTTTTTTGTCTGCCTGCTAAATGTTGGTTAAATAGTGACAAAAGTCGAAGAACTCAATTGTAAGAAATATTATTGATCAAACAATTGAATTTCTCAATTGTTGCTTGCAAATGTCTGTCATAATTATAGATGGTTTGGGGAGTATAAAGATTAATGTTTCAGATAGTAAAAACAAATACAGAGATGTAGAAAAGGGAGCATAATCTAGGTCTATATGGGAGCTACGATAATTATTAGACGGATTTGATCTAGAATTTGGCGTCTGAATTTGGCTAATAAAAAATCCATCTGTTTTAAATTTAATTAAAATTGTTTCCTGCCTGTGAGCCTTAGGAACTTAAAACCCTATTTTAGAGGTACTGAAGCAACCTGAAATATTGGACCAAACATGACAAATTTCAGAAGGCTTAGTTTCTTACACAAAATAAAATATCTTCTAGATGTTTCTAAAAGTGAGACCTGTACATTGTTCACAACATTTAAATGGTTTTCACTAAAAATTTGATTTTTCACTAAAAATTTGATTTTTCACAAAAAATTTGATTTTTAAAATTCGATTTTTCACTAAAAATTCGATTTTTCACTAAAAATTCGATTTTTCACTAAAAATTCGATTTTTCACTAAAAATTGGATTTTTCACTAAAAATTAGATTTTTCACTTAAAAATTCGATTTTTCACTAAAAATTCGATTTTTCACTAAAAATTCGATTTTTCACTAAAAATTCGATTTTTCACTAAAAATTCGATTTTTCACAAAAATATCGGTATTTTGCTAAAGATTTGACTTTCACTAAAGTCAAAATTTTCTCTAAAAATTATTTAATTATGCACTTTTTAGTTTTCTTTAAAAACTAAAAAAAATTAAATCTTTGACTGAACATAGTTCAGATTATAGTTTTCTAAGTTATCTGAACTATTTCAGGTTTTGTTTAAATTTTTGCAGATTTGGAAAATAAAATTCCAGACGAAGTAAACCTCGCAAGTTCCAATTGATCCAATTCGATCATTCAACAGAATTTTAAAAAAATATACATCGATTTTGATTTTTTTTCGATTTAACGTAGACATAAGAAGGGAAAATATTTGTTAATACTAGAATCAGCCACAATACTACCCCACTGCCTTATCAAGAAAAAGGAACAAATTATATCAAAACTAAAATTATGTTACGGAATGCTCTTCTTTCCGCGAACACATGCCCTACCATTGAGCACAACATGGTACAAAACCCATTAAAATGCTAAAAAGCGAACAAAAAACGATTCACAAATGTAAAAACCCTTCGATATTTTGTTAAATACAACAAATTAAGACTTTAATACAAATACAACAAAAAAATAACAAAATAAATACTATAACAACAGATAGCAAAAACAACAACAACTTGCAACATATACATGCAACAAACAAGTCTATAAAAGCCTTGACATAAACCTGACAACATTTCAGTTGAACGGGAAAAGTGAAGAAAAGTGTTGGTTTTCGAGTGCGTTTTATACAAATACAAAAACACACACACACACATACAAATAAACTTTCGCAAAGGAGTTAAAATAACGGTATTGTAGAAATGTTGTGAAACAAAAACAATTAAATCGGAAATTAAATTCTAAACAGAAAGTTTTGCAAAAATAATTGCCAACAATTTTCGCTACAACAACAATAACAGCAAATAATGCAAAAGAATTCTTTGCAACTAAAACAATAACAACAACAATTATAATAAAGTAACAGTTAACATAATAACGGAAGGAAGTGTTAAACCAATAATAAGTTGTTTCCGTTTACAATAAATTTTCATTTTTTTCCCCGAAAACCGCAAATTGTTGGTTTTTCCACAATTAACATCAACTACAAGAACAATAACAAGTTGATTAAAACCTTAAACGAAATCGCAAAATAACCGCAAAGTGGTGTAACACAAGTTTGCGTAATTTAATATTTGATTTCTTTTTGTTGTTGTTTTTAAAACTCTTTTTGTTGGCTCGTGGTCGTGTAAAATGAAAAGTGAACATTATTTGTCGGGTATTTTAAACCAATTGAATACTCCACGTCATTCGCAAAAGAATCTCCAACGTGAATTAAACTTAACGGATACAAATTTATTAAATAACAGTGATCAGTGGAAATTAAAATCAAATAATTCGGATAAGGAGAGTGTTTGCAGTGCCAGTACTACACGTTCAAAAAGGATTAAAACAAGGCAAGATTAATAAACTAAAGCGCTTTTGGACTAAAATAAATTTTATGTTTAAAAGAAAATTTTAAAGGGACATCAAAGAATCGATAGGCATCTCATCCAGGATAATGACATTAGAAATAGTATACATATTTCTTTAATAGCTGAGATTTAATCCACTGAATTAAAAAAATATTTTGAATGAATTGTTTTAAACCCGATCATATTTTGGGAAACCTGAAAGATCAAAATTTTGGCATGACTGATATCCTTGAACATATCTGAAATTTCATTCTACATAATTTCTTATCTCGAATCAAAGTTCGATTTTTCGAAAAGAATTTCAAAACGCATTAATTTCTACCGAATAACAATGATATCTTTCCATTTACATTGAAGAGATCGCTCCATTGTAGTAATCTAATATTTTTATAGATTCTAACTGACTCTACTGGTTATTTTCTTAATATTGGTGAGATTAAACTCCCTTTAAGCCGTTTTGACAACTAGAACTGGATTATAATCTAAACTAGATCATTAATAAAAATATCAATTAGAACTGAGCGAAAATATGAACCGGAATTGTTGTGAAGTCTGAACTAGAATCTGAACTCAAGTATGAATAAGAATCAAATTTAAAATCTGGATTAGAACTGAAGTAGATCAGAATCAGAATCTGATTTAGAAATTAAACTACAATCTGAACTAGAACTGAACCAAAATCTGAAACAGAATCTGATTTAAAATCTCAATTAGAAATGAACTAAAACTGAACTAAAAACGGACAAAAACTTAAGAAGAACTGAACAAGAACTAGAACTAAAATAAAACTAAATTAGAACTGGAACTCAACTAGAATCTGACCAAAAATTTGAATTTAATTTGCACTAAATCTGAGTCAGAATTTTAACTATGAATCTGAGGTAGAATCAGAATTAGAATCATTACTGAAATCTGAACTGGAACTGAACCAGAATCTAAACTGGAATCTGAACTGGAATATTAACTGGAATTTGAACTGGAATCTTAACTCGAATCTGAACTGGAATCTGAACCTGAATCTGAACTAGAATGTGAACTGGAATCTGACTTAGATTCTGAACTAGAATCTGAACTGGAATCTGAACTAAAATCTGAACTAGAATCTAAACTGGAATATTAACTGGAATTTGAACTGGAATCTTAACTGGAATTTGAACTAGAATCTGAACTAAAATCTGAACTAGAATTTGAGCTGGAATCTGAACTAGATTCTGAACTGGAATCTGAACTGGAATCTGACTTAGATTCTGAACTAGAATATAAACTAAAATCTGAACTAGAATTTGAACTAGTATTTGAACTAGAGTCTTAATTGAAAACTGAAGTAAAATCTGAACTAGATTTTTATATTTAATCTGAACTAGAAACCAAATCAGAACTCATCTGGAATCTGAACTAGAATCAGAGTAGGAAATTTAAATTAAATTTGAACTAGAATGTGAACAAGAACTGTGCTAGTACTGTACTAGAATTTAACTTAAATTAGTACCGAACTACAAATTATATTAAAAACCAAAATGAAATCTCAACAAGTAGCTGAAATATATCTAAATTCTGGAACTGAACTTAAGCTTACAGGACTAGAATATAAACTATAACTGAAATTTGGTCAATATTCGTTAAATTCTAACTATTGGCTTCAATGTGAGATCACCAAATAAACCTTAAAACTGTATAATGTTATAAAAGTTTATTTGTAATTAACATCTTTTTTATTATATCTCCGGTATTTCCAAAAGGTCAAAAGCTTTGAATTTCCAACGTCTAAGATTATTAATTCTATAATTTGCTCATATTTCCCAATGACTGCTGATGGATGCTAGAACATTGAATTGGCTACGATTTCTTGAGTATTCAATCTATTCAAAGAATTTTTAAAAGAACATTTGAAAATTCAATTGTCCAATAAAATTTGAAATTGAAATGTAGTTTTAAATGACTTTGGAATATGTTTGAAGGCATTTAAAACAAATTCCCGCTGAAAACATGATTCTTAAATATTTTATAATTTTCTTTTAATTTTCTAAATGAAAATAATTCGTGATATAACTTTTCCTTCACTTATAAAACTCACCCCTTCTAATTTCAATTTTCCAAAAATTCACCCTGTTCATTCAACCGCAACCATTCTAACAGACACAGTGTTGCATCTAAATATCTACAAGGGTGGTGGCTTTTATCATTCCATATTATTTTATTTATTTTTGTTATTATATGACCAATTTAACTGGTTACCCGGGCAACACAACTTGACCAATTGCACCAAAACCAAAACACTTGTCAGTGAGAAAAACATTTAACAGTTAGAATTTAGTCTGTTAAATGTTCATTAAAGGATCAAAAGGATATAAAATAAAAATGTTTAAAAAATTTAGAAAATAACATAAAATTCATAAAATTTCAGCAGGAATATCTCTATGAGACCCAGCAGAGGAGGAGGAGGTGTACAAAAGAAATCAAAAACTATGGATTATACAAATTATGCCTATAATGAGGCAGTGGGACGTTTAAAAATGATGTTGGCTGATTCTTATGCGGCTCCTAAATCAACAACAACATCAACATATTTAAGAAGTTTTAATGATGATTCAGCGGATAATTATTCGGATAATATGTCGGTAAGTAGGTGACGAAGAAATGTGTTATAACAAAGAATTTGATAGTTCTTTGTTTTAAAGGTCATAGACCGTCCTGTGTTTGCTGATATTTCCAAGTATCTATCGCCCAGTCAAAAATCTCGCTTAGGCGGTGGCAGTTATCGTCCCAAAAAGACCTTAAGTGGATTTTCAGCTTCCAAAGAGAATTTAACATCTCCAGCCCGTCAATACGCCACCTCAGCTTTGCCTACTGCTGCAGTCAGTACCACAGCAGCTGTGGATTATTATGCTTCCCCTCCCAAAACTGTTATACCACCCACTGATAGTGTCCAGGCACCGGTAGAAATTTTTAATTTTATCGAGAAGCAAGAGGACTATATAGAACAATTGGAAAAAGAATCAAAATATTGTCGCAATGAACTCTCCAATCTGCTGGGTAAAGTCAAAGATGTTATTAATGAAAACGAGCAACTAACGGAACATGCTCGTAGTGAATTAAATAATTTGGGTAAAAGTGAAAAAATCACCACTTCCACTACAACCAGTCCCTCTTCGGATAGTGATGATATTATGTACGCGAATAAGAAAGCATCTACACCACGCAAAAAGGAGCCTAAAAGTCCTCGATATGCCTCAGCTCCTAATATTGTATATGAAGCTCGTATAAGTGAATTGGAAGCGGAATTAATGCAAGCAAATATTGATCTAAAACGTGTTAAAACTGAAAATGAAGATTTGAAAAAGAAATTAGCCCGATCGGACTTTTCGATCACACCCAATTCCGTCTCAAATTGTGAAGCGCATCGTAAACAAATTGATTTGCTACAAAAAGATAAATCTGCCTTAGAGGAAACTATAAGACAATTACAGAAATCCTTAGATGATGCCAAGTCTCAGCAGTACTCTCAATCCTCTAAACGTTATATTAACGATCTAGTGCAAATGGAAAGATCTCAAGCAGAATTAGAAGTTCGCCACCTAAGAGATGAATTGGATCGTCAGCATGAACGTGTGCGTGAACTGCAACACGAAATGGCTAGACGTTTGGCTGATGAGCGAGCCAATGCCGAGAGACGTTATAATAATCAAGTTGATCAATTAGGTGGTGATCTTAGTTCACAATGGGAACAAGTGGCTAAATTACAATTGGACTTGGAAAGACAAAAACGTTATGAAAATGATTTAAAACGAGATTTAGCCAATCGAAATTCTCAAATTGAGGAGTTGAAAATGGAATTAAGAGCGAATCGTACGACTTTCCTGGCAGATATGGCACAAGTTAATGCTGAAAAGCAATCGCTGGAACAGGAAATAACAGCTCTACGTTTACAGCTTGATCGTGCTTCACGTGAGAATAAAACTGAGGCAGCACGTTTAAATGCTGAAATTAATTCGTTACGTCAACGTTTAGATAGAGCTGATGCGGATTTATTGCATTCCAAGAGGGAAGTCTTGCGTTTAAATGATGAAATTGCCAATTTGGAAAAAGAGGTGGGTGAAAGGCAGCAATTTTAAGTTAATGGAAATTTTTTATTTTTTATTTATTTCTTTTATTATTATTTTTAGTTGGCTTATGGTGAAATGAAAAATGAAATACGTCCCACCAAAAAGGATTTAGATAAACGTATTTCCGAAATGCAGGAGAAACATGGTAAGTTCAAATGTTCGTTTTTGATATTCTATAACTTTTAATTAACAATTTTAGCACTTATTTTCTAATATCACCAAAAATAATTATAAGCACTTTCTTAATATTACGTGAATGTTATCAATGTAAACTATTTAGTTTCTTCTAATTGTTTATTGTTTAAATAATTGTCGCACAGTGGTTCCAAAATGATTTAGTTTCATGATATTCTAAAACGTTTTGCAAAATTCCACGAAAATCGGTCCATTATTTCTCAAAGGTCCCATACAACCCTCTCTCCAAATATCACTGTGAAGGGCTAAAATATCACACATGCGTTGTGATAAGAATTGGTCAAATCAAGTCGAATATAACAAAAAATCGATGTGCAAAATTTTACGAGGGTCGGCTCATAATTTCTTCTAGCTCCCATATAACACCCACAGAAAAAATCCTTATATAACGCACTAATCCCACGATTGATTTAAAGAATCATTAATTCGACTACATTTCTTTTCTCAGACAACAGACGACACAATTGTCTAACAGAATCGGGGTATAACTCCCTTTAAGGACAAAATTTTCAAAACTTTTAGATTCATTAGAGATTCCCTCATGTTTCCACATTAAAAGCTTTTGTATGTCTAGTGTCGCTTATGGAAAAACTACTACTTCGTTAGCTTGACATTTAATGTCAAAAAGTGCCATAATTGTTCATTATTATGTTAAGAACAAATAGTTATTTCAGGAGATCCAAAAAAGTACCACATATTTTGGAAAGCATTTCGTGGTTTCTTGATTTTATTTTATTTATATAAAATATTTTCCAAAGCACCATTGCAATTTCATATAGTACCATAAAGTTTCCCTTTGCTTGGAATATTCAAAAAGTACCACAAAATCTATTATTGTCTGATCAAAGAAATTCTGCACGTTTCTTATTGTAAAATGCGAAACAAGGTTAACCAGAAGATTATGCAGCACCACAAAGTCCCATATTGTTGATTATGATCCAATTGAAGCAGAAAAAAATATCCCAATTTTTACAAAGCAGAAGTCTCAAAAATTACCACATTTTTTTCTCAAATTATTTCTTATCCCTTTTTAGGAATTTTTGGGACTCAAATTTAATTATTCAATTTATTTTGAAATTCTGTAGCAAAATATTTAAATTATTTTGTCCATAAATAGAAAAAGAAATATTTACCATAAAAAAGTACCAACTGTATGTACATATCTCTACCCCCTAAACATTCCAATTTCGAATGGAACAAGGTTGAAAGAAATACACTGAGTAGAAAAAGTACCAAATTATAGTTTTGTTTTTATTTTTTTTTTACGGAAAATAAAGTACCAATTTTTGTTGGATGAATGTCCATGTTAACCTTGTGGACAAAATGCAGTTCGTACTTTTTAATTTCCATTATTTTTGCACAAGTATAGAGGCTATTGAAATTGGATGGGTCCATTATTTAAAGTCATAAAGACCGAAATATAAAGCGATTTTAACCAAATTGGCCAACAATGTTATAATATTCTACACACTTAAACATAAATTATTAAAGCAAACTATACGAGGGTATTTTATAAATTTTCATAACTGTCATTTACAACCAACAATGTGGTATCACCGATTTTGACAATTTTTGTAACAGCAGAGATGTACTTAGATGTAGTATAATGTAACGACAAAATTGTATTCTAATCTGTCGATTTAAAATTGAAAGCATTTACGTTCAAACATGGTGGTTACTTCAGATATCGGTCTATATATTTTAATATACTGCGCAGATTTCTTGGAAACTTCTCTTGGGACAATAACAAATACTCTGGAAGAAATATATTGAGTTTTTTCAATGATTGTATATGTGAGCGTGCATACAATAGACAGGCAGACGGAAATCTGCCTGTCTATTGTATCGACTCTAATTTAAATGCAAGAATATATACATTATGTGGTTTCAGATGATTTCCTTATAGCATTACACACGGAATGGAAAATATGCCCTCTTCACCACTGAACTTACTAATGGAGTAAAAGCTAAAAGCTCCCAAAGTTATGATGCTTCAATTCTGAACTCATGTCTTACACAAAATTTTATCTATAAGTATACCATTCGACTCAGGATCACTTTCTGAGTCGAGTTAAAGATGTCTTAATGAAATTTGACATGAGTCATTATTTTAGCCCAAGGACAAGGTTCACTTCATATGTTCCTTCTGGAATGGGGATTTGAGGTAACAAAAGTTTTAAATATAAAGCGAAATTTGTCACAAACTAATTTTATGATATTCTAAGACGATATGCCAAATTACAGGAGAATCGTTCCATTATTTCTCATAAGTTCCATACAAAAATATCACTTTAAAGGACTTAAATCTCACATTTACGTTTGTTTTGAAAAAAGAATTGGTCATATAAAAAAAAAACATAAGAAAAAATTCATGTGAGAAATTTTACGAGGGTTGACCGATAATTAGTTCTAGCTTCCATATTATGTCCACATAAAATAATCCTTTTAGAATACACTAATCTCACATGAATGTACCATTTTAATATACTGCACTCTTAAGTATAAATTAATAAATAACTTTATACGAGGGTGGTTCATTAATTTTTGGCAACTAGTGCTTGTGTTGTTTCGTAAACATTTTTTTTGACGTTTAAAAAAACAAAATTGCCCGCCATTTTTATAATATTGTATTTGTTGTAGTTATACGGTCACCGTGTTAGTTTTCCCCCAATGTTCAGCACTTTAAAAATATAGTTTGCACTTTATGCACTCAACTTTTCCCTTTTGCACCTTTGCAATGCCTTTACTGAAACTCAGTTAAATGCTCTGGGTAAGCTATTGATTTGGGTTCCTGTGTTCTTTATCAAAATTAATGTAAAAAAAATAATAATAAAAATAATAAAAATTTTAAAACAAATAGAAATTTCAAAATCGATTGGTTTAAAAACAAAATTAGTTAAAAGAATCAATAGTTTATCCATGAGTTGCAGTTGCAATAGATTTTAATTAAAGCTTTTTTTCATTTAGCAACAAATTAGTAGAGTAAAAAATAAATATTTTCTGATTTTAACAAAGAATGTAAATTATCTGATTATCTGATTTGTATTATAATTCTAGCCGAGACTGTTAATGAACTAGAAGAAATGATACAAAGTCAAAAGCAACTCATGGATAAATTAACCAACGAATGCAAAACTTTAACAAACAAATTAGAAGATACAACAATTAAACACAAGTAAATATTGATTAAGAATAAATTCAATTTAATTAAGAAGAAAATAAGGAAATATTTATTATGAAATATTTAATAAATATTTCTTATTAAATTTTAAAATTTAACAAGAACACAGGATAACATGGCAACACTTTCATGATACCATCAAACATGTTGGCTCAAACTAAACCATTAGTTTTCTTTCAATCTTATTTTTATTATTTAATTTTCATATATTATTTTTGGGTTTGAAACATTATTTTTATTGTTGTTGTTATTTGTATTATATCACCCTTAAGTCCAACTTTTTAAAAAAGGATTAAAAAGTAACATATAAATACACTTTAAAATACAAAACAAACAAAAAAAACTCCAAAACATTTTTGGTTTAACATGATGTCATTGTAAATTTTTTGTGCTGCCATTTTGTATTGCGAACTCACAAGAAATCACAACACAACCGCAACCTCAAACTTCTACTCCAACCATGTCACAAACAGAAACCGTAGAACTCTCAAAAGACCAGGAGGTTGCAATGGATTTAGTGAAGACACCTTTAGCGGAATCACAAACTCCAGCCATAGATACAACTCTGGCAATAGAAGAGCGTGGCAAGAATCAGCTGGCATTGAAAGAAAACGCAAACGTGTACACTTCTCGCTTTGATGATCAACATATTTGGGATAATATATCACGTAGCACCGAACGTTTAGATATGGAATGGTCTAAAATGCCACCATTACCCAAATTTACACCCAGCACTCAGCGTAGCAAAACAAAATATCATTGTCAACATTATAGAAAATATGGTTCCAAAGACTCCTTACTTACTACAGATACATGTAAATGTAAAGGCTCCCAAATGACACCCTATAAACCTACGGATTTAACTAAATATGGCAGCAATATTATAACAAAAAATTTAACAAATCGTAACACATATAAAACCATTATACCACAACCTTTAAAAGCCACCAACATGACAACAGATTGTCATTTGTTTCATCATGATAGCAAACATAACCACACTTTAGATTTAACGCACCCCTGCATGAAAAGGGATAGTAAAGATTTGCAATTAGATAACACCAATAAAGTAGAGACCACAACCACCAACTCCAATGAGATTTGTAATAATGAAAAACCCACCACTACCAGCGGCACTTATGAACGCTGTAATAGTAGATCGAAATCTAGAAAATCTCCACGTTTGGAATGTCACAAACGCACACGTTGCTATTCACATGATCGTTTAATGGATCATAAAAAAACAGAGCCGTTGACTTGGTTGCAACAGCATCTTGTTTTAAAACAAACCATAAAAACTTGTCACAAGTGTCCAGCTGTGATGACGAATTGTAACGAAATGGAAACACCTCTAACATCGTGTTGCCAGACTCCACATATTATGCGAGTCTGTTGTAATAACAAAGAATGTCTAAGAGGTGAAACTAAAGCGGTCAACAAAGAAGAATCAGCTTCCCAACAAGAAACAGAATTAGAACAACAAAAACCGATAGCAAAGCAGGAACAGAGCACTAATACTGAACCCATACAAGAAGAAGAGAAGATATTTATGAAAAAGAAACCTGTTAAAGTGGATATTAATGTGCGATTAGTGCCAAAGTCCTCGTCTAAACGAAGGGAAAAAAGTGAAATTGCAGCAGCTGTTGCGACTGAGGAGAATAAGGAATTATCAGAGGAAAGAGTATTGGTGGCTGTTCGTAATACTTCTTTGGATTTGCCGGAACTAGACAATCAAGAAATTAGAACAGAATTTTAACTATAAAATTAGGGGTTAATATTTCTTTTTGGAATTCCTTATTTTGTAAGGTCAAAATTGCACATTTTATACAAAATTATGCTCTTTGAACTTGATTTTTTTTTTTGGTAATATTTTGGTTTGTTAATAATTTTTGATAATGAACCTAAAATTGAAGGTTATTATACTTCCTAAATCTCAGTGAAGTCTTGATTGACAAAATTTTAAGTATTGAAGCAGCCACGTTGATCTCTCCATGTCAGCAACGTAGTTTTTAGCATCTTGAATCTTGTATAACTGAAGATACTTTTAAGGTTTACGAGGGTGGATGCAAATTTCCCAATGATTAGGCTGTAACTGTATTATAACTTTAAACTGCCTGATCAAGCGAAGTTCTCTATCATTTTTTCATAACTCAGTAGCAAATTGATTCAGATTGTCAAGTGAATCTATCACTTCGACTCCAAAGAAAATCGTTTTTAAACAATCGAACTTTATTTTGGGCCTTTCTGTGTCCAGTGTGCTTACTTTCGCCAGAATGTTTACTCTGTGTTAGGAATGCAGTCAGATGGAGCATAAACAAGTGAAGGCATCTGCTCGTCATCAAGGCAAACGATCGAACTCTCTACATTAAGTTTTCGTAATTTCGATTCAGTATTCACTGGTACCTGTTTTCAGAATTTCTATAAAAGTTGCGGTAATAAAAAGGAGATATCTTGATATTAACTGAACCACTGCCTGTTTTTCTACATCATGAGAAAATTTTTATTTGGCAGGATTTCCTGTACTTCTTGTCTAACGTTGGTTGCAGAATGAATTTCCTACTTTCGTCTCAGTGATAACTGGTCATTGTGTGAAGAAGAAGAAGCAGGAAAATTAAATCTCCCTTAAAACGACTTCTATAAAATTTGGGTAGTGAAGGATATGAGCTTTTTATCTGTATCACCGGCTCCCCACTCACTGTATTGAGAGATTCTTTATTTAGGTGTTCCAATCTGTATGACGTTTCTGAACGTTGGCGTTGGTTATAGTAACTGGCAACTGTGTGATAGGAATGTGAGCCCTTTTTAAATCTTTTTAACATCGTTTAACATATAATATATCCAAAGCTAAATCTGAAGCATTACCAAGCAGAGATATACACACATGTTGGTGTAGAATTACAGGGTTATTAGGGTTTTGCAAACTGGGTACTTTTGATCCTTTTTACAGGCCGCGAATAAATTAGACCAGTATTATTCTGAGGTATATTTACTCTCGTAAGTTATGTTATTGTAAAGTAGGATAAACAAAGAAAGGAGTCTTTAATCACTTTAAGAATGCGCAACATAAGGAATCAAAAGGCAAGGATTCCCTAAGCAGAAAGAATGAAACAGAGATAATAATAATTTACATCCCAAGGTTGGATCGGGCCATTCAAATGTTAGATTTCTGCACTATAAAGTTCATACTTGATTATTAGGTTATAACTTTTTCGTTTCTCCGTATCCTGTATTAAAGCTTGTTCAATGCCATCTATGATTTAGGGATAGGAGAAATTTTATTAGATGTTGCAAGGCAAGAGTTCTTTTCCGGGCAGGATCTAATAGGCGATATCTTAAGTTTGGTGTACAGCCATAAATCTTATTAAACCAAATCAAGTCAAACAGCATGTTTATGGAAATGTTAAGGAAACGATCACGACGAGCCTTTGTTTTATGAAATTTCTCTTAATTTATAATCGAAGGGAATCGTTCATTGTTTGCTTGACATTACATACATCGATCAGGTTCTTAGGATTCATAGGGATATATCAAAGACTTGTTTCTGATTAAGATAAATATCATGATAAAGATCATGTTCCAATTGACTGAAGTCACTATTTTTTTAATCAAAAAGACTTCATTTGAAATAAATTAATTATTTTAATTTCCAATTTTTATTTTCTTTTAATTTTTATTTTAATTTATTCAGCGCTGAAAAACAAAATTTACGTGATATGAACTCAAAACTAATGGATCGTTTAAAACATATTTGGTCTAGTTATAAAGAATTAAATGTAAAATTACAAAAGATCAATAGTTTTGAGGGTCTTAGTGATCATGAAATTGATCGGGAAGAGCATAATTCTACACAATTTTTAACATATCAGCAACAACAACAACAGCAACATCAAAACAACAAAAGGTTTGTATTGAAGAACATGAAAATAATATTCTTTCTCTCTCTCTCTCTCTCTCTCTTTCTTCTTTATTTTCTATTCTTTCTCTATTCGCTAAATATCGCTTACATAAAAAATAATTGAAATTGGTGATAAAGAACGGAAATATCATCATTACAATCGAATGTTGAATATTTAACAAATCGCATGTTGAATAGCGATCGTCTTGGCAAAATAGAAAATACGCCAACATCATACAATAGTTTACCATCAACAGGCAAAGGTAAATCGTAAATCGTAAATCGCAAATACACAAATAACAAAAACCTTGACACATACATTGTGGAGATCAGACTTCACTCAAATCATTTAGAAACAGATGAAAATAGTCCGAACTGCTCACAATATATTTTAGATCGTAAAAAATTTTACAAACAGAAACATCAAAACTTTAGTATGTCGATCGGAGAGATCAGATCTTTTTTAATAAAATGATAAATAAAAGAACCGAAAAGCAGACCTAAATATAGTACAGATTGTAAGGATCTTAATAGTTTTACAAACGGAAACAACAAAACTTTAGTACATTGATCGAAGAAATCAAATCTCTCTCAAAAATTTAAGAGTGATTTTAAACTGAAATCTCGGTTTACATTATTTATAATGTAAACCGAGATCGTTTTACAGGCAAAAATTTAAAGCGATAAAAAAATCAGCAAACAGATCTAAAGTGCAAAATATTCATAGAAAACAGATCTTTAGTGATTTTAAGACCGAAATATTAATAAAATAAAGATCATTCAGGTGCTCCTTAATCACAACCACTTTGATATCAATCTCCTTCATATGAAAACAGATCTCAATTCTCTATCCAAACACCTCTAACACTTTCACTCTTGCACAATAATTTTATAATTATCTAATCTCTCTCTCTATATTTTGCTTTCATATTCCCGTAGCCTCTCTCGACTACAAGCCGACCACATTTGGCACAACCAACAACGATACCCCACGATCCATTACAGATGACTATAGCAGTAAAACCAATCCCTACAGCTACGACTCCATACTGGGAAAAACAACAGCCGGTGATACCAACCCCTCCACCGTCCTACCCATCACCACAACAGCTTCCTATGATACAGACTATAAAGCCAAATATGAATTACCCAGTAACGCATACGACTACAAATCAACAATCAATGACAACGATGACGAAAATCTCAAAGACAACATTGGCGAAGGAGAGAAAAAGCAACAGCAACAACAACAGCCGAGAGACCCAATTGCTGGAGATAGCAATACAAACGCAAATGACACAGCAGGAGACTATACAGCCACGGGAGAAGTGCCAGACCCCACAGATTATACAGCAGCCGATTACAGTGGTTATGAGGGATACGATCAACAACAATACGATGCCTCAGCCTATGATGCCAACTATGATCAGACCCAATATGCAGGAGATCCAGCAGCATATGATGCCTCAGGACAGGGTTATGATGCCACAGGCTATGACTACAATGCCACAGATTATGATGCCTCTGCATATCAATACGACCCAGCAGGAGGACAACCATCCGCAGCAGATGTCACAACAACATCCGCAACCAGAACTACTCCTACAACAGCAGTACCAGCCACAACTGGCTTATCATCCCAACCCGGCAAAACAACAATTACCCCCAGTTCAGGGGGAGATGGCGCAACAGAAAGCCGTACACAACCGAGAACGAGCGGAGGCCCTGTGGGGTCATCAGGTACAACTGGAGGAGTCTCCAGCACAAAATCCAATTTGCCACAACAGTCTTCCACGGCAGCAACCAAAAAGTAGTTGCGATCCTCAATTGGATCTAACCGCAAATCTTAGTTACGATTGTTTAGATCCATTTGATTTGGAATTTAGCATAAGTAGTCCAAGTTTAATACGTTCTTTTGGTTCCGATACCTGTACCGAAGTCGATGATAATGAAACCTTTGAAGATGTCGATCAAAGTAGTGATACATATACCGATAAAACCCTATCGCCGGCACAAACAGCCATACGTAAATTTCCTAACGGGTCTTGAGAAATATATGAAGTTCTTTTTTAAAAAGGGGTTTTCGGTTTTAGAAAGTTTAATTTTTTTATAAAAAATCTTTATTTAAAATTATAAAAGTGAACAGCTGTACATTTTATCGTAATTGTAATCGAGTTATTTGTAATAAACTTAAATATAAAAATAATTCAACAAAATTATTATAAAAAAAATAATTAAAAACAAAAACCGTCTTAATTGTTTTTTTCAATTTGTAACTATTTTAGGACTTAGAATTTTCCCGAGTTTAAATCACTTTTCAATTGAGGGATATGCAGTGGCTATAGTCTTCTTACCATGCCAATCCCACACGTGAGTTATTATAGTGAATTTTATCTGACCCAATTGTACTGTACAAGGTTTTCCTGGACTCAGTAAGAAACACATGGTGTACAAACTCATTTCCAGTTCCGGTGAAGTACCCACCAGAAGTGTGTTAAAAGCTTTAGTTATTTGATGAAATTGAAAACGTATGGCTGTTAGATATTGTGAATCCTAAAAGTATACTTTAAAATTAATTAATTACTTTTTTATATATTATAATGCTTACCTTTCCCAAATCCAATTTATTGATATAACCTTTATAATCCAAATTACCCAATTTCTCTTGTTCAGTGAAATACACCCAATTATGTAAACCTAAAACATTTTGATCACGTATTTCGGCCATAAAAACATGTTCAAATCCAGAACTTCCTATGCGTCCCTGACCACGAGAGTATTGCAGGAACCAGATATCTTTCAACAGTTGCAATTGTCTGTCGTAGTTATTGGTAACAGCTCCTGGAAATTAATAATTATATTTAGAGTTTATAGCATTTTTCTGTTAAAGGTAAAGACAAGATCTTAAAAATTTTAGAAAAGGGTAAGATCACGTGATTATATATGTGTATATATAATCTCGTGATATATCTTTTCTGAATTTATATGTTAAATAAATGTTTGCCGAAATATTGAATTTATATATTATTGTATAAATCGGTACAAGTACGAATTCTTATTTCGGGTAGCACTCAATGAAAAATTCTCTAGAATGGGTTTTAACTCACTCAGTTATTCACTAAAAAATTCAGTTTTTCACTAAAAATTAAAATTTTTCACCAAAAAATTTAATTTTTCACTAAAAATTAAAAATTTTCACTAAAAATTAAAAATTTTCACTAAAAATTAAAAATTTTCACTAAAAATTAAAATTTTTCACCAAAAATTGAATTTTTCACTAAAAATTGAATTTTTCACTAAAAATTTGAATTTTTCACTAAAAATTGAATTTTTCACTAAAAATTTGAATTTTTCACTAAAAATTTGAATTTTTCACTAAAAATTCAATTTTTCACTAAAAATTAAATTTTTCACTAAAAATTCAATTTTTCACTAAAAAATTGAATTTTTCACTAAAAATTTAATTTTTCACTAAAAATTCAATTTTTCACTAAAAAATTGAATTTTTCACTAAAAATTCAATTTTTCACTAAAAAATTGAATTTTTCACTAAAAATTCAATTTTTCACTAAAAAATTGAATTTTTCACTAAAAATTCAATTTTTCACTAAAAAATTGAATTTTTCACTAAAAATTCAATTTTTCACTAAAAATTGAATTTTTCACTAAAAATTCAATTTTTCACTAAAAATTCAATTTTTCACTAAAAATTGAATTTTTCACTAAAAATTCAATTTTTCACTAAAAAATTGAATTTTTCACTAAAAATTCAATTTTTCACTAAAAAATTGAATTTTTCACTAAAAATTCAATTTTTCACTAAAAAATTGAATTTTTCACTAAAAATTCAATTTTTCACTAAAAAATTGAATTTTTCACAAAAATTCAATTTTTCACTAAAAATTCAATTTTTCACTAAAAATTCAATTTTTCACTAAAAAATTGAATTTTTCACTAAAAATTGAATTTTTCACTAAAAATTGAATTTTTCACTAAAAATTGAATTTTTCACTAAAAATTGAATTTTTCACTAAAAATTGAGTTTTTCACTAAAAATTGAGTTTTTCACTAAAAATTGAGTTTTTCACTAAAAATTGAATTTTTCACTAAAAATTGAATTTTTCACTAAAAATTGAATTTTTCACTAAAAATTGAATTTTTCACTAAAAATTGAATTTTTCACTAAAAATTGAATTTTTCATTAAAAATTGAATTTTTCACTAAAAATTGAATTTTTCACTAAAAATTGAATTTTTCACTAAAAATTGAATTTTTCACTAAAAATTGAATTTTTCACTAAAAATTGAATTTTTCACTAAAATTGAATTTTTCACTAAAAATTGAATTTTTCACTAAAAATTGAATTTTTCACTAAAAATTGAATTTTTCACTAAAAATTGAATTTTTCACTAAAAATTGAATTTTTCACTAAAAAATTGAATTTTTCACTAAAAAATTCAATTTTTCACTAAAAATTCAATTTTTCACTAAAAATTCAATTTTTCACTAAAAATTCAATTTTTCACTAAAAATTCAATTTTTCACTAAAAATTGAATTTTTCACTAAAAATTCAATTTTTCACTAAAAATTGAATTTTTCACTAAAAATTCAATTTTTCACTAAAAATTGAATTTTTCACTAAAAATTCAATTTTTCACTAAAAATTGAATTTTTCACTAAAAATTCAATTTTTCACTAAAATTGAATTTTTCACTAAAAATTGAATTTTTCACTAAAATTCAATTTTTCACTAAAAATTGAATTTTTCACTAAAAATTCAATTTTTCACTAAAAATTCAATTTTCACTAAAATTCAATTTTTCACTAAAATTTCAATTTTTCACTAAAATTTCAATTTTTCACTAAAAATTGAATTTTTCACTAAAAATTGAATTTTTCACTAAAAATTGAATTTTTCACTAAAAATTGAATTTTTCACTAAAAATTGAATTTTTCACTAAAAATTGAATTTTTCACTAAAAATTGAATTTTTCACTAAAATTGAATTTTTTACTAAAAATTGAATTTTTCACTAAAAATTGAATTTTCACTAAAAATTGAATTTTTCACTAAAAATTGAATTTTCACTAAAAATTGAATTTTTCACTAAAAATTGAATTTTCACTAAAATTGAATTTTTCACTAAAAATTGAATTTTTCACTAAAAATTGAATTTTTCACTAAAAATTGAATTTTTCACTAAAAATTGAATTTTTCACTAAAAATTGAATTTTTCACTAAAAATTGAATTTTTCACTAAAAATTGAATTTTTCACTAAAATTGAATTTTTCACTAAAATTGAATTTTTCACTAAAAATTTAATTCAATTTTTCACTAAAAATTGAATTTTTCACTAAAAATTGAATTTTTCACTAAAAATTGAATTTTTCACTAAAAATTTAATTCAATTTTTCACTAAAATTGAATTTTTCACTAAAAATTGAATTTTTCACTAAAAATTGAATTTTTCACTAAAAATTGAATTTTTCACCAAAATTGAATTTTTCACTAAAAATTGAATTTTTCACTAATAATTGAATTTTCAAATTCATTTTTTACAAAAAAAAAATCAATTTTTCACTTAAACACTGTTATCATCCGGTGTTAATAATCTTACCTTTGAATTCCAAAAATTTCATAGTTTTCTGCATAATTGGCGTTTCAAGAACTGCATGAAGAAATTCCAATTCTTCTTGTTCCTCTTCGGGAGTTACATGTTCCACATCAAGGGTATTCAATTCATAATTATCGAATAAGCGACGCATTAATGCGATAGTCTTTACATCAGCCAAATTCAATAGATCCTCATTAACTTGTAAAAGCCTAAAAAATTCCCAAAAATATAAAATTTCGTATGGGACACCCTAACTTAAATATACCAGAAATAAAGTAATTTACACGTTAACAAATGTGAAACAAAAAAAAAATGAGAAATAATTTGAACAAAAATCACACATTTTCCCTGAATTGAAATAAAATTGAGCAAAACTTACGGATGTGGTGCTCTATCATCACGATAGGAGGCCTTGGTTTTACCCTGAAAATTTACTTTCGCTAAATACGGATTGTGTTGTTTTTCTAAATCATAAAGATTTTGGGTGAATTCAAATATCTCATGTTCGGTGGGTGTAATATGATCTTTTGTAGAAGAATCATAAGTAAAGTGTTCTAAAAAAAATAAATAAAAATAAATTATTAGAAAAAATTCCCTTTGGAAATTCCTCCAAAACTTTACCATATAAATGCCAGCCTATAATCGCCAAAGCGGCCAAAACTCCAAATAATATGAATTTTTTTATTTTAGCACATTTTTCATCTTCCTGTGTTGTTGTTGCTGTTTGGGTGACATTTTGTTGTTGTGTAGTTGACATTTCTAATTAAGTTTTATTTTTTTGTACATTTAAAATTGTGTTAATTATTTAATTAATTTAATTTCCATTAGATCTTAGATTTTTTCTAAAATAATTCCACTTTTAATTAATATTTTTTTCTTTTTTTACGTTTTCTTGTTTTTGATCCGCCGTCTCTAATTTTTTCACTAATTTTGTTGATTTCACTCTTCGAACAGTTTTTGTTGATTTGACAAAAAAAAAAAAAACAAATTTTAATATTTTTAGTTTTTTGTTTAAAAAATTTCGTATTTTGATTTGAGATCATTTGTTTTAGTTATAATATTTCAAATGTTGTTGTTTTATTA
The DNA here is from genome assembly GCA_004302925.2 of Cochliomyia hominivorax. Taxonomy (NCBI): domain Eukaryota; kingdom Metazoa; phylum Arthropoda; class Insecta; order Diptera; family Calliphoridae; genus Cochliomyia; species Cochliomyia hominivorax. The sequence goes on from PYHX02000467.1 coordinate 13,169,880, forward strand.
CTTGTTTATTTAAATACAAACAACAACAATAACAACAACAATGAGAAAAAACTCCAAACATTGTGAGAGTTTATATCGTGTTTTTTTAATACATTGTTGTTGTGATTATTAGTACAGATGGTTGAGAAAATTGTTATACTGTGAGATACAAAACAAAAATAAACACACACACACGCACTAACACGAATAAGTTGTCAAATATTTATCGTCTACTTTAATTCTCCAGAGAGCGATTTATGTCATAAACAAATGTAAATCTTGGAGAGAATATAATTTTAGTGGGAAAGTAATGTCAATAAAGCGATTTTAAAACGCTTTTAAAAAAACTTGTGAAAAAAATGTTAGGATATGTTGAGTACAAGCGCCTATCTTCTCAGGGGCGTAGTCTGAGACTCTTTAAAGTTACTCTTAGCTTTTATAAGTAAAATATATCCAAGTCGTTGTAAATGTTCACCCTTTATTCTACTCTTGCTATACCCTACACCACCAGCAGGTGGTTGGCCTATTATGCGTTTGTGCTGATGTTTGTAGCATACAGAATAAAATGTTGTTGCACCCACCTTTAATTATACCGTTCAACTCAGAATCACATTCTGAGTCGCTTTAATGATGTCCGTCCGTCTGTCCAGCAGGTTTTCCATGAAAACACTTTGAACACTCTACAGGTCGCAATTTTTAAGATATCTTGATGAAATTTGCCACATATTATTACTTTGGCCCAAGGAAGAAGAATATTGAAAGAAGAATATTGTTCGGTCCAATATTTGAAATACCTTCAATACAAATGTCCTCCCGGAATAAGGTTTAAGCTCATAAAAGTCTTAAATATTAAGTGATTTTAACGAAATTAGGCAAACTTAAGTTTTATGATATTCGAAAATGATGTGCTAAATTATTCGAGGGTCGATAAATTACTTTTCATAGGTCCCATTCAACACCCCTTCTAAATATAACTTTAAAGAGCATAAATCTAACATATACGTTGGTATTGTAATAACAACTGACCAAATAAAGATAAATATAAGCAAAAAGCGATATATGAAATTAAACGAGGATCGCAAAATTCATTTTAAAACGCATAAAATTCACATAAATGTTAGAATCTGAATAAAGTATTTTACACTTAAGAATCAATCTGAAAATCAATTATACGTAGGGTTGTTGATTTATTTTTCGTAACTACTATTTGGAACGAAGATTGTAGGGTAGGTTATTACATAGTCTATATACATTACAATTTGTTTTTTATATTTCAGATCGTCAGATCGTCTTATAATTACAGGGTGATCATTTCAGTAAAAAATATTTTTTTTTTTAATTTTTTTATAGCGATTAGGAACTTAGGTATTTCCGCAGGGGAAAGAAGTAATTATTCGATGGATAAAAATCAATTTCAGATAGATATTTAAAAGTAATAAATCTTATAATTGTGAACCTCTTGTACTCAGGTCCTAATTTCAAAAATTTATAGAACTACAAGCACTGTCAACACACAATTACAGTTAAGGTTTCTTTCTAGTTCAACTCTAAAACAGTTCTAGTTCAGATTCTAAATCAGATTATAGTGCATATTATAGTTAAAATTTTGATTAATATTCTACACTGATGCATATTGCTATAAACGCACTTAAATTTCTTCTCTATATCTTTATATTTTTTGTTCTCATCCAAAAGTAAAGATGAAGATTTTTTAATTAGAAGCAAATTAACGGTACTTTTTGCAAAAAAAATGTCTGAGTCTTGTTGTGCGATCAAATGTTCGTGGTGCCTTTTAATGTAGAATACTTCTATAAAGTTAAACTTAAAACTTTTAACACAAGTATTATTTGATTAAGGTTTTGATCACGTTACATGTTAGTTATTATGTTTAATATCAAACATCCTGTATATCCTTTATACAAAAACTTGGTCAAGCCTTCAATGGTCTATTGTCAAACTTTTTCCAATGTTATTAAACGGTAGCGGGAGAAATTTTCCGTTGATTTAAAACCTGGTTCAGGTAGTACGAATATGTCCATATCATGTTTCTGAAGCCCAGTTAGCTCAGTGCTCGTTCTATTTGGTACAAAAAGTTAAGATAATGCAGATGCTCAAAAAGTTCCTGACTGGAACGCTGCTAAAATTTAGAGGCCTTAATAATGCAATTCCACTTATTTTTAGCTTAACTTGGCATCCTGCCACTCTGAGTCGTATTTGTACCACGATATGCAAATCCTCCAAACTGCACGGAGGTAAGTCCTTTGGAGAGATATTGTCCTCTTGTTAAAAGTGAGTTGAAGACTGCAAAAATAGGTTTCCAAAAATGTGATAGATTTTATACGGAGATGAACTATCCGTTCGAGCAAAATGACACAAGGTACTATAAAAACGTTAATGGCAGGGTTTCCAAAAAAGGTTCAAAATTTCATCACGAGTGATTAAAACTTAAAAAATATTAAAAGTTTCGTTTTTATTAACATATGTTTGTTAAGAATTGTTCAGTCTCATAAGCGTTAGCTATCTAAAGTTAATGAACCGCCCTCGTATAAAGTTATTTTTTAATTTATACTTAAGAGTGCAGTATATTATAATGGTACTAAAATTCATGTGGGATTAGTGTATTCTAAGAGGATTTTTATGTGGACTTTATATGAAACCTAAAACTAATTCAGGACCGACTCTCGTAAAATTTCACACATTAAATTTTGTTTACATTTATTTTACTTTGACCAATTCTTATTGCAATGTAAACGTAAATGTGAGATTTAAGTCCTTCAAAGTGATATTCTGAAGGGGGGTTGTGTGGAAATTATAAGAAATAATGGACCAATCCTCATATAATTAGGCACATCATCTTAGAATATTAAAAAAAACTAGTTTGTGCTCAATTTTTATTTAGGACTTTTGTGATCTTAAGCCCCCGTTCCGGGAGGAACATTTTTATTAAACCAATTTGTATAGGCATCATTCATAGGACGAAATAAAAACGCATGCCAAATTTCATTAAGTCGAATCGAGTCAGAAATTGATCCTGAGTCAAACGGTATACTTATACTTTTATATGCATAATACCCCAACTACCTATGGCGATGTAGAGTACAAAAATGTAAACAATCTTTGACAGAAACATAATAAATGGGAAAAAGAGAGCACAAAATAATTAGCTGAGCTTTTAGTGTCACCCTGTGAGAGTTCCATGTTTCAAGCTCCGTACTAGTTCATTCTAGCTTAGTTCTAATTCAGTTCAGTTCTACTTCAAACGCATGTCATTCATAACCAAAATATCCACACAAATTCAACGATTTTATTTATTTAGAAATAAAAATCTCTAAATGTACAACACTGTTCTTTAATAAACAAACCAGGCCTATTTTTTTCTAAGAGCTCCATAAGAATTAAAACAGGTTTTTAATAAATTACAGCTATAAGTAACAAACAACAAAAACACTCTCCAACGAATGAAAAAACAAAAATAACTCAAAACAAAATTAAAAAAGGGGAACTAAATGACAAAAAAAAACACATACACACAAACACCAACGCACTCACTCATCTATATTTAACCAAACGCACGTGTGCTTTTCTATTCGAAACTATAAAAGAGATTTACTCATAAGAGCGCTAAGAAACCAAATTTAACTCAAACTCCCCTATGGAACAGTTACTAACAAAAGTAAATAACTTTTGATTAAAATTAAAACACAAAATATTTGTTAAGTCTAGAAATGTTCTGAAATAAACTCAGAATCTAAGTATTAAAATTTACGATATCAAATGTAATTAAGACATTTTTTCGTTGGGCAGTTGAAATGTGGAAGACGACAAAAGTCATGATACAAAACGGTCAAATAAACTTAAACACTTGACATGCGATGAAACTATTAACTGTTACAACTCAATTGTTAGTAATTTATTCTATTTTATTGTTGTTATACCCTACACCACCATAGGTAGTTGAGGTTTGTGCTAATGTTTGTAACATACAGAAAAAATAGTGTTGCGCCACCTTTTTAAGTCGGTTTAACAATGTCCATCTGTCTGTCTGTCCGGCTGGCTGTCTGTCCGTGTAAACGTTGTGAACACTCTACAGGTCGCATTTTTGAGATCATGATGAAATTTGGTACATTTTTTTATTTTGGACTAAGGATGAAGCCTAATCGGTCCTATACTTTGGGCACCACCCATACAAATATCCTCCCGGAATAAGGTTTTCAAATCACAACAGTTGAAAATGAAAAGCGTTTTTCTGGAAATTTGGCAAAAAATAATAATGCGAAGGTCAGTCCATTGTGCCCCATAGGTCCCATTCAAGCCCTCTTCCAAATATCAGTTAGAAGAGCATAAATCTCACATACACGTTGGTGTTGTAATAATAATTGGTTAATAAATATGTTTATATAAGCAATATCGAGTTGCAAAATTATACAAGGGTCAGTCCATAATTTCTTCCAACTCCCCCCATATAACCCTCAAACAAAATTCCTTTTAAAATGCATAAATTTCATACACAAATCTTAAAGTCACAATTATCTACAGCACACTTAAGAATAAATCCGAAAATTAAATTATACGAGGCTCGTTCTGAAATTTTTCGTAACCAATATTGTAAAAGTAGGGTATTAAATAGTGGGGCTTGATCGACCATAACATTCTTATTTATATTTTATTTTTATTGTTGTTAATATTTGGTTTTTAGCCATAATTTTTGTATTGGACCAGCCAAAACAACGACATATTTAGATCCATAGAATTATACAAAGTTGTTTTATATTTTTTTATTGTTTTAGTTTTTTAATAAAAACTTTGCAATTAATATCTAATAATTATTAAATTAAAATAACAACAACAACAAAATAAAAATAAGTTTAATATTTTAGTCACGTCATTGTTTGATTCTAACAAATTTTGTCAGTCAGAAATTCATATTTAGACGAATGAAACAGAAGAAATAACCCAACAAACAATGAATAATGGTTTCATTCACTAATTTTTATTTGTTTTTTTTTTTTTTAATTAATATTCTTTCTATATTAGGTGAAGTATTTTTTGCGTTTTGTTTAAAAAAAAATGTTTGAAAATAATAAACAAATTTTATTTCGCAAAAAAATAATAAAACTATAAAAGTGTGTTATTGCAGCTGCGCCTGCAAAGGAAGGCATATTAGATTAAGCTATAGGTTAGATTACACTGATAAAAATATTAAATAAAGAGGCTGAATAGGCTTTATTGAAATCAAATGATTACACTATAGTATAAGCTTAAGACCAAGCTATGGACTACACTATAGATTATAGCTTTAGGCTGCAGTAGAGACTACGCTCACGTCTACAGTATAGACTATTATATTTTTGAGAAATAAACACTCATATTCTAGTTCAGAATTTAAATTAGATTCTAATTTTGATTCCATTTCAGATTCCCATTTAGACTTCAGCTGAAATTTCAGTTAAAATTCTAATTCAGATTCTGTAGCATTTTTTTTTTGATTCAGATTCTAGTTCAGACTATTTTTATTGGTTATTTTAGTTTAGATTTTCGTTCGTTATCTAGTTTAATTTCTAACTTAGTATTTTAGTTGAGATTCTAGTTCAAATTCATGTGGAACCACTTTGATGCTAAATCATATTCTAGTCTACATTATAGTTCAGATTCCAGTCCTGATTCTAGTTCAGGTTTGTCCTAGCTTGAATTCTTGTTCAGATTCATATTCAGATTTAACTAAAAATTTTAATCTAGATTCTATTACTAATTCCGGTTCAGATGATTGTTGATTTAAAATCGAGAAAACGTTGCCACCATTTTGAAAAAAATCAAATTTCTTTTAAATTTATTTCTCCAAAAAATATAACATTTTATTGAGTCCGCATAGGTATAAGATTCTTGCACAAAAATTATTTGCACAGAATCCAGAATCTAAGAAAAACTTATAAAAAATGGACCTATATTTTATATCGATCTAATATCTCCTTAACTATAAAAGGTATCTTTTATAGTTTAAGAGATCTATCTATGTATCTGGTATCACTATTTTCTTTTAAATTGTGATACCCAAGTTATCCAAATTTGGGGATCCACTTTCCAATTTCAGGATCCACTAGAAATTTGGTCTTGTCGAAACCTCAAAAATATCCATGTGAAAATTCGTTTAACAATTTGAAATAGTTCAAAAATTATATAGTTATAACCAAAAAAAGGATTTTGGGATCACTGTACTTCCCACAGTCCCAATCTTAATGAAGAAGCGTAATAGATCATAATCTATGGAGACTTGACTCTATAAAATGAGCTCTCAGTTGGTTAATTTTTTACACTCCGAAATTCATTTTTTATTATTTCACAAGTCTTATTTTGATCGGACTCTAAAGGGTTACAAGTATTCACTTAGGAAATATTTAGGAAAATTGTGAGATTTTATTACCAGAATTACTACAGTCTAGTTGTAGTTCTGGATTTCAGTTAGCATATGTTACATTAGCAAATGCTGTTATTAGGGTTGGTAAGATCATGGATATATGAAATTGATTTTTACGATCTTTATTCTCTCGATATATAGATCGATAAAATTATGATATCTAATTCTCTTCATGATCTTTTTTTTGAAATACTTCGTTGTTTGCCGGATTTTTTCATGGGAATGTTTTGATTTTTTCAGGTAGTTTTTATGCTCGTGTTAATTTCGTAAGTGTGTAGTGTATCTTAAACTTCGACTAAACCGGATATTTTTATTAAAAATCAGTTAGTAAGTCTTTTCTAATTGATTTAGTAGCTCTATTTATTTATCTAAAATTATCAACAATTAGTTTAGTAAACATTTAAGCTGTTTAATGCAATAATTTCAAATTGTTTAAATAATAAATTTATTTATTAAAATGCACGCTACCTTAAGAAAATATTGAATCTTAAAAGTGATCTTATATTAAAAATTATTATAAATAATTTTAAATAATTTTAAATATTAAATATCACACTTCATAATAATGTCTAAGAGACTCTCTAATATGATCAGGTAGCTCATCTAAAATTCGTTGCGATCATTTTCAATTAACTTGTTTACATTATTATTGATATTTTTATTTTTACTTTGGTCAGTCAATACATACAAATTTATAGATTATGATTTTGTGTTTGAGGTCTTAATGAGTGATGTTATAGTCGTAGGTCTAATAAAAATGCCGGCCCAGCTGCAAAGCGTATCAGTCGTTGTTGGCTAATCATTAAGTGAAGACGTTCGTGAAAATAAAATTGAAAAGTAAAGAGAATCTGAAATAAATAACATTAAAGTGCTAAAGAATTTGGAATAAGAACAACAAAAACTTAAAGCAGACACTAACAAACTGTAAGTCAAAGTTTTTAGAACAAGAAAATAGAAACAAAAAAAGTATTGGAAAAATTATTGAAAAAAGAAATTGATAATTAAAAATAAGAAAAAAAGGACAAAATTTAAGGAAAATTTTAATTTTAAAGAAACAAATTGAGGGGGAAATTTTAAATTTCTTATAAAAATTTCAAGGAGAATATTTAGCTGTGCCGAATTTTTAATAACTGCACACAAATGCGAAGTAAATACGTTATGTTTTATACACGCAGACTTATAAATATAAAAAGTTTTTTTTTCATAAATATAACACGGGAACACTTTATAAGTCATAAAATTTTTTTGGTTATAAATTTGTTTCCCATTATAGCGATTTTGGTCATTTTTAGAGTGGTAATGAAGTACATAGCATAATATTCATTCCAAATTGCCGACATATAATTGATAATTTTACGAAAGTTTTTGCTAGAACTTATAGGTTACTTCAGATATCGATCGATATCTTTTAATATACCGAGTCGATTTTGGTAATTTTAAACAGGAAACTTTTCAGGACTATAAGAAATATTCAGACCATATTTCATGGAACTCTGTCAACTAATATGGATGTGAGCGTGCCAACAATAGGCAGATAGAAAGGCGGACAGGCAGACGTATGGACAGACAGACGGACATAGCTAAATCGACTCAGATTTTGATTTTATGCAATCATACATATACGGTATAGGTTCAGAGATGATTCCCTTTTTGGCGTTTAATGACAAAGTAAATATACCTTCTTCACCACTTGATGGAGGGTACACAGAAAAAAATAACCCCAAAATTTCAATAATAAAATTAATTCAAAATCTTGAGATTTTTAATTATTTTCATTATCGTATTAATTAATCGTTTGATCAATAGTATTATTTTCTAATATTTCCAAAAATTAATTTCAGTAAAATAAATATTTTTTTAAATATTAATTTCGACATTTCAAATAAAAATTTTAATTAGAGCATTTTTTTTTATTTTTTTCTGTGTATAAAAATTAAAAAAATATTAATTTTAACAATTTTTTAATTTTAAAATTCTCATGAAATTTTGAAAATTATAATTAAAGAAACTAAAACTTTAATTACAAAAGTTTAAGCCAAAACCTCATTTTTTTGTAAGTTAGAAGTGACAATTAAAAAGTAACGGTTGGTTGAAATTTCTAATTTGTTTAATACAATTAAAAATTAATTAATTAATTGTAATAAAATTTGTTTATAGTTTCCTCTTCAGAAATTAATGTCTTTGCCACAAAAATAATGTTAATTAGTTTGAATATAATTTTTTATAGTTTCCTTAACAACTTGTGTTAGCAGCAATTAAAAAATGTATTAATTAAAATATTAATTGCTTTTTTATCTCTTTATTTTGTCAAAACATATTTGCATTTTGTTTGAAACGATTGATTATTGTTTTTGTGTTCTTTTTTAATTCTAACATTTTCATAATGTTGTTGTTTTTTTATTCTTTGAAATTATAAACCCAGTAAACAATTCTGAAACAATTCCAAACAAATTGACTTGTTTTTGTGTTTCTATTAAAAAATATTTGCTGTATTTGAAAAATTCTTTTGGAGTTAAAAAAAAACCTTTAAAACTGGTTTGATTCCATCAACTTATTTTTCATTCTTTAAGTATTACAAACCGTATTTTTGTCCCCTTTAAAAGCACTACAATGTTAATGTAAAATTTAAACCACAAGTTTATTAAAAATCGCTTTAATTAAGAAATTGTCACACTACACACATATTCAATCTAAAACTTGTAACATAATTAATTAAAAAACTCTAAAAACACAATTAAAAATCCATTAATAGTTCACACATATTTTCCCCCTCAAATATCTGCTTAATCTCATCACAGGAAGTATCAGAATTTTCGGAATCATTATGTTCAGTAAACATGCGTACGTGACTTCTTCATGTTTCTTCTCAAAATGTTTGTAAAAAAAATATTCTTGTTCCCCCCAAAAAATATGCGCAAATAAACAAAAACATAAAATTTATTAATTCAGCATCAAATGATTAATTACGAATTCTAATTATGAATTAATAAAAGTTTTTTTTTTTTAAATATTATGGAATTATAGTTTGAATGGAGGAAGATTCTTTTCCAAATTTAAGAGAACGCAATTTATTTATTTTTTAATATTTCAAATGATTTTTTATCTCAGTGTATGTTGTTGGCAAAGAATATAGTTTCAATAAATCTCTTGAACATATCAGTTCAGTTCTAGTTAAGTTTTAGTTTAGTTCTAGTTCAGTTCAGAATCTAGATCAGTTCTAGTTTAGTGCAGATTCTAGTTCAGTTCTAATTCAGTTGTAATCCATCTCCAGTTCAGTTCTATTTCAGTTCAGATTCTAGATCAGTTCATATTCTAATTAAGATTCAGATTTTAGTTCAGTTCTAGCTCAGTTCTAGTTCAGTTCTAGTTCAGTTCTAGTTCAGTTGTAGTTCATTTCTAGTTCAGTTCAAGTTCAGTTCTACTTCAGTTCTAGTTCAGTTCAAGTTCAGTTCTAGTTCATTTCTAGTTCAGTTCAAGTTCAGTTCAAGTTCAGTTCTAGTTCAGTTCTAGTTCAGTTCTAGTTCAGTTCAGTTCTGGTTCAGTTCTAGTTCATTTCTAGTTCAGTTCAAGTTCAGTTCTAGTTCATTTCTAGTTCAGTTCTAGTTCAGTTCAAGTTCAGTTCTAGTTCAGTTCTAGTTCAGTTCTAGATCAGTCCTAGTTCAGTTCAGTTTATAGTTTAGATTCTAGCTCAGATCCTTATTTTGATACTTCTTCAGATTATAACTCAGATTTTAGTTCAGATTCTAGTTCGGATCTTAATTAAGATCCTTGTTCAGATTATAAATCATATTCTAGTTCAGTTCTTGTTCAGTCTAGTTCAGTTCTAGTTCAATTCTAGTTCAGCTCTAGTTCAGTTCTAGTTCAATTCTAGTTCAGTTCAGTTTCAGATTCTAGTTCAGATCCTAATTAAGATCCTTGTTCAGATTATAACTCAGATTTTAGTTCAGTTCAGTTCTAGTTCAGTTCTGGTTCAGTTCTAGTTCAGTTCTAGTTCAGTTCTAGTTCAGTCTAGTTCAGTTCTAGTTCAGTTCTAGTTTAGTTCTAGTTTAGATTGCAATGCGGAATCTTTTTAGAATTAAGAATTCCACTTTAGAACTTTTTGGACTTTTCAAATTTTTAATAGAATTTATGTCAGAACTGTTTAGAGCTCTTTCCGTTTATATTAAATATACTTTTTCCACTCCTTCTATATGTCTGAGATCCCATTAATTTCACTTGAATATTTCCACCGAAAACTCTAATTTTTTTTTAAATTATTAAATAAAATCTTCTACACCTGTCAATTCGAAAAAATATCCAATTTTCATTTTATTAACCTGCATTAAAGCGCTTTTAAACTTAACCTAAATAATTTTAAAGAAATAATGAAATTTTCTGGAAAACTGTCAATTTTGATTTGTTGTTGTTGTTGTGGGTTGAAAATTGGAAATTGAAATGACAAACTGTCATAGATTTTGAAATATAAAATTAAATTTAAAAACAGTTGATGTTAAACGTTAAAGTTTAATTTTATTTGAGAGAGAGAAAGCTTTAAGGAAGATTTCATTAAAGGATAAAAGCTTATGAGATGAATGAATGAGAGGAGAATGTGAGAGAACATTTTCAGGAGTATTTTTAAATGTTTAGAGAGGTTTTATTTTTAAAGTGTCTACAGGTGGCACTTGAGTAAACTAAAGGATGAGAGGAAGAATATAAGACAGAGGCGTAGGAGGATTTTGAAAATAAAATTCGGAAGGGTGAAATATGTTAAGAGTTATATAAGAGTAGTAAATTTTAAAATGTTATAAATTGTTTTATTAAAAATATTTCATGATTTTTTATTAAGATGATGATGCCACTGTTAATTCTCAAAGTTCTCTCAGTCGTATCTAAAACAAAGAGCTTACAATACGCGCCAAAATTATAACAATCAAGAAAAAGCTTTTCTTCCCCAATTTCCCATACTTTCAGTATGCTCACAGTAACAACAAAAACAACAACAACAATAAATTGAAAATATTGTAACTTTTGTAAATTGACTCTCATAATCATTAAATTCATATTAAATTTGAACTTGAACTGAGAGATGCAATAAAATCCACACAAACACACACATACATACTCACACATATATACACACACATACACAAATTGTAGTTTAACTGTAAAGGAATTTCAATCAGTATCATTTTGTGAGCACACGCGTGCGGTTAATGGTGTTTGAAAGACAAATTTTTTTTTTTTTAACAAAAGAAATTAACTAAATTTAATGAATAAAAAGAATAAAATTAACTAATAAAAGAAAATAATTTAATGAAACGTAAATTAATAATAACAAAATAATAAAGAAATAACAATAAAAGTGTGTGTAATAGAAAAATCAATGAAAATTTTTTAACAACAATAACAACAAAAACTAATAAATAAAAGAATGAGTTTTAGTAAAAAAATATTATTAAATTAAAATTTTTATAAAAAAAAGAAAACAATTTTAAATGCAATAAAAATAATAAAAAAAAACCAACAATAAAATAAGAAAGCAAAGAAAGAGATATAATTTATGGATTTCTTTCTTAAATGTCCTTGTTGTAAAAGAAAACAATAGATATTTTTTTTTACAAAAAAAAAAAACAAACTAAGGAGAGAGAGAGTAAATAATAATAAGTAAGAATACTATATTCGGCTATGCCGACTCTTCAATACCCTTCACTACAAATTCGTGTGAAGTAAATAGGATACGTTGCGTACCTACACACTCTCACATACACTCACAAACATATACATTATATAAACGTTTTTCTTAAATAGAACACAGGAACACTTAATGAGTCGCTATAACTTTATTTTCTACTGAACCGATTTTGATCATCATTGAAATGAAGTTTACATAAAAAAATTTCATTCTAATTTATTGACTTATAATTGATATTTTTACGAAAGTTTTGAACTTGAACTTAGATAATGCCTCAGATATCGGTATATATCATTTAACATAGCGATTTTGCTGCTTTTAAATAGAAAACTTCTCAGAACAATAACAAATATTCAGGTCAAATTTCATTGAGCTCTGTTAATTTTTGTGCGTTGTGAGCGTGCCAACAGACAGACAGATGGACATAGCTAAATTAACTCCGATTTTGATATGATGCAATAATATATGTGGATTATGTGGTTTGAGATGATTCCTTTTTAGCGTTACAAACGGAATGACAAAGATAATATACCCACTTCAATAAATGTGGAGGGGGATGAGTACAATAAAAACATGTAAAAATGTTATAGTTACACCCTATTGTTTTTTGTGAACGGCCCTCGTATAATGTTTATGTGTGCAATAGATTATTATGGAATGTGAATTTTATGCATTTTAAAAGGATTTTTTTCGGGAGAGTTATACGGGAGTTAGAAAAATTATGGACCGACCCTCGTATAACTTTGAACGAATTTTGGCTTATATTATATTTATTTTTACAATACTTATTTATATGTAAGATTTAGGAGTTTCAAACTGATATTTGGAACGGTGGTTGCATGGGACCTATAAGAAAAAATAAACCGATCCTCGTATAGGTTGGTACATGGTTTTAGAAAAAAATAATAAGAATAAAATAAATTTGGATAAAATCGTTTTATATTGTATGGACTAAAAAAGCCATTCCGGGCGGACATTTGTATGTACTTTGCGAACAACCTTTATTTCGACAGCCAGTCGAATGGACGGACATGTTTAAATCGCCTTAGGAAGTGATTCTGAGTCTAATGGTATACTTCAAAGTGGTGGTAGGACTGTTTTTTCAGTCCATTGCAAACATCAGCACAAAAGCTTAATACCCCCACCAACTATGATAGTGTAGGGTATAACAAACAAACAAAAACAAAAGAATATAAAATAATAAAATAATATAAAATAATAACAAATACCACAACAGCAAAAACAACAATAAAAAAATAAATAATAATAAAAAGAGTAAACAATACAGAAAATCCATGCATAAATAATAAACAAATACACACACATATATAAATACATACGCACACATTTTAAATAAAAATTTCTAAAAGAAAATTGCAAATTTTCAATAATAAAAACCATAAAAAGGTATTTAAATTTTTTCACTTAAAATTTAAATGGACTTAAAAGATTTTTCTTCTCTATTTTTTGTGATTTTCGGTTATACAAACTGTCAATCTTTATTTTACTTTTTTGTTTGATTTTTCATTTGGTTTTTCCATTTCATTTCATTTTTGTCTTAACTAATCAACCGTGGGCAAATTGCATTTGTTGGAATGAATTTATATATAAAAAAATGTGCCAGTAGCAATGTTATAGTACTTGCTATAGTCCCATTAATAGGGTGCTATTCATCTCTGAAAGTAATATAATTTTGGTCACAAAACCTATTTTTGGAAAGTTTCTAATATTTTTAAATGAAATTTCACATGGTAATTTTTAAGGTGGTTTTTAATTCATTTGGAGAAATTAAAAAAAAAGTAAAGATGCTATAGTCGGTCAAGCCCGACGCGTTTTAACACGATTTTTTTCTGGTAGGTTTTATGGAAGTTAGCGACCCTATGAGAAATAATTGACCGATTTTTTTGGCACATCACTGTTGAATATAATTAGACTTATTTCTGTAAAATTGGGCTAAAATAGTTCTGAGGAATTTTATGAACTATAAACCCCATTTCATAACCAATTTCAATAGGCATCGTCCTTAGACCAAAATAATAGAACGTGCCAAATTTCACAGAATCACATCATAAGTCGACTTAGGCATATCCTTCCGTCCGGCTGGCTGTCCATGTAAAGTTTGTTCGCAAAATACAGGTCGCAGTTTTTAAGATATCTTAATGAAATTTGGCCCATGGACGATGCCTATTGAAATTGGTTGTGATCGTTACATTATTTCATATAGGTCCCATAAAAATGTCCCCTCGGAGTGGGCTTTTTAGTCCAAAAAATATCTAAATATAAAACAATTTTATCAAAATTTTGCCAAAAATTAATTTTATTATATTATAAAACGATGTGTTAAATTATACGAGGATCAGTTCATTATTTCTCATAGATCCCAAACAACCACCCTTTCAAATATAATTTTGAAACTCATTAATACACTTGAGTATTGTTAAAATATTTAATCATATATTTAATCATGTGTGAAATTATACGAGGGCCGGTCCATTATTATTTTAAACTCTTATATAAATTCCGTTCAAGTCGCATGAATTTCACATAAATGTTAGTATCATAATAATCTATTAGATACATAAGCATAAATAAAAAGTACCATTTTAAATTTCAAATAGTACCATAAAATCCCCTTAAATTAACTTTACTATATTTCTAATGATGAATCTTTAATTTCATGTTTTAATATTAATTATTCCCCATAATAGAGAAAGTACCTTTAGAAAATTAAAAAAGTACCAAAAAATCCCATATTGTTGATTTTCATCCAATTGGTACCATATATTTTAAATTTAGTGTTTTTAAATTAATTATTATGAAAAACCTTAATTGATCATCAGAAAAATTATATTTATAATTTGTAATTTAATATTTAAACATAAATAATAAAAGGGTACTTTTCCAGGACAAAAATGAATTCGTACTTTTTGAATTCTATGTAATAATTAAGTTTAATATTAATTAACAGATTTTGAAAAATTATTTCAAATCTTTTTCAAATTCTTAAAACACATTTTCTTTTAAAAAAAGTACCATGTTATTACCTGAATTTGGTACTAATTGTAATTTGGTGTTCACTTTTCAAAATAAACTTATTGACTAATTTTATATGACTAAAAGTTTATTACATTAATGATTTGTTTTTGTAAAATTTAGACAAATTTGACTTAATGACTTTAAAATAACTATTTTTAAATCCCCTTTTAGTACTATTTTTTCCCGATCCAAATTTCTTTCGCTCAATAAATTTGAAAATTTAATTGAGATTTCATAATAAATTTTTCAACTCATCTTGTCCGTCTTAATTATCGACAACTTTTTTATTACCAATATCTGTGTGACCCTAATAGCTTTTAACTTTCATCAAGTGATGTTGGTTGTTTGATAGTGTGAGTGTGAGTGTGACTGACAGTAGTAGAAATTGTAAATAATGTATGAGTTTTTTTTATATTTCTTTTCTGTCTCAATAACAAGTCTAAAAGGCCGGTGTTATATTCAGACATAGTAATTTTTGTTATTTTCTCTTCTTCATGCTTTTGCAATCTACATTTTCACTTAAGTCCGCACACACACACATACACACTTACACCTACAAAACAATTCACTTACATTCAACACTCTAACAAACCTTAATATCCTGTCAGAGGTTATGGTTACATACATTCAAACATAAATATCTTTGTTGCTTTAAGTCTTATTAAACTAACAATGAAGGATGAATATGAGAACGAGGATTTAGGCAACAATAACAAAAAGAAGCAAAGACAACAACAATATTCACATTTTTCAATGTAAATTTTATAAGAATTTAACACAAAAAAAAATTTAGGAAATTTAAAAAAAGTTATTTAAGATCAGAATTTTATTAAGATAAAAATATTTGAAATATTTAGAACTCTTTTAGGGTTAATTTAATGTTAAGCAAATTGTCTTAAATTCCTTGGAAGGATATATATGTAAATGGCTAATAATTCTTTTTCTCTGAGTGTATTTAATGTCTGTGTTATGGTATGTGTTAACTGGTTTTCATTTATCTATATTTTTTTTAAATTTTTCTATGTGAACAAGTGTACAGTGGGGCAGAATCGTTGTTTTTTTTGCATGAAATTTAACAAATGATAGCAAAGGAATGTAGAATTACATGGTGGGGAATGAGGAACCCATAGGGGCTCCATGCGTCTGGAGCGCAGACTGGGATAACTCGGATTTTAAATTTTTGTAAAAGTTTGTTTTTCATAGGATTAAACGAAGTTTAAGTGTTTGGCTATGCCGATTTTTGTATTCCTCTTACTTCTGTCTATATGTAATTGCTTTTTTAACAAGCAGTCTGTATAATTCTTTGATCCCATAAACCTTCGAATAGATTTTAAAAATAACTGTTACAGGAACCTTAAAATACATTTTCGCCTATATCTCGGAAACTAAGGTTTTAATTGTGGTCCAAAAATTTGGTCCGAAACATTTTATGTCTTCACTTTTAAGTCCGCTTAGGTAATTAAAATCTTTTAAAAATGAAATCTCATAGAATCTGCTTGAGAAAAAGCGACATATTTTTGGAGGTACCTCTAGCTTTTCCTCCTAATACCTCCATCATTTGTAAAGCAATTTCCCTGGATTTGAATAGTAAAATTTTTGAAATAATTCTTATCGTTGGATGATTCTTTCATAAATATTAATTACAGGTCGGTTTGATATACTTTAATTTAACCGTCACATGAACGGACATGGCTCAATCAATTTCTTTATTGTTAATTAGGGGTCTAAAATGGTCAATTTCAGGCGTGATCTCTTTTAGGTTGTGCTATTTTCCTTTTTAAATGTTTTCCCGGAGTTATTTTTTGTAACCTCTTATCCGCTTCTGTTGAGCTGGATTGAGGAATTGATTCCCTTGGGTCCTCCTGGACTCTATCTAATCTGTTGTTGTTGGTGCATCTTCAAGTTTCTATCGCTGTGCACTCGGCGACCACTTTTTTTAGTTATCAGTTTATCAATACTGGCACACCAGGTGTTACAAATTATCCTTTTTTTGATTCATGCAAAATTGGCTCACGCTTGAGGGATGACCGGTATTAGGATCATTAGCGATTTTATTCATATTTTGTTTTAGGGGAACTTCCCCGTAGCCGGTTTTGGTACGCGGTTACTTTTTATCAGCAAGAATTTATGCTCAATAAAATGCACAGCGACTATTCTCCGCCCACTTTGGGATTCCCAGAGGAAGATAATACTTGACTGAAAGTTTCTCTTCTATATTTTTCTAAAAGGGCTCTTTATATAGATCCAAAAACTCCAGAGGGCTAAGGTCAGACCCTTTGAAATTCAACCGATTTTTCTATCGAAATTTTTATTTAAACAGATGTATTATAACATCCCAAATTAAGAACCTTGAAACAAAATGTATTTCTGATAACCGCAACATGGCATTTTCCGGACCTCTAATAAACGTGTACTTTAACTCTAGTAAATGTGGGTCCTCAAATCTTTGCACTTTAAACATTAAAAAATCTTTTTTCATAAATCAATAATTTTGTTAGCGCTTAAATTGAGAATCATAAGATCCACATTTCCTGCAAAATTTCGGAAGGACATATACCTGGACTATAAAAAATCCTTTTTGTCCCACTGTGAAGTCTGAGAGTAATAAATGGGAGAAGAGAAATGGAGGCTTTTTGCTATGATTATTTAAATGAAGAAAAAGGGAAACAAAGATGGTGGCACTAATGTTTTTGTAATGTTATAATACAATAGTAGTGGTGTAGTGGTAGTAGTTGACAAGGTTATGTTTCACACATCCATACAAACATATGTTTTGATTTAAATTTTTAAAGAAACATGTAATTTAAGTTATCTTTACTTAAAATGATGTATAGTTACATCCTTATTTTTAATCCTTTTTAATAAGAATTTATAATGAAAAAATCCTTATTACACAAACACATTTACAGAAATTTTAAATGTAAAAATTATTTGAGTTTAAGTGTGTTTGTATGTTTGTGGCATTTTTTCATGTTTGTCACGTTTTCTTACTTTTTCATATTTTTTTTTGTCTTTTCATTATTTGTTTATGTATTAAGTCCTTATTGTTGTTGTATACCTTTTGACATCCTTTTGGATCTTTTTTGTTTAATTAATTAGCTTTTGTTTGCTGTTGTTGTAGAGGTTTTTAAAAAGTTTAACGTTTTTATTTCTTTTTGACAAAAATGCTTTTTTTGAGAGAGAAAATCATGAAAAGAGATCCTTTTTCCTTTTTAAGAATTAGTTAAAGAGATTAAAAATTACAGCTTTTATAATTCACAACATAAGTGAAAAATATTTAAGCTGCTGAAATTAACTCTTTGTGGAAGGGACAATCACTTTGGAAGATGTAAATTAGAGGTAAAGAATTAATTAAAAAATAAAACACATTTTTAACTGTTATACTGCAGTCTATAGTAAAATGATTTTTATTCAGAGTAAAAAGTAATACATATCTTAACCGTTATACTAATGTCAGTATCGTGATTTATAGACAAAGAAATAAATATAATAAAGAATAAAAAATAACATAATTCTTAACTGTTATACTACAGTCTGTCTTATGATTTATAAAAAATAAGAAAATAAATATAAAAACGTATAAAATTTGACATATAACACATTTTTTAACTGTTATACTAAAGTCTGTGCCACGATTTATTGATAATGAATCAGTATAATAAAGTATAAAGTTCGGAATGAAACGTATTATATTTTTAAGCTGTTATACTACTGCCTGACTTACGCTTTAAAACAAATTACAATAGAGAAAAATTTCAAAATAAAATATAACACATTTTTTAATTTAATTTATATAACAGTCTGTCACATGAGTTATACAAAAATAATTCATATAAAATGGAATGAAAAAAGATCACTAAAATTTTATATATATTTTCCACTGCCCGTATGTCTGCCACATCTCTTCTAATCTAATTTTCGGAGTTGAATAAAATTTATCCAAATTAGTTATTATCGTCCTAGAAAGTTAACTATTTGAGTCCACCAAAATCGACTCGCTTAATAAAAGGTTATAGACTGATATCTGACTCAACTTTTTTGTAAAGAACTTTTGTGGTTACATTTTTAAACACAATAACCTCAATAAATGAGGGTATATTAAATCACTTAAGAACCCATAAATTATATAGTCTTCATCAAAACCTAAATCTGAGACAATTTAGTTATATCCTTCCATCCGTCTGTCTGCCTGTTGTTGACAAATACAAATGTTATTTGATTGTTAATTGTTGTCTGGATCAGATCACTATTAAAAACCTAGCAAAATCAGTTCAATGGAAGAAAACTTATATACCGATATATGAAATATTTCCAATATTCAAATAAAGAATTTTTGTAAATTTTTGAAATCAAAGTAAATGGATTTTAATAAAAATTCGTCGTCAATGTAAAGAAGCACAGTGGGGCCAATATGATTTCTTTTAAATGTAGTAATTTTGAACCCGTTAGAGATATTTTGATAGACTTTACTGCAGTTACAGCTAAAGTGTTTTTGATTTTATGTGCAGGATTACAAATCCGCAGCTAATAAGGGGGTAGTGATTCGCTTTCCAAAGTAGGCCATCTCTGATATGTCGTGTTTTTTTAATATTCTGAATCAACATACTTGGGATAATTAACTTTAAAAGGCCTACTCATAACCCTGTTAATTAGCTCCGGGCATACAGTCATCTAAATCAGTTCTGAAACACCTCAACTACATTTATGAATATTTTGAAAATATTTCCAATATTTTGGAATTATTTCGAAGAGATCGTTTTTAAATCCGTTTAAAACACAATTTGTATTAATGTGTGTATGTATGTAAGTATGCTTATGTATGTTTTAGAGTTAAAATGAGTATATGTGTGACATAACTCAGCAGTTTTTGGTTAATGCCGAAGTCGTACGACATTTCTAAAAGTGTCATCACCATTCACTTTTCAAAGCTCCCAGCAAACCATTTTAACACTGGCTTTTCTCAATAGGTAACCTATTGTCTCTTTTATAGTCTCTTTACAATACCTAACAGTTACTTGGATGCGCACCTTTTGTCATCCTATGATACACCTTGTAGTTATCAAGTTATGAAACGTATTGTGTCATTAATTAACTAAATATTTTGTGATCATACAAATTTTCCATTGCCTTCAATCTCCATATTGTACACATGGAGGTCATGTACATTTGGGTATGTTATTCGACTGTATTTTTATTGACTTTTCAGGGTCCTAAAATATCTGTATGGATCTGTATCCCAAAAGCTTCATATATTAGGTCCCACTGTGCATTTTTAATATAACAAAATTGAAATACAATTATTTAATAATTGTTTATCTTAATTAAAGTGCATTGCACTTTCATGCACTTTAATTATGCTACTGATTTTAAAATAATTTTTTTTTAATATTATTCATTTCATACATTTTATCATTTCAATTAAACTTTTTATTATGTTTGTTTTCATTTTATTTCATGCTGCTTTTACTTCCTTTTATTTATCCAGAAATATAGTTGTAAACATATTAAAAGTTAAATTAAATTACTGCTTACAGAGATGGAAAACTGCTCTTTACAAATTCTTCTAATGAGAATTATTTAATCTCAATTAATTTTTACATTAAACAAAACAAAATAATTTAATTAATTTCTATAAATATTTAATTTAATTAATTTTCCATTCCTGTTTGTCATATTGTTGCTAAATTGATATTACACACACACACATAAGTAAACATATTTACATATGTATGTGTGTATGTTTAATCATGTAAATAAATTCGCATGTATAAAACAGATAAAGAGAATTTATGAATAAAAATATACAAAAAAAAAAAATAAACAAACTGTAAAAGAGATCATTTAGTAACAATAACAGACATTTCAAAGAGCGAATTCTTTGTTTTTAAATTAAAAATTTAAAAATTTCTAAATTTTCACTAAAAATTCAATTTTTCACTAAAAATTCAATTTTTCACTAAAAATTCAATTTTTCACTAAAAATTCAAAATTTTCACTAAAAACTCAATTTTTCACTAAAAATTCAATTTTTCACAAAAAATTCAATTTTTCACTAAAAATTCAATTTTTCACAAAAAATTCAATTTTTCACAAAAAATTCAATTTTTCACAAAAAATTCAATTTTTCACAAAAAATTCAATTTTTCACAAAAAATTCAATTTTTCACAAAAAATTCAATTTTTCACAAAAAATTCAATTTTTCACAAAAAATTCAATTTTTCACAAAAAATTCAATTTTTCACAAAAAATTCAATTTTTCACAAAAAATTCAATTTTTCACAAAAAATTCAATTTTTCACAAAAAATTCAATTTTTCACAAAAAATTCAATTTTTCACAAAAAATTCAATTTTCACAAAAAATTCAATTTTTCACAAAAAATTCAATTTTTCACAAAAAATTCAATTTTTCACAAAAAATTCAATTTTTCACAAAAATCAATTTTCACAAAAATTCAATTTTTCACAAAAAATTCAATTTTTCACAAAAAATTCAATTTTTCACAAAAAATTCAATTTTCACAAAACAAAAAATTCAATTTTTCACAAAAAATTCAATTTTTCACAAAAAATTCAATTTTCACAAAAAATTCAATTTTTCACAAAAATTCAATTTTTTCACAAAAAATTCAATTTTTCACAAAAAATTCAATTTTTCACAAAAAATTCAATTTTTCACAAAAAATTCAATTTTTCACAAAAAATTCAATTTTCACAAAAAATTCAATTTTCACAAAAAATTCAATTTTTCACAAAAAATTCAATTTTTCACAAAAAATTCAATTTTTCACAAAAAATTCAATTTTCACAAAAAATTCAATTTTTCACAAAAAATTCAATTTTTCACAAAAAATTCAATTTTTCACAAAAAATTCAATTTTTCACAAAAAATTCAATTTTTCACAAAAAATTCAATTTTTCACAAAAAATTCAATTTTTCACAAAAAATTCAATTTTTCACAAAAAATTCAATTTTTCACAAAAAATTCAATTTTTCACAAAAATCAATTTCAAAATTCAATTTTCACAAAAAATTCAATTTTTCACAAAAAATTCAATTTTTCACAAAAAATTCAATTTTTCACAAAAAATTCAATTTTTCACAAAAAATTCAATTTTTCACAAAAAATTCAATTTTTCACAAAAAATTCAATTTTTCACAAAAAATTCAATTTTTCACAAAAAATTCAATTTTTCACAAAAAATTCAATTTTTCACAAAAAATTCAATTTTTCACAAAAATTCAATTTTTCACAAAAAATTCAATTTTTCACAAAAAATTCAATTTTTCACAAAAAATTCAATTTTTCACAAAAAATTCAATTTTCCACTAAAAATTCAATTTTTCACTAAAAATTCAATTTTTCACTAAAAATTCAATTTTTCACTAAAAATTCAATTTTTCACTAAAAATTCAAAATTTTCACTAAGAAATTCAAAATTTTCACTAAGAATTCCAAAATTTTCACTAAAAATTCAATTTTTCACTAAAAATTCAAAATTTTCACTAAGAATTCCAAAATTTTCACTAAAAATTCAATTTTTCACTAAAAATTCAATTTTTCACTAAAAATTCAATTTTTCACTAAAAATTCAATTTTTCACTAAAAATTCAATTTTTCACTAAAAATTCAATTTTTCACTAAAAATTCAATTTTTCACTAAAAATTCAATTTTTCACTAAAAATTCAATTTTTCACTAAAAATTCAATTTTTCACTAAAAATTCAATTTTTCACTAAAAATTCAATTTTCACTAAAAATTCAATTTTTCACTAAAAATTCAATTTTTCACTAAAAATTCAATTTTTCACTAAAAATTCAATTTTTCACTAAAAATTCAATTTTTCACTAAAATTCAATTTTTCACTAAAAATTCAATTTTTCACTAAAAATTCAATTTTTCACTAAAAATTCAATTTTTCACTAAAAATTCAATTTTTCACTAAAAATTCAATTTTTCACTAAAAATTCAATTTTTCACTAAAAATTCAATTTTTCACTAAAAATTCTATTTTTCACTAAAAATTCAATTTTTCACTAAAAATTTAATTTTCACAAAAAAAAAAAAAAAATTAATCTGCCCGTTATGAAAAATTTAATTAAGTGGCAAATGATTTAGTTATTTAAAAGTTCTGTATTGCATTCTCATAAATAATAAATTAAGTGTAAATAGTGATTGCACTATGTTCATATATTGATATTTAACAAAGTGATAAAATATCACGTCAGGACCAAGGGCCCTACTCATTCTCTTAAAAATGCTTTATTGGAAAAGGTTGGATATATCCATGCTTTTTATAACTTCCTCATCCACTAACGGGCGAATAGAGCTAGGGGAAGCATTTACCCCCATACTAAGCAAACATTCGTTGTATGTAGAACTATTGTAATCAAAGTTTTAACGTTTCCTTATTATTACTCTCTGATTGGCAACTCTACTGAAAAAGTTTAGAGGTTATAGGGCCGGGGAAAAGTTATTTTCCATATAAACCAATTGATTAATATCTTAACCACTATTGCCGTGAGTTGTAGTGAAGCGGACCGGTTGTATGTACATTTTTTTAAATTTTCTTTTGCTTCACTTGAAATATTTAACTTATTTCTCTAATAATTAAGAACAATGTTTTTAGTCCAAAAATATAACTAAGTTCTAAGGAAACTTGTAAATTTAAATTACATCCTTAACACTTTGTAAAACTCAAACCCATTGTGCACTGCCCATTGACTTAATCACGTGTCAGAGAATGAAAACAAAACCACTTGACATAACAGTTATGAACTTTTTTTTTGTTCGTTTTTCTCTTGTTGTCAAAAATGTTTTTTTGTGTTGTTTTTATTGTTGAAACTTTTTAAACAGACAGATACATATTGTTGCCACTACTAATGTTGTTGTTGCTGTTGTTGTGTAAGTGTGTACTACAGTCATAAAATTTGAATGACAACAATCATAAAATATAATAAAAAAAAAATACAACAAGAAATATGAAACGTCTGTCTGACAGTCTGTCCCACAACTTGACATCATGCAAAATGTTCATCAACAAAAAAAGTAGAAAAATAAAACAAATAAAAATAATACATTCGGTCAAGCGGAATCTTAATTACCCTGCGCCAGAAGGTGTTAAGTATTATGGCGGAAAATAATTCCACCTGCCACTATTTACAGAAATGGGCCAGAAGAGATTTTCTGGAAATTATTCTATAACTCTTGATCTTCTAAATGGACTTGTTTGATATTTAATATACTGATGGTAGACTTTTTTCATCTTGTAGCTCCTGATGAGACCTTTGTAAATAACCAACATTTTACAAGTGTTATTTATCTCCTATAGTTTCCCAGTTATTTACATATGAATTTTTTACTTTAAGAATTTTACAAGATAAATCCAAAATTATTGCACTGATCTGATCCAAATCTTTTCATGTATGTAAAAAACTAAATTATTCTTAAAATCAAAAAGGATTGAGGTCAATATCACTACCCAGTCCAAAATTAAACAATTTACACTTTAAAAATCATAAAATTATGAATTTAATCTCAAGTGATTAATTTTCATTTAAAATAAAATTTTTCTTTAAAACATTTATAAAATTAATATTTTTTTCTAAAAAGCTTCATTACAGAGAATATTTAAATTAAAAATTTGGATCCGAATACCCTATATGACTAAATCCAGACCCTTTTAAATTTGTCCCACTTTTTTTAATAAAAATTTTAATTTTATCAGTCATGTTCAAAAAAACCTAAAGCCTGAATCTCAAAATTAAATCCAGTTCTCAAAACCTTATATGTTTTTTTTCACATAATAAAGCCTTTTTCCAGAACTCTAATAAATGTGGATTCTTTCCACACATTTCCATAATCCACATTCGGAATTTCAATTCATAGTTTTGGGAAAACATAAAAAAAATATTTGTTTAACTCAATAATTACTTTGAATTATATTTTTAATTAAGAGTCATAAGATCTCTATTTTCTGAGAGATATCGATATTAATTAATATTATATAGAAATTCAATTATCTCTCGAAATTGTCCCATTTTTTCCCACTGTGTATAAATATTATAAAAACCTTAGAATATGAATCTTAAAACAAAATACAGTTTTGAAGAGCGTACTGTGTTTCTAATCATACAGTAATATCTCTTTGGAACCTCTTTGGACCCTGTAGACCAAAATCCCGAAAACGCCAATTTTTTCCAAACGTCCTACAAATATGGGTTTTACAGAACATAATCGTAGAAACCTCAAAATTGGGATTTTTACTTATGTTTAAGAGAATAGAATGGACTTGTTTTTCAAAACTTTAATTAAGAACAAGATCTACATCTGAACGATATATTTATTAATAAATATTTTACTGCAATTCAAAAATTAATTAATTTATCCAAAGTTTATAAAAAGTGTTCAAAATGTCGTTTATTTCAAAATAGCGGAAACATTTTCAAATAATTTTATTCCAAATATTTCTGGACTGTCTGCAAAAAGAGATCCAAGTTAATACATTTGAAATCCACGATTCTGGCCCTCTAACCATTTGGTACGATCATTATGTAATTTTTTTTTCTTCTTGATGTTACCTATGGACTGATAAACTTAATATGCCCTCTATACACCATTTGATATGATGGATCGTGAAATAAAAAACTCATAAAAAATATGAATAAAAAAAATAATAAACAAATTAAAAGTGACACACACACATACACACAAAACGCTAAATATTTAAACATTGTTGAGAATACAATAAAACAAAACAAATATATAAACTCATAAAGGGAAGAGAGTAACAAAACGGGAGTTCAAATGTCACAAAGATGAATGACATTAATAGAAAATAATGTCAACTACAAAACGCCACAAAAACATTTGTCAATTTTTTTTGTTGTATTCACTTAATAGACATATTAATTTAAAACCATGTTTTACTTTTGCACAAAAATTAATCAGAATATAAAAAGTCATTTTCATTCTTTTTTTATTTTCAGCGCAAATTTATCTTAAATAATTGACGGTTTCCATATTCAGCTTTAATAAAGTAAAAAAAAAATATTTTTAACATTCACCATGGATTGCAATGAAGTATATGAGATTAAAAAGACCTGGGAAATACCCGCTGCTACACCAACTGATTCTGGAGTGGCGATATTAACAAGATTCTTTACAAAATATCCGTCCAATTTGCAAAAGTTTTATTCATTTAAAGACTTGCCGGTAGAGGAATTAAAAGTGAGTTTATTTATTTTTGAAATATTTTAAAGACATTTGAATCTGTTTGCCTAAAAGTATGCAATGAATTTTTAAAATTTTTTATTCCTTAAAGTAGACAAGATTTTATTGTGTAAAAATGAATGGGAAAAGAATAAACAAATAAAGAAAGAGACATGTTTCTTAGAATTATGACATAGGAAGACCTTAAAAATATTTCATTGTCATCCCTTCAGTTGAGGGGAAAAGAAGATGTGAAAAATAAATAAAAAAAAGTTCTGCTGAAAAGTAATAAAAAGAATTCGAAGGACATAAAACTAATTTAGAAGTCCAGGATAAAATAAAAAAATTCCAATAACAATATATTAATTATGGTCACGTCATAGTCCTATCAGCCTGCTTGTCCGTAGGTGGATAATTACTAGATTCTACAGCCTTACATATATTAGATTACCAAGTCCATTCAGGAACTGCTAACCTCTCAATTTCATTTTAATTCGCTGTAGTCTTCGACAGTGACAAAAGAATAGTTTCATTCATCTTCAATTCATCTTCTTTTTCTCACATCCTAGAAGTAACAGAAAGGCCTGAGTCATTTTACGATCATATTCACTATATTATAGTGTTCTGTTACAATTAAACTTTTTTGTACTTATCCAGAATCTTATACGATTGTATATATAGTCCTTGAAAGCCCGGTCTTGTTTCACAGGTATGCCTCTTCAAGGTTAGTGACCTGGTCAAGCCACTGTGACATGATCAGAAAATAGTCCATTAATCTCCTGATTTTCACCTTACAATCCCCCGCTATCGTCTTCATAAGCTTTTAAATGCTTTCAGTACTGCCTGACTTTATAATTAAATTTTTAGTCTAGTGCTTTTTTCAACGTGATCCACTCCTCCCCATTTATCGGCTTATTTCAGTGTTAATGATTGATAAATTGCACTTTAAGATTTATTAAGCGTAATTTAATTATCTTTAAGGGTTTATTAACTAATATTGTTGAAGTGCCTTAAAGTATGCTAATAATTTCTAAAATTATATATGCCCAAATGAAGTTAAAGTAAGTAAAGCAAATAACAAAGCGAGAGAGAGAGAGAGGCAGAAGAATTATTGCTATTAAGCTGAATATAGTTTTTTTTTTTATTTTTTTACCCTCATTTCATAGGGTATGAGTTTGTGCAGATGTTTGTTACGCACTAAAACTAACGCTAATTTCTTACTATATATTCCGATTGAACCTTTATCACTTTCTGAGATGATTTATTTACGCCTGCTTGTTCAGATAAGCAGGTTTCAGTGTAATTTGGAATGTATGACTACTTTGGATTATGGTCAAAATGATATTGATTTTGGTTCATTCTTTGGTGAGATTGGTAAGAGACTTCAGACACGGTTAAACCGTTACGGAGTGAACTGTATGACTGTAGGGTGACAAGATCATTACGGCCACACAGATTTACCCTGGGATACAGACATCATTGACATGATTTCTGAGGAGTCTTCTAGGGTCATGGACACTTTAGACGCAGGATGTATTTTGAAATAGAAATATCTGCGATTTCCGCAAAATGTGTGGAGAGGCAGAGAGTATATTGGAACACATTTTGTGTCACTGTCCTAGCCTGCAGTTTGGATACCAGTTAGACGATCTTAAAGTATCGATTAGCTAAGGGATTCCTATTAGTATGATAACTTTCTTTCTTCCTAAGTTATGTTTTAAGACTCTGAATTCCTTCTTTGTCCTTTATTCTCTTTTTAATTTTCGCCGATCTTTAACATGAAATGATGACTTTTAAATTAACAAGGATATGGATGATGATAATTGGTTCAATATTTGAAGTAGCTCCATACAAGTCTAAATCCATTCAAATCTTCTGTATAAGAAAATGAATTTAAGGAGGTTTTAAGGTTTAAAGAAACATTAAATTGGTTCAGAATTTTAAGTTATACAAAATGTTCCCCTGGAGGAACATTTTGGATAGAACTCAGAAACATAAAAAGTTTTTAACTAAATTTTCAAAAAGAAACTTCGATGATCGATGACCGTATTTCCCATTTAAGCTCACACAGGAAATATCTTTAAGTGAATAATGTGAATGTTAAAACCTTTAAATAGATCTAAAGGAAGCATAACTCCATTTCCTTTGGCTTTCGTTTAAAATATACTTTTGAAATTTATGTATTAATATTTTATTCCATTTTCTTTTAAAATTTATAGACCAATGCCCGCTTTAGAGCTCATGCTATACGCATCATTAAAGTTTTCGATGAATCCATACAAATGTTGGGTCATGACTGGTCGGGACCTAAACTAGAGGAAATGTGGTCTGAAGTAGCTAAATCACATTTTAAGCGACAAATCGAAAAACAATCATTTAATGTAAGTTTATCTAGACCCCAAATAAAAGAAAAATACAGTTTCTAATTATTTAAATATTCTTAACAGGAACTGAAAGAAGTCATTCTGGAGGTCTTAACAGAGGTGTGCAATTTAAATGAAAAACAAACAGCGGCCTGGGTGAAATTAATGGATATTGTCTATACAATCGTATTTAATACTTTGGATCAATTGAAAAATGATGAACAATAAAACGAAGCACAAACTCAACTTATTTGTTAAAAAAAGAAGAGGAAGCAAAAATTTTTGAATTAATTTTTGAATTAAATAAACAATAAAAAGGAAATTAAAGTTTTTCATTTAAGTTTTTCATTTTTTTTTTTATAAATTACTGAAATGTAATTAAACAACCGGATGTTTGTGTGTAAACATATGAAAATAAGTTGTAGTTAGTTTAAAGATCTTCCCGGAAATAAAAACACACAGATACACCAACTCATGATTAATATTCATAACTCCCTTATAAGTGAAACACATGCACACAAAACACACACATAATTAAAAAAAAGCTTTAAATTAATAAAAGAAATTTAATTCAATTAAACATTATTTGCATAAAACATTTAAACAATAAGTAAATGTGTGAGTGTGTGTATGTTAGAACCAAAAGTAAACAAACAAACAACAACAACAAAAAACCATAAATAAACAAATAAACAATTTAATTATAAAACAACTGGTAGTTGCAACCTTTAGCCCACCTCTAATAACAAAAAAAAAATAATAATAAAAAAAATTGTTTTATAAAAAAATGCATAAAAAAATTTATAATAGTTTATTTGTATAAGTTTAAAAATAAAAAAATAATAAAATTAATACATATTTTTCTTTTCTAACAAATTCTAATTGATTTCTATGAATCTCTGAATGAATCAATCAATCAATTATGTATGAAAATATGTATGTAACTGTAAAGCTTAAGTATTAATTGTAATTTTTGTGTAACTAACAACAAAATAAAAAATAATAAAACTAAAAAAAATATTAATAAATATTAATTAATAAAAAATAAAACTAAAACTGTAATAATGTTTTAACAAAAAAAAAAAAAAACAAGAATTATATTGTAATAAAAATGTTTGTATGGCAATGAAAATAATAATAATAAAATTATAAAATAAAAAATAAAATGAATAGTAGAAAATATTAAGTGTTTTGTTGTTTAAAAAGGTTAAAAAATGACATCTCACTGTGGTTCCAAGAGGACTTGAGTATAATAATTTTGTAGCTTTCTAACCATTTCACAGTGTTGCCAAATCGATTTTTTTTTTGGAAATTATATTATAACTTTCAAACTGTTAGAAATATCATTATGAAATTTCTCAAAATTGAAGATAAGGTCTTTTCCAATTGATTTGGAGGAGTTCAGGCCTTTATCTGATCCAGGGCGAAGTCAGTGAGCCCACGAAATTGACCACCTCAAAAATGTTAATTTTTTTTTAAATTCACCAAAATTAATTTATAACTCGAAAAAAATTTATGTACGCAAATCGCATTACCTTTCATTGTTGTAGGTCATTTCTTATACTTCCAGAGAAATCTAAATCCGAATAAATAATTATCCTGTTTTTGATCTTTTACTAATATAACACAATGTGTTCAAATCCATTCTTTATTTGGAAAATAAATTCTCTAACTTTTGAACCGTAAGAGATATAATAACTAAATTTTACATTTTAAGTGATAAGTTGTTTTAGCGTTCACTTGAAGGAGTACAGAGGTCCAAAGTTGGCCGTCTCAGATATGCTGATTTTAAGCAAATTCACCAATTTATGAATCATTACAAAAGAATAGAAAGTTCTTATAAATCTCCATAAAGGACGCTTAAATTTGTAGATCATTTCTTATAGTTTCAGAGATGTCTAAGCCGAAATAATTTTTTCACCTTTTATATTTTTTTTATTTTTTTTTAGTTGACGTTAGAACCCAACAATTTTTAAAAATATGCGGCAAATTCTAAAACATATTTTTTGTGAAATTTTTTCCGAAAAAGTGGCAACATTTTTACAAAGTTTTTAGTTCTAAAATCATGGTGAGAATGCATTAAAACAGAAAAGGATAAGCTTGGTACAAAGACTTTCCACTCCAAAGATCTTCTAAGCTCTATCCTAAGTGGGTTAGTTTAAATCAAGGGAGAATGCTTTATTTGGCTGTTCAGAATCTTCAATCTTCAACCACAAAAAAAAAAAAAAAAAATCAAATTTTCACTAAAAATTTCAATTTTTCCCAAGAAAAATCATTTTTTTTTTAATTCAATTTTTCAATAAAATTTCAATAAAAAAAAATAAAAAATCTTTTTTCACTAAAATTTCAGTTAAATAAAAATCAATTTTTCACTAAAAATTTCAATTTTTCAAAAAAAGAAAAATCAATTTTTCCAAAAATATTTAAATTTTTCCAAAAATATTTAAATTTTTCCAAAACAATTTAAATTTTTCTAAAATAATTTAAATTTTTCTAAAATAATTTAAATCAATTTTTTTCTAAAAATTTTCAATTCAATTTATAAAAAAAATAAATTTTTCCAAAAAATATTCAATTTTCCAAAAATATTCAATTTTTTCAAAAATTTCAATTTTCTTAAAAAAATAAAAAGCAATTTTTCCAAAAAATATTTAAATTTTTCTAAAAATATTTCAATTTTTCCAAAAAAATTTAATTTTTCCAAAAAAATTTAATTTTTCTCAAAATGTTCAATTTAAAAAAGATTAATTTTTCCAAAAAATATTAAATTTTCCAAAAATATTCAATTTTTCCAAAATTTTTTTCTAAAAATGCAATTTTTCCACAAAAAAAAAAAAAAACTTTTTTTTAAAAATTAAATTTTTCACAAAAAATTTCAATTTCATTTTTAATAAAATTATGGTTTCAACAGAATCTGAATCTTAAAACAGAATTCTGCTTTGAAACCCCTAATATGTTTCTAATCATACGGTAACTACTATTTCGATACCTTCAATAAATGTGGACTCTATAAACCAAAATTATCTTTTAAATTTTGGAAATTTCAGGACTTTGTGTAAAAAAATACATCAAATATTTTTCTTAACACTTAAAGTAAGAGTTATGTAATCGACATTCCCTGATTTCTTTATTGATAAATATTAAATAAAAAAATAAAATGATAATAAATTTGAAAATTAATTTTTTGGCTAAAATTCAATTTTTCATTCAAAATTCAGTTTTTCATTAAAACTTTAATTTTTCTCCAAAAAATAAATTTTTCTCTAAAAAAATCAAATTTTCACTAAAAATTTAAATTTTTCCCAAGAAAAATTATTTTTTTTTTCTAAAAATTCAATTTTTCAATAAAATTTAAATTTTTCAAAAAAAATTTCAATTTTTCAAAAAAAAAAAAAAATTTTTACTAAAAATTTAAATTTTTCAAAAAAAGAAAAATAAATTTTTCACTACAAATTTCAATTTTTTTAATCCAAAATTTTTTTAATCCAAAATTTTTTTCCAAAAATATTTCAATTTTTCCAAAAAAATTCAATTTTTCTAAAAAAAAAAAAAAAAAAAACAATTTTTACTAAAAATTTAAATTTTTCCAAAAAAAAAAAATCAATTTTTCCAAAAAAAAAAAAAAAAAACTTTTTTCTAAAAATTAAATTTTTCACAAAAAATTTCAATTAAAAAAAATATATATTATTATTATTTTTTTTTAATTGCAATTTTTTCGACATAAAATTCAATTTTCATTAAAAATTTTAATTTTCCAAAAATATTCAATTTTTTTCTAAAAATTCAATTTTAAAAAAAATATTTTTTTTCAAAAATTTAATTTTTCCAAAAAAATTCAATTTTTTTCTAAAAATTCAATTTTTCTAAAAATATTCCATTAAAAAAAATCCAATTTTTCTAAAAATATTCCATTAAAAAAATCAATTTTTCAAAAAATATTCAATTTTTCCAAATTTTTTTTCTAAAAATGCAATTTTTCCAAAAAAAAAAAAAAATCTAAAAATTAAATTTTTCATAAAAAATTTCAATTTTTCTCTAAAAAAATCAATTTTTTCAAAAAAATTCCATAAAAATTTCATACTTTTACCAAAAATTCAATTTTTTATTAAAAAATATCTTTGAAAATTTTATATGTGGCATCACTGTTGATCTTCTGTTATAAAAAAATAATATTTAGAAAACATTGCATATTTTAGGAGTTTATAGTTTAAATATGTACCAAACGTATAATTAATATAGAAGAATTCTGATAAGTATACGTTCATCTACACAAACAAATAGCGCTGTGAAACTTCAGAAAAAAATATCTGAAAATTAATGTTAATTCAACATTATTTTTAATGTTTTTGTTAAGAGGCTGCATTTTGTGTAATTTTTGGTTTAGATTTCAGAAAGCAGAGAAGATCTTGTGGACGCCAGCAATTGTCCTTCACAATCACGAAATGTGCAGTTAAGTGATTAGATGCCTTCAGTTTCTATTAGGTGTTCATGAAGAGAGTGTAAAATGGCTAAAGCGTTTATGCTATGTATTGTGAAGGAACTTTAGAAGTAACAACAGGTCACCACCCAAAATAGTTGGATGTTGGGAAGTGAATAGTGGAGTGGGAAAACTTGTTGAAAACAATCACCAAAAACTGCAGGGTTTAATAAAGAAGATAATACTCATTTTCCATTTAGTTATTTTATAACAGTTAACAAAGCAAACTGTTATAATAGAGCAAAACATTTTACTATTAAAAACTATTAACATACTGTTAATAACATAAAGTTAATTTACATAATTCTGTTAATTAAATATTAAATTGTTGGAAAGCTTTCTTTTCCCTTCTTAACATATTTTATTTTATTTTGTTTTTGTTTTTGTTCTCTTAAGCTTTTATGTCGTTTGGCTAACGCTACGATAGCCGGCTATCTAAGTGATAAGATGAATGAAAAATGATAACATATGACTGTTAAAATGTTCAATAGTTAACAGAGGGGAGAGGGTGACTGTTATTTTTTATTGATACTGTTGCTTTTCCTTGTTTTGTTTTTGTTCTTCTTTATTTTTGTATTAAAACGAAAATAATCAACTTTAGACGAAGAAATTTTGAAATCAACAAAACAGTTGTTACGGTTTTAACCAAACGAATGGTCTTTTTTTTGGTGAGAAATAATTTTGTTTAAAAAACGGAAAACGAAATAAATTAAATGTCGGTAAAAAAGGCCGGGAATTTCGTTTATTAAACAGGCGACTAAAATTTAAAAAAATATATCGGAAGAAAAAACATATGAAAATAATAATAAAAAAGTAAGAATGCTTGATTCGGCTGTGCCGAATTTTCAATACCCTCCACCAGAAATGCATGTGATGTAAAAACGTTATGTTTCGTACAATCACACACTCATAGACGTATACAATATATTAACGTTTTTTTTTAATACGAAAAAAATAAGAAAGTTTCTTGCTTTCATCAAATATCGGTCTTTATCTTTTTACATATTTAACCGATTTTGCTGGTTTTAAATGAGATAATTTCCAGGACCATAACAAATACTCAGACCAAATTTCATTCAACTCTGTCAATTATTTTGGATATGAGCGTGTCAACAACAAACAGCCACATGGATGGACGGACAGCCAGACGGACATAGCTAAATCGACTCAGATTTTGATTTGGTAGAAGAATATATATTCATAATGGGGTCTGAGATAATTTCTTCTTAGCGTTACACACGGAATGTCAAATTTAATATACCCACTTCACCAAATGTGGTGGTGGAGGGTATAACAAAATTATGTTAAACAGATTTTTTAAAAGTTAATTATAGAAAGAAAAAAAAATAAAAATAAAAAAATAAAAAAAATTAAAGACCAATAAATTTAATAGAAATTCAAATTGTTGCTTTTTTTGCAAAATCAACAAAAAACTTTGAGTCATCATAAATTTGGACGCGTCGTTTCTATTGTTTGATTAAAATTTTATTTATTTTGATGTAGCTGGTTTACGTTTGTGCGATTTGATGTTTTTTTTTTTTTGTTGGATTTTGTGTGAGTGTGAGTGTGTGTGTTTTGTCGCCAAATTGACTGTTGTTTGTATGTGAGATTGTTTTTAAAAACTAACGAAATTGTGTGAATAAATGTCATAAGGAAAAAATCATAAAAGTGTTTGATTGAGTGTTGTCTTTATTGTTGTTGTTACTGGAAAATTATAATTAAAGAAAAGTGAGAATTAAAAAAAAGGAAAAAATAATAAAAATATAAATAAAAGAGATGATTTTGCGGTAAATTAACATAATAAAATTTAATTAGTTTTGTTTACTGAATGAATTACAACAGTTTTTCTTTTATTGGCGAGAAAAAAAATTTAAAAAATTAAAAAAATTATATAAAAATAAATAAAATAAAAATAAAAAATTAATTATTGTAAAAACATTTAATTTTATTTAAAATATCAATAAAAATTCATTTAATACTCGTAAATAAAAATAAAAAAATCAAAAACAAAAAAATAATAATAAAATTAAAAATATTAAAAAAAATAATAATAATAATAAAATTAAAAATAAATTAAACATTTTTAAGTTATAAATAATTAAAGAAATAATTTTATAAAAAAGTACTGAAATTTTAAAACATGAAAATAAAAAATAAATAAAATAAAAATAAAAAATTAATTATTGTAAAAACATTTAACTTTATTTAAAAAATCAATAAAAAGTCATTTAATACTCGTAAATAAAAATAAAAATTAAAAAAAAAAAAAAAAACAAAAAAATAATAATAAAAAATATGAATAATAATAATAATAATAATAATAATAATAATAATAATAATAATAATAATAATAAAATAAAATAAAATAAAATAAAAATGTTTTAGTTATAAATAATTAATAAAATTAATTTGTAAAAAAGTGCTGAAATTTGAAAACATAAAAATTAAAAAAACTAAAAGTTAAAAAGTAATAACAAAAAATTTATAAAATACCATTATTATTAAATTAATTAAAATAATCAATTAATTAAAAAAATTAATTAATTAAAAATTAATTAATCTCTAATTAATTAATCAAAATAAAATATTAAATCTGCACAAATTTGAAAAAAAAAATCACTAAAAGGTTTGTTATTTTCCTTAATATTTCTAGAATTAATTTTAAAATTATATTTTAGATTTTCATACCCTCCACCATCACAAGTGTTGAAGAGCTTAAATTAACTTTGTCATTCCGTGTGAAACGCTAAGAAGGAATCTGTCTGTCTGTCTGTCTGTCTGTTTTTGGCACGCTCACATCTACAATAATTGACAGAGTTCAATGAAATTTGGCTTAGTAAAACCAGCAAAGTTGGTTCAGTATATCAATATATAGACCGATAACTGAGAAAAATCTCTTAATTCATTTTGCCATAATATGCATTTCATTCATAATCCAAAAACTTTTAAAATCGGTTCAGTATAAAACAAATTTTTATGAAACATAACGTATTTACTTCATACCACATTTGGGGTGGAGGGTATTGAAAATTCATCATTGCCAAATATATAATACTTACGTTATACACACTCCACAACTGGTAAAGAGGATATACTAACTTTTTCATTCCGAGTGTAACGCTTAGAATGACTCATCTCCAAATCATCCAAATCAAAATTTGAATCGATTTAGCTATGTCTGTCTGTCAGCTGGTGAAACACTCACATCCACAATCAAAATCGGTTATTGTATTATATTTAAGAAAAAATTTCATTTATGTGAGTGTTTGTGTGAGTGTGTATGTACGAAAAACTATGTCTTGTACTTCACACGCATTTGTGGTGTTGAGTATTGCAGATTTTATTTAAAATTGAAAAAATAAAATTAAATAAAAATATTTTTCTAAAAAAAAAAATTCACGAAAATTTTCAAAAAAATCGCAATCAACAATTTTAATCCTGCACTAAAATCATGTCACTAAAATTGATAGGATATAACGGAAATCCTAAACGTCTATTAACATGAAGGTTTAAAACTTGATTTGGCATTTTTTATAAAAAATATTTTAGTTAACAAATTAAATTTTATAACAAAATACCAGTAAAAACTGCTCTCATAATATTTCACATGATTAGAGTCGAGGAACTTCCAAGTTGTTATGGAGGAGTTTATGCTCCATGATTGAAAGACCTCTTGTGGTTAGAGAGGGCAATTGATAGTTTCTCTCTTAGTGTAACAATCAAATCAAAAATGGGTATCTGATTCATTTTAAAGCAGTAGAAAGAACCCAAAAAGTCAATAACGAATGAATTAAATATTGAGATTCGTTGTACATTAAAAGTGTCTTATTTTTAAGGTTTTGGCCTACAGTTTCCCTAATTTCAAATCTTGTTGAAGTTAACTCCCTTCCTTTTCAACTTTGCTTTATGATACTTTCCACTTCGATTCATGATATTTCTATTTTGATTTGTGATACTTTCTTCTTCTATCCCAGATACTTTCTATTTCGATTTATGATAAAGAGTGAGATGGAAAAACTTTTAACACCAGTTTTTTGTCGAAACTTTCAACTCAAGTAGTATTTGATTAATTTTTTGATCCTTTTACCTTCTGTAAAATATATCAGTTATTATAATTAATGACAAACAAATAAATTGTTAAACTGATTAAAATGAGTGATTAGAATAAAATGCGTAATAAATTTATTAAATATTTTTAATAAAACTTAAAGTTTGCCAAACTTGTCCGTTGATAGAAAACCTTGTCCCGGTAGAAGTAATGGTTCACATGATGTTTCTAAAGTCAAAATTTTAAATCATTTTCAAAAGAGCTCTCAAGGCATTTGGTAAGAAAGCAGCCCGATTAGCGCAGGGCTGGGACTGTTTGATACCAAAAGTTGTAGCAAAAGCTGTTTTAGAAACAAACAGGGCTGAAATAGTTTTTGACAGGAACACTGCTAAAATTTTGGGGGACCAAAATAGAGCATGAAAATTTAAGTCAAGGTTTCTTAAAAAATGTTTGTTGCATAATGAATGCCGAAACCTACGTTCTGACAGATTTTCTGCAACTTTAATGTTGCTAAGGCTCGAGGGATTGTTTCAGAAATGTTTTGAACCCAAAAGCAGTCAAAATTCCTCAAAAAGTTCTAAGTGTGACAAACAATGTGCAGTTGCGATAAAAAAGGCCAATCATTAACTACCGAAATGTACGTCAAGGAATCTATACAAAAAAGGCTGCTTTCATTCATAAAACTTCATAATGTATCCACTGAATTATATTAAAAGTCATTGTGGAAATGAATAGTAAAGCTTCATGTTTAGAAAGCCCTAACGCTTTTCTGAAACCAGCTTGAAACCAAATTTATTAAAATTTTTCTATGAGAAGAATTTTTAAATTCCCCAAAAATAAATCTAAAATTGCACAACATAATTTTTAATAAATCAGTCTATAGAGAAGGTATTCACCCCAATCTAATCAAAATATATCACAAAAAATTTAGATATTGAAAATAAAATAAAATAAAATAAAAATAAAATAAAATCATTATCTATAAAACAAGGTCGAATTGTAAAAACACTCTATCACTACATAATAATTAAGTCATTTGGGGGAAAAGAATTAAAATCGATGTTTGTGATAAATAAATAAATAAATAAATAAATAAATAAATAAATAAATAAATAAATAAATAAATAAAAAATTAGTTAAATAATTTAGTAAAAAAAAGTGAAATTAAAAATAAACTTCGTGGGGACCGTTTGTCAAGGTCAAGAAATCGGCCAGTGACATTTTAAACTTTATTTAAAAAATATTCATTATCAAGTTTGATTAAAAATAGATTTTTTAAAATAAAAAATTAATCCATAAACTCAAATTGATCAGAAAAAATATAGCTGATATATAATTGCGTTTATATTTTAAAAGAGGATCTTTATGGTATTTCAAATTTCCTAAAAAGGCATTATTTTTACTGCACTTTATATAAAAATGTAATTTTATGCAAAATATTTGTATGTAAAAAAGAAATTAAAAATTTTAAATAAAAAATGCATTTTTTTATAAATTAATTATATAAATTAAATGACAAATACTCAAATATCATTTTTATCCATTTTTATGAAAATAATGCAAAAAAGACATAAAATTTTGCTTTATTTATCACATGTTGCACTTTTTACAACAAATTAAACGAAAATTTTTACATTTTGATGGAAAATGTCATTTTTCAAAAATTGTAAAAGTTTAGATAAAATTATTTCTTCAATTTACAAAAAAATTTATCCAACTAAGTGCAACTGTAAAATTGCATTTTTAGAAAAAAAAAATATTTTTTATTAAAATTTTTATTTTTTACTATAAAATAGAGTTTTAACATGAAATTCAATATTTTTGTAATTCTACCGTTTTATCAAAAATATGCACTTTTCACTAAAATATTGTTCATTTCATTTCACATTTGACCACCAGAAATTTTCACTTTTGAAAAATTTAAATATGCCCAATTCATCAAAACTTGCCCTTTTCACCACTTTAAAAATTGTTTTTTTTTTTTAAGTTGCAATATCAAGATAAAAGTATGCATTTTTCTTCAAAAACAATGTACTTTTCTAAAATATGCAACAACTTTAATGAAAAAAAATTCACTTTTTATTAGTAAATTGAATTTTTCGTATTTAAAAATTGCACTTAAAAGTTGCATTTTTATGGAGAGGAGTTGCACTTTTATAGAAATGACTTGTACATTTCCACAACAAAGTTATAATTTTAATTAAAAAATTGCACATTTCTTGTAAAAGTTTCATTTCTTGAAAAGGAAATTGCATTTTTTAAAAGAATTTTGCACTTTTATAGAAAATAATTGCATTTTTCAACAAAAAGTTTTCACTTAAAAAAATGTGCAAGTTTCCAGGAGAAGTTAGATTTTTTGCAAAAATAATTGCCCTTCTTTTTGATTAGAAACAGAAATGTTATTTTCTTCAAAAGGTGTTCACTTTTTACTAAAACTTTTTCTCTAGAAAAAAAGTTTGAATTTTGGCAGTTTTTTTATTGCAGAAATTTGCACTTTTATTTGCAGTTAAAAAAAGTTCTACTTCCAATAAAAAGGTTTCATTTTGAACATTTCTGAAGGTTGCATTTTTATTAATAATAAAAACTTTCGCGTTCAATTTAAAGGTTTCACTTTCTATTGCATTTTTTACCAAACATTTGCACTTTTTAATAAAAAGTTGCACTTTTCAATAAAAAGTGCAACTGTTTTATAAACTTTATTTTTTTAATATAAAGTTCTTCTATTCATTAAAAAGTTGCACTTTTTAATAAAATGTGACACTTTTTATTTAAAAGTGCAATTTTTATTAAAAAGTGCAATTTTTATTTTAAAAGTTGCACTTTAAATTTTTAACTTGAACATAAATTTGTAAAGTATCATTTATTACCAAAAAAGTTACACATTTTACTAAAAGTTTACATTAAAAAATGCACTTTCATTGTAATTTACCCCTTTCCAAACCAAACTTTCTATCAAATTGCACTTTGAACATTGTTAATGATGACATGTTGATTATTAAACACTTACAATAATTTAGAAAGACATTTATGAGGGTCCATAAAAATGTTGATGACAAAGAAAGAGGCAAAGGCAATTTAAATCGGAACAAGAGATTCTTAATTGTCATTAATATAATGAAGAAATAATTGAAATGATAAAAATTTTTTAACGATATTTTAAATTTTATTACAAATTTAAAATTGTTTTAATACAAAATGTCTGTTATTATTTATCTGCTTTTTTTCGACAGATATTAAAGTTCTTTTTCGAATAAACAAGAAAAGTCCATAAAATTCAGTTGAAATTTTTTATTTAACCGTAAAACATTTCAACAATAAAATAAAATGCGATAAAATAAAACACCCAATCGCAATTTATAGACAGTTTCATTATTTAACTCAACTCTTTGCCATAAAACACTGACACATTCATCTCTAAAAAGTTGCAAGAAGGATTAAAATGAAATTGAAGAAAGAAAATAAGGAAAAAAGTGAAAAGGAAAATGTAATGAAAATTATACTTAAGATATTTCATGAACTAAAAAATCAGCTATTAATGTTCCTCATCACATACATGCACTGGTGCATATTCCTACAAAGGCACATAACATTATTTTAACGAATAAGAAAAATTAAACAAAAAACCCGTTTAAAGGGGAAAATAATATTTTTATTAAATCAACAAAAATTTCATATAAAATAGAGACAACTAAGGAATGAGATCTAAGAGATGCGTACCAAAATTTTTAAGAAATTTCAAGAAAACCCAACTTGCTTAACACCTTTTTTATCGTTAAAGTTCTACGAAAATTTTTCGTTAATATTGCCGATGACATTTGGTTCAGTGTTAGAAACAGGAAATAATAATATTTATTTTTTATTAATTTTTTTAATCAATTTTCATGTCTGCATTTATAGCAATATTCTACATAAAATTGCATCAAGAACATTTGATTGCATGAATAAGACAAACAATAAAACTAAGAAAAAATCCTGTTTACTTTAAAGAAGAGACCAAAAAAAAAAAACCTGAATGAAAATAAAAGAGAAAGCAATTCAATGCGTTTATAATAATATGCAACAGTGTTATGATATTTCTTTATTTTGCAGCCAAATGATAATAAAAGAAACTTTAGATTAAAATCATGACAAATACGTTTCATTTACAAAGCAAAATAAAGTAGCGTCTTCATACACATACACACATTCTCACATCTCTTGGGCAATTAAAAGTTGCCAACTCATGGATCATGTTACTTTAACATGAAATAAATAACATAGAAATTTTCCTCAAAACCCTTTAAACCGCTAAAAGAAATAAATTCAAAGTTTTTAATTTGTTAAACAATAAAAAGTGCAAAATATTCAAAAGTTTTGTTAACAATATGTTGTTTGTTGTTGTTGTTCTTATTGTTTTTCTTATTGTTTTCAACAAAAATGTAAAATTTTTGAACTTTATTTAAGGACAAAAATGTAAAATTTTATGATGTGTCAAATCATGTAAAAATAGTTCATTTTACATATTTTTTTAAACAACTTTTTAAATTTGCATAAAATATTTGAAACGTCTTTTAGTATTTTCATACCCTCCACACCATCACATGTGGTGAAGAAGGTGTATTTACTTTGTCATTTCGTGTGTAACACTAAGAGGAAATCATCTCAGGTTGTTTGTCTGTCTGTCTTTCTGGCTGTTGTTGGCAAGCTCACATCCTCAATAATTGATAGAGCTTAATGAAATTTGGTCTGAGTATTTGTTAGAGACCTGAAAAGTCTACTTTTTAAAACAAAATCGGTTCAGTACATCAAAATGAAGATCAGTACCTGAGGTAACCTCTAAACTTATATGTACTTTATTACTTCATTGTTCCAAAAATTATCAAAATCGATGCTGGATTATTCATTAAGTGTTCAGGTGTTATATACGTCTGTGAGTGTATGTGTAAGTATTTATGTATGAAACATAATGTTTTTACTTTACACACATATGTCATGGAGGGTATTGATGATTCGACATAGTCAAATATAACATTCATACTTGTTTTGTTTTCAGAATCACATAGCGTATAAGTAATATTTGTTTTTTATTCTTTATAATAAAAATCACTCATACGCATTGGATTCAAGTATTTGAAAAGAATTGCTTACATAAATGGTTGTATGTGTTACCATACTTTTTTTTTTGCTATAAAAATGGAAAATATTTACATAAATTATCTTCTTTAATGGAAGTCCATCAAAAAAAAAAAAAAACAAGATGTCTTTCAAAAGGGACACAGTGGTCCCATAACACTTTTTTTGGATTTTTTTTTTTTGGAAATTTGGAGCTATTAAATATTCTCAAGGGCATTCTTGAAATATTTTCCAGTTAAATTGGGGGACTACAAACGAAATTGGTCGCATATGAGGCTTTATCCGAGGTCTTGGAGAAAGTGGTCCTCTCACGAAAACGAAAGGAGATAGAAACTTATGATCGTCTAAACTTATTCATAAATAAATTAGAATTAACTGTGAAAATTGCAATTTAATTATTTCATTGAATACAGAAACACATATTTACATGGGAAATGGGCAAATTTCTGGGGAGGAGACCAAGTTTAAGTTTATTTTTGGAGAGTGGCATTAAAAATTTTACATTAGTGTTTGGTATCGTTAAAAAGGTATTTAATTTAAATATAATAATATTTACATAATAAATTATTTAAATTAAATATCTTCAACAAATTTGTCAAAAAATCCAAAAACTTTATCTTCGGTTTACTCCTTTAAAGAAATTTGTAATATTTGACATTAAATCAATTCTATAAGAATCAAAATATTATGAAATTTAAATAGAATCTGGAAAAAGTTGTCCTTAATGTTGGACTATAAAAATATTTCCACTTTCCTAAATACTCAAAGTTCCCATCCGGGTAAAATTTGTTTTAAAAATTCACTTTTTGCAGTAAATTGCTCACCCTACAGTTATAATATGTTTGGTCCATTAAAGATTTCTGGAGTGGAAAGCATATAATCGAGGTACTTTTTCGACGATTTAAGCTTTGACATTTTTTTTA
Source organism: Cochliomyia hominivorax (assembly GCA_004302925.2). NCBI lineage: Eukaryota > Metazoa > Arthropoda > Insecta > Diptera > Calliphoridae > Cochliomyia > Cochliomyia hominivorax. Next base: position 13,213,114 of record PYHX02000467.1, read on the forward strand.
TTCTCAAAAAGCCTAAGAAAAATATTTGAAGATTAACGGAATTATGATAAGGCCAGCGCGAAAAATGATCTCCTTGATATACTCGGATTTACGTTAGAGATACTTTTAGAATTGCGAAAAATTAATAGTCCAGAAGGAAATATTTGATTTCAAAGTGTAAAAATGTTACCACCTTTTGAAGAAAAAATTCCCATTTTTTCCAAATTCCTATTTAAAAATAATATAAATTGTTATTGAATCCCCATAACTATATGGTTCTTGTATTAAAAATTTTTAGACTTTAGTAGAGAATTTAGACAAGATTTTAGAACTCAGAACCGAATAGAGTCAACCATGTTCAAAAAACTGAAAAAAACATGTAAAAAAATAAGTCGAAATTTTATTTGAGTCTAAATATCTCTAAAACTATAAGAGTTATTGCACATATGTCAACAAATTTTTATAGGGAATTATAAGTAAAGAGAAGAGAATTATGTATGTAAAATATTATTTGCAATCAAATCATAAATAAAATTTTGGCGATTTTATAAAAAATCATCATATCCAAGGTAACCGAATTTGGATATAAAATTTCCGATCCAAAGACCCACTAACAAACACATATTTCTTCAAATCAATTTGAAAACACCTTAAGAATGTCAATATGAAATTTCATTGAAAAATATTCAATATTTCCAAAGTCACAGAATTGTTTCCAAAAAAAGGTTTTTGAGATCACTGTGCAGTGATTGAATATTCACAATCCTTCGAGTATATTAAGTTAAAAAAAATAAAATATTGTTTTTGGCTTAGCCGAATTTTCAGTAAACATCACAACAATTTTATATAATCATATGGACTTACACACACGTATCTACACAATAAAAATCAAATTAAGCGGAGCACAGTGTTTCCAGATTGATTTTTCTAAAAATCATTCTGAAATTTTTGAATTAAATAAAGTTACAACTAAAATGTTTTCGGTTGGCTTTAAAGGACTAAAGGTCTATATCTGGTCAGGGGCGTAGTGGGTGATCCTCCAAATTTGGTCACCTCTGGTATATTGATTTTCCAAAAATTCCCCCAATAAAACATTTATGAAGAAACTTTTGAAAGTTCTCGTACTTTTTCATATGCAGGTTAACCCTTATAGTTTCAGAGATATTTAAGTCAAAATAACCAATTTTTACTTTAAAGATACACTAAACCTCCATAGATGGTTGGGATATCTTGCATTTGAGCAGATGTGATTGCTAACACCACCGATCGGCTCAGAAACGTCCATTCATCCTTTCAGCTGGCTGGTCCATGTAAAGTTTTGACTAAAGTGCAAGTCGTAATTTAAAAATGTCTTGATGAAATTTGGCTTATGGCATTACTTTGGTTTCAAGACGATACCTAATGAAATTGGTGATGGCCAGTCCATTTTTATATCTTAAATATCATGGAATCTTCTCTTAATTATCCTTAGTAAAAAGCAGCATATGTAAGGTAAACATTAGAAATGAGTTTGCTATCGAACGGTCCTTATAATGACAGTGTGATCATTTCACTGAAACAAGTCAAACTTTAAAACTGGATTTATAAGAATTGGGATTTTGGGTATTTTCGTTGGAATATTTTTAATTTCCTGATTCCGGGACAAAGTCATATATATCATATTGAAATTGTCAAATGACATTCCACTTAAGTTTTATTTAAAAATTTTAAGTCCTCAAGTTTAAGAGTTCTCAGAGATACCAAATATTTGTGTAAGAAGTTTATATCTTGACTGGAAAATTAACCTAAAATAGGCTTCCTCTAATCAAATAATCTAATCAAAGTAGCCAATTTTAGATGGTCATCACCTCTGTCGCTGATAAGTTAAGGTTCTGCTCTCCTTCGAATCAACTTGATTACATTTCAGCTCTAATCATGTGAAATTGTATTAAGATTTTTGGAATGGTTCCATAGATTATTTCCGACCAAGTGATTACAGCTCAAAATTTTAACGAATTCTGAGACTTTATCAAAATTTTCACAATCATCGCTTAAAACCATAAATCTATTAAAAAATTGGTTTGTGTGGTTGTTTGTAAATATTCCAAAGTATAAACTTTAAAGATGAAAACCACCAACTTAAAATATCAGAAGATTTTAGCAAAACATTTTAATTAAATCATCAAATTGTTTGTGATTCGAAAATGCAATTTTGAAAAAAAGCTTCTGGTTTCTCTACAATCACATATTCTTATCTGGTTTCTTTTCACTTTCTCCTTCTTCTGTCCATTTTTTTGTGTTTGGTTTGTAACATTGTTTTTAGAAAAAAAGAGTACATTTACATTGTTATTTATTTTATTTAAAAAAAAATGTATCTTCCCACACATATTAAATATCCTTAAAGAGAGAAGTAGAAGTGTGCGTTATAGATGACGATGATGATTATCAACATTTTCTTTGACATTAATTCTAAAAATTGTCACTGTTATGGAAAGAAGAATGAATTGTAGCATTATTTAAAGTAACAATGTGAAATGAGGAAAATACGTTAGCGATACCCTACTTTATGTGGGAATTATGATATAAATATGAATCGAATCTCGTATTTGGTTGTTATGGTCAAATTTGGCTTATAATCAGTAATTATAATTGGGTATTGATTGATTCCATCACTACAATAATGATGAGTTTTGTGTCAAAAAATTATGTTTTGCGAGAAGTCATATTATCATCTTTTATTTAAATCCAAATTGGTTCGCATAACCTGGCGGACAGTGGCATCTGATCAGATCACTTATCTTTTATCATTTGACTAGATTTATCCAACCATTTTATCTTCTCTGAACGCACAAAAGGAAGGAACTACAGAGAATTTACCAGCCGCCGTTTTTATGATCTTATTGTTCTAAATGTACACACAGCTAAGAGCAGTCGCTCGCTTCATATCAGCTGGAAGTTTTTACGTAATGAGTGCATATTTTCCTGCTGAAGCACCAAAACTTACAGACAAACATGATGAGATTTAAAATGCCAGCTCCTGTGTGGAACTGTGAAATGAGATAATTTTTACAACTGAAAACTGGAGTGAATAAATTGTGGCTGACCATGGATCCCGATTAGGTTTGCAAAGACCACAATATCCGCAATATAAGATAAGGTGAAACGAAGTGTTGTTCGCAAACTTCTCAACTTTTCATTCAGAGAAACACAACAATTGTTCACACCACATGAAGTTGCAAAGGCCATCAATGTAGCCAAATCATCAAAAGTGATTGGCCCCAGCGGAATATCTATACTAAGGTATCTAGTCGGGCAAGGAGTTGAGTACTTGACTATGGTATCAACCTGTCAGTCAGTAGCCTGATAATATCAAATGCCTGAAAATGGGTAGAAAGTGGAAAAATCCTATGACCAGTTGCAGTAAAACAACAGCATTAATAGACGTATCCACACAAATCAAATCACATGCTTTTAACCAGCGGACACCGTGCGTATGATAATTGTAACACTGGACCTGTGGAAACCCGTTGACACTGCCATCCATAAAGTTATCTTCCAGGACATCCCGCAGTCTTCTTTACAGAAGAGATAGAGTTACTTGATTGGACGTAAATCATTCGTTGAGTTTCGTCATCGAAGATCAAGACTGTACAATTACAGCAACGGGCCAAAGAATTTAAAACCTATGAAATCCACAACATCTTCACTAAGAGGTAAAAACAAAACGCTCAAAATGAGCCTTAAGAACTAGAACAAGCTGTATAGAAGTGTTCTCAATAGTACATCTACATTAGGAGACGAAGACTTAACCGGATGTGGAACATAATGAAATGATCAGTAAATTGTTTCTTCTTGGATGTTATTGGATGCATCATTCTAACTTCATATAACACAATTGGAGTTCTCCATAAGATATGCTAGAAAAATGTCATGGAATATCTGAACAAAGCATACATATATAAACAGGTCCATTTGATCGGCAGCCTTAAAGGGAATTCACAGAAACGTTACAAATTCCGCAGTATGAATGTTGAAACTGTCATCCTCCTCCCATTGCAGAGATTGAATAAATTCCTTAGAAGCCAATAAAAAAATAGTTCTAACACAAACACTATTGGGATGGAGCAATATACTTAATACATACTGGACTCGTAATGACCGTACCGACCCCAACAATTGTCCAGCGTGCGGTCAAGGACCATATGGTACATTTTGTTATCTGCCTAACAGCATCAGCAACCAAATCTAAGGCCATAATAAGCCACTACAATAACTATTTTGAAAGCTTTTGATGGAAAGTTTTATCTCACCAGCTTATGGTCCAGATTTTGGCCATTTTTAATACCATTTGTTTCGATTGATATAGAGCTCCTTACTGTAATACGCTTCACTTCAGGACATTAAAATTCATTATTTATTTCACAAAATTTACATTAACATCAAGACGGATGGACGGAAATCGTTATATTATTTCAGACTGTATTTCTGAGCCATTAAGTATCTTTCTATGTAGAAGTAGGTGCACAGCACACTTTCTTTACATTATAAATATCAGCACAATTGTTTAAGGAGGTCTATTATGGTAGAGTATCGTAATAAATATATAAATTTGTAAAAACGGAATGAATTCCTTACTTGCATTTTGCAATATTGAAGATTTTTGTAAAAGAAGGACATTTGCTGGAGATGAAAATAAAAAAATAACATCTTCTCTTGATGCTGTTGACATGTGTAACATGTAAACTGTAAGTGACAATGGAATTTTTTTATTATTAATTTATTATTTCTTTCTTTTTTTTTTGCGTAATAAAATTGTAAATTTAATCTGATTTATAAATTTCGTTTGAAATGAAGATTTTAAAGTAGAAAATAGTGTAATGGAATTTAAATCAAGAATTGTCTTCTTTTTCTTGAAATTGTCTTTATTTTAACTTCTGATGGTTTTTAGTTAGTTATTACTTGTTTGCTTTAAACCATATTTTATTATGTTGTTTATTATACCCTACACCATCACAAGTGGTTAAGAGGGTATATTGACTTTGTCATTTCGTGTGTAACACTAAGAATGAATCATCTCAGACGCCATAATGTAGATATATATTCTTGAATTAAAACAAGCTATATTTCTCTGTCTGACTTTGTTTGAACAAAGTCTGTCTGTCTGTTGTTGACACGCTCACACCCACTACAATTGACAGAGTTCAATAAAATTTGGCCAGATAATTTGCTATAGTCCTTTTTAAAACCAGCAAAATCGGTTCAGTAAAAAATATATCGACCGAAGAACTTGTCTGTTGTTAAAAAACCTGGATCAGGTTGAAGAAATAGAAAGCTCTCAACGCATTCAATAGAAAACAGATTGTTAAGCTCAGTGCCCGAACTTTTTTTGTACCAAAAAGTTTAAGTTCAAAACCTACAAGGCTCAAAAAGTTCCTGACAAGAAAGCTGCTAAAAAATTTAGAGGCTAAAAATATATCAAGGAATTTAAAGGGAATAATAGATGACAACCAAATAATTTAATGTCGCTGATGCTCGAGGATATGATGAAGAAAAGTTTAAGACCAAAACCATGTAGTTTAGGACCGAGCTAAGTCCATCTGTCTGAATTTGTTTGTTTGTCTGTCTGTTGTTCACTATAATTGACATAATTGGTAATGAAGTCTGGTCAGAGTATTTGCTTTAGTCCTGACAAGTTTCGTTTTTAAAATCAGCAATATCGGTTCAGTAAAAAAGTTATCGACCAAAGAAATTTCATGAAATTGTATATGCTATATGTACTTGTACTTAAACTATATGTACTTCATTATCATTCCTTATCAAAATCGGTTTAGTAGAAGAAATTAATGGCGGAAAATATAACCAAATTAATGACTCATGAAATGGCCCTGCGTTAAGAAAAACTTTCATACATTGTTTGTGGGTGTATATGTGAACGTGTGTATATGAATTTATTTACTTCTGACTAATTTGTGGTGGAGGGTATTGAAGATTCGGCATAGCTGAATATAGCATTCATATTCCTTTCCACAAGTTCAAGTTCAGTACAGAGTGAATTGAAGTGAAGTTAATAAATCACAGTGTTTCCAAATCGACTATTTTTTAAAAAGGCATTTAATGTCAAACGAATTTTACCTTAAATCATAAAATAGTTTTAGTTGGCCTACTTATAGGGTTACCGACTACGCTCTTGATTTTTCTAATCAAGGGCTTCTTCAAATTATATTACGGACACCTCATCTCCAACCATGTGACATTTTGTTAAAATATTTCAAACGGTTTAAGAAATATAGAATTATTTCCAAAAAAACACGATGTATAAACACTGTGGATCGTCAAGCAGAAGTTAAAAATTTTAAAGGTCATAATTATAGAAAAGCAAATGGAATAACCGCTGTTTCAAGAAGGGAAACTATTAGAAATGACGGGAAAACTTGATTCTATTTGAAACATCATAAAACATTTTTCAGAAGTATTAAATGAGTTTAAACAAAGTTATGATGTTTTTTCGGCATGTGAATGTAATTAGTTGACTCTCTAGTTGTATTCTTTGTCTCTATTATTCAACACTAAAGTTTTGGTAAAGTTTCTCTCTCGCGGAGATTAATGCAAAATCAATAGTTGTTACAATAAAGTCATTAGGACAATAACAAACATTTTAATAGCCATTAAGGACATATTTTAGAAGAGAGTGTCAAAGTTACAAAATGACACTAATTAAAGATTCTTGTTCATAATTTGTGTAATTTTAAAAAGTTTTGATTTTATCATTAAGAAAGGAAATGTGGAGATTTTGAAAATGTTGCCTTTTGAGTCTATAACAGGGAAATTAAGGAGTGAGAACGAAAAAATCCTAACAACTTTTGAACTAAGTATTATTTGATTGAATGGAAAAGTATGCGCTCTTTTCCATTCAATCAAACTATTAAATATTTTCAAAAAAATCCAACTTGCTCCTACAAAAAGTTGGCCAAGTATTCAGAGCTCTGCAGCCTAACTGTTTTCAATGTTATCAAAAGTACAGGAAGAACTTATCCGTTGATAGAAAACCTGGATCAGGTTGAAGAAATAGCTCCCAACACATTCAATAGTAAACAGATCGTTTAGCTCAGTGCTCGAACTATTTGGCAGGAAAAGTAACAGTTAAAAATCTTCAAGGCTTAAAATGTCTCTGCTGCTAAAAATTTAGAGACTAAAAATAAATCTCGGAAATAAAAGTGAAAATTTCTAAAATATTTGCTAAATTATGGCTGAAGAAACGCAAAATTTTAATTGGTTGATGCACGAGCATATATTGAAGAAAAGCTTAGGACCAAGAGCATATGCAGTTGCGGCAAAAGATATCAATCATTTGTTAAAAGAAAAAAAGTTGCTTCAAAATGTGTCCAATTATTTTTTGCCCCAATTGGCATCTTGTTCGTATGGTAAACAAGCTCTTGAGTGAGATAAGAACCATAATCTGGTATTTGTACCAAGAGAGTAAAATACTCTAAACTACCTGGAAGTAAGGCCAGTGGAGAGATACCGAATTCATGTTAAAAGAAATTTGAGGAGCACAAAATGTTGTCCAAAAGTGTAGAAGATTTTTAAAGGAGCTGAATTACCCGTTTGAGCAAAATGACAGAAAGCGCTATAAAAACGTTAATGGAAGGTTTACCGATAAAGTGACCAAAACTATGAAAATATATATTTTTTTTAACAGGAGTAATAAAAATTTTAGTCGATTTCAAAAAATAAAACGATGAGTTTATTGGTTTCGTTTTAGTTAACACATATGTATGTTAAGAATTTTCGATGCCACTTCTTAATCTGATACAAAACATTAAAAGTTTAGGTCATATCCTGTTTTGTTAAGATCCTAAAATATTATTATTCATGTACACATCAATTCGAACCTCACAATATATATGCATTCCTGCATCAAATCAAAATCTGAGTCGATTTAACTATGACCGTCATTCCATATCCACAATGGAATTTGGCCTGAGTATTTCTTATTATCCTGAAAAGTTAAAACTGACAAAATCGTTTCAGCATATTGAATGATATACACCAATATCTGAGGTATCCTCTTCATTCATGCCAAAATCTTTCGTAGAATTTTCAGATTAGAAAAAACATTTTTCCATCATATTAAGATATACGTCCCTCATTATCATTCCAAAAATGATCAAAATCGGTTCAGTTCAGAAAAAAATTATAGCCAAAATATATAAATAATTGTATGACTCGTTAAGGTTTCTGTATACTGTATATGTGAGTGTATGTACGTAAACTACATATGTACAAAACATAACGTATTTACTTCATGAGCATTTGTGGTGGTGGATATTGAAGACTCGGTATAGCCGAATGTAGAATTCCTACTTGTTTATTTTAGCTGTTGGTGTAATCTTTTCGCAGAGCGATTGAGATGAATAAAAATATCTTTTTTTTTTTAAATTAAATTCAGATCAAAATCTGAAAATCTGCCAGTTTTATTACGCAAAGCTGGAATCATCGCTTAATTATTAACTGTTTATGTGAGCTTAACACCCAAAAGGTGTTTTCTGTTAGATTTCTCTTACTTAAGAAAATAAACTAGTAAAAAATGGGTTTAAAATTTATTTAGACCGTGGGACTTTAGGGGACCTTCATAATCGGCTTCTATACTTTAACTTGTTTCAACTAAATGAGTTTTGCAACTTTAATTCCCAGTTTTGGTAACACCCACATGGCCTAAAATCTAAGCATAAATTCACCAATACTTCCTTTCACTTTTCGGGAGATTTCCTCAGAAGTGAATTAACTGACTGACGGATGATCGTTTTCTTCAAAATAATTAAAAAAATGGTTTCAGTTAAAAAAAATCTGTTTTCAAATTTTAAGAACAAAAATTTCCAATTGGGTCATAATGAAACATAATAACTCATTTTAGGTTTGTTGAACCCTTCAACTAATTTCCATCATAATTTTCATTAATTTTTAATACTGAAATAAAATGACCACAAAAAATTGTTTTCTTCCCCCAACAACTTTTATGTACTTTTTTTTTTGTTTCTACTAAAGTTCATAAAACCATTTCGAGTCCTTAACACCCAAATAATTGTGTATTTCCTCTCTCTCTTTTTTGTGTGAATTTTGTGGTAAACAAAACGTGACATTAACTTCTTTTTAATGAGTTCCGTCGTTATTTGTTTTAGAAACCAAATAAAAGTGGACAATTTGAAATAAAAATTTTTATAAAAGTATTAAAATTTAAAATAAGATTTTTATACCCTACACCACCATAGGTGATTTGGGTATAATGCGTTTGTGCTTAAGTTTGTAACGCCAATCACAAGAATCACTTTTTGAGTACATTTAACGTTGTCCATCCATCTGCCTGGCTGATTTTCCTTGTAAAACTTGTGAACAAAATGCAGGTCGCAATTTAAGAGATATTTTGATGAAATTAGGCACGCGTCATTAAGCTTATGCGATGTGCCGAATTATACAAGGGTGGGTCCCTTTCAAATATCACTTTGAAGATCTTAAATATCACATATACATTTGTATCATGTTAGGAGTAAATCAAATAAAGATAAATAAGGGCAGAAATCGATATTGGAAATTTTACGAGGGTTGGCACATGACTCTCATATAACGTACTTGAAGAAAATCCTTTTAAATGCAAAAGCCGTACATATTTTAATACTGCAGTCAGTTATACGAGGGTTGTGGTTAATGGTAAAGATAGTATATTAACTTTATCATTCTGTGTGTTAAGGTAAGAAGGTATCATTTCAGACCCCATCATGTATATATATATTCTTGTATCAAATCAAAAACTGAGTCGATTTAGCTTTGTCCATCTGTCTGTTGTAAACATTCTCACGCCTAAAATAATTGTCCGAATTCAATGAAATTTAGCCACATCGTTTGTTGTTATCCTTAGCAGGTTGCTATTCGAAACCAGCTATATCGGTTTATAATCAAGGAAGTTATAGACCGATATCTGAAACAACCTCAAAATTTCGAAAAAGAACTCTTCTAATTTTTTCTAAAAATGTAATTGGACTAAGCAAAAAATTAATTTTAGCATACAATTTAACATGCTCCATCATTGTGCAAAATCAAAAGATCATCAAAATCTGATTAACAGGAAAAATGTTATAGGCCATAATATGCAACATTTTGATACACCCTCAAATTCTGTGTATCATATGGGCCGCAATTTTTAAGATAATTTACTGAAATTTGTCACATATAATTATTTTGATACAATAATAATCCAAAGCAGCCATATTGTTCTGGGATCATGCATTGACCCAGCTTCCATATAAGGGTCTTTCCCGGAATATGATTTATAGTTTATAAAACTCTCAAATTTGAATCAATTCTATTGAAATTTTTTAAATATTTTAAATTTATGTTATAAATTTGATTAACATGGGTCCATATTTTGATATAGCTCCCAAATAACGTCCCATTCCGGAAAACGTGTTTGAGCTTATAAAACAATTAAATAAAAATCAATTCCATTGGAACTCGGTACAATGCATTTTTTTAAACTATTTTTAATGTATATTTTTAATTAGAACAATCTCGGTCCATATTTTGATGTAGCTCCCATATCAGGCCCCTCACCGAAAACTGTTTTCAGCTTATAAAACGAGTAAATAGAGACCAATTCTCTTGAAATTCTACACAATTATTTTGCTAACTGTTCTGAAGATTATTTATATTAATTTGCCCTATATCGGTCCATATTTTACTATAGTTCCCTTATAAAGGGCTTTCCGCAAAAGGGGTTTGAGTTTATAAAACATTTAAATAAAGATCAATTCAATTCAAATTTAGCACAATGATTTTTCTAACTGGAGTCAAAGTTTATTATAAATATGAACAATCTTGGTCTAAATTTTGCTTTAGCTCCTATATAAGACCCCTTCCCGGGAAACGAGTTTTGAGCATATTTTTTGTTCTTATACCCTCCACAATACAAGTATATTAACTTTGTCATTCTGTGTGTAACGCTAAGAATGAATTATTTCAGACCAAATATTGTATATATATTCTTGCGTCAAATCAAATTCTCAGTTAATTTTCGTCAATCTGTCTGTCTGCTCACACCCACACAAATTTACAGAGCTCAATGAAGAAAAAAGCCAGTTCAGTAGAAAAAAATTGTAGTCACAATTATAACTAATTTTATGTCTCATTAAGTGTTTCTGTGTTATATACTATATACATTTGTAAGTGTGTGTGTGTGTGTATATGTATATCTACGGAACCTAACGTATTAACTTCACACGAATTTGTGGAGGGTATTAGAGATTCGGCATAGCCGAATAAAGCATTCTTACTTATTTTCTTCTTTTAATTTCCATTAATCATAATTTATAACTCATACGCCTTCATTAAGAATTTCTGAAATGTGTTAGAAAATAAATATTAATATTCTGAATTTATTCGAAAAAAAAACACGTTTTATTTTTAAACTTAAATCAAACAATTAAATCAATTAATTTAAAAAAATAAAATTAATGTGTTTTTTTCTATTTTCAATTAATTAAATTAGGATTCATTTAGAGAATTTAATACCCAAAATTTTATTTAAAAAAAATAAAATGTCACGATTGTTTATTTAAACATTAAAAAATAATATAAACATTAAAAGGGGAAAAAGTGGAAAAAAATAACATGAAAAATTAGAAAATAACTATATTTATTTTTAAATGATCGATAAACGTTTTTTTTAAATACAAACAAACAACTACATTCAAATGTATGTTTTGCAATTATGTATGTGTGTGTGTTTGTGTTTAAGTAAATTTGTTTATTTAAAGATGTCACGTTATGGTTGTTTTATAGGCAAGTGTACAACAACAACTACAACAACTACAATTATTATGGAAAATTTTGCTAAACGGTTCATATTTCATATACCCTCCACCATCAGCAGTGCAAGTTAAGAAGGTCATTCGGTGTGTAACTCTCATCATTTTTAAAAATATCTGATTTGGGCATAGCAAAATGCCCGATTTTTGTCCGACTGTCTGCCTGTTGTTGGCTCATATCCACAATAATTGACAGAGCTCAATAAAATTTGTCCCGACTGTGTGTTATGCTCTTGAGAAGTTTCCTATTTAACATCAGTAAAATCAGTTCAGTGTATTAAAAGATATAGACCGATATCTGGGGCAACCTCTATATTCAAGAAAAGAACTTTCATAAAATTCTCAATTATAAATCGATAAATTAAAATGAAATTTTGCCATAACAAAAATTATCAAAATCGGTTCAGGTGAAAGTTATAGTCCAGAATATAAATAATTTTTTAGCATTCCGTGTTATATTTAAGAAAAACCTTTATATAGTGTATACCTCTGTGAGTCTATATTCAATTGTGCATGTTAGTAACATAACGTATTTACTTCACATGCATATCTAAAGAAGGGTATTGAAAATTCGGCTTAACCGAATATATAATTCTTACTTGTTTGCTTTTGTATTAAATTAATGTGGCGTCTCCTTTTCTGTCCCATAAAGACGTTGTGAACACAAATTAAATTACTAATTTCGCCTTTAAAATATTAATGAAGGAAAATGTAAATATTTTGAATAAATAATTATTGAAATTTTTCTCTTCTTGGAAAACTTTTCAGAATAAATTTATTGGTCCGATAGAGCAGACATAATTGTCATTTGTTAAATATTAATATGAAAGTTAGAAATAGTAAATTGTTCTTTAAAGAAAATGTTTAACTAATAATTAGGAAATGCCTGTATTTAAAAGGCCAAATAATAATTAAGGAATGAGTTCAAAGAAATTTTTAGATTTTGAACAGCTGCACATTTTTAGATTTTGAACAGCTGCACATTTTTAGATTTTGAACAGCTGCACAGCTTTTGAACCAGTAGAATTTGTGAATCTTTTTTGGAATCCCTTCCATTAAAGTATAGAGCTTTTTTCACTTTGCTTCAATTCGTAGTTCATCTCTGTTTTAAATCGACCACACTTTTGGTTACTTTTTGTGCTCTTTATTTTTTATAAGACCAGAATACCTCTCCACAGGCCTTAACTCCGGCCAGTTTGGAGGAGTTGTCACTCTCTGAGCGAAAATTCCACATTATTTTTCTTGCGTCACTTAAGAGCTCTTGTATCTTAGAGACAGGGTTCCTAGTCAGGTCTGAATTAAGTGAAAATATTACGAAGTCTTAGGAATGGAAGCAGACAATTTTGGTAGAAAATTTGGATGTTTGTAGAGACCGTTGTAACAATTAATTAACAACTTTTGCCGCAACTGAATTTTGCTTGCAATACCAAGAACTTTTTGGAAAATTCTGAATGATTTCGGATCCTTAACTTTACCTCAACAACACTTTGAGCATCAGCAAAATTTTTGACCAGAAAGTGACGAAACATCTGCCAGCACATAAGTTTTGTCATCCATTATTATTTTTTAACTTGACTTCAATTACCGCGCTCGGTTTTAGCAGCGTTCCTCCCATGAACTTTTTTGCCTTGTACTGTTAACCTTCAATAATCGGGCTGCTTTCATATCGGATATAGATGGAGCACTTTCTATTTTATGACTTTAGAAGGAATCTGGTACTATTTAATAGCATTAAAACAGCTTTTTTATGGCAGACCTTTTAAATGTAGGACCAAGTTGGGTACGCACTTTCTTTTGGTCACTCATTTCAATCAGGGGTGTAGTCGAAATACTCCTAAGTTGTCCACTTCTAGTGTATTGATAAAAATATATTTTTGAATTGAGCTCTTATGGGTTTAAAGATATTTAAGTCGAAATAAACAGTTTTTACCTTGTTTTTGAGTTTTTGGCTAAAAGCAAAATCAACACAATAAAAAGAGTTTAAAGATTTATATTCATTTCTTTATTTTAAAATCCACAATAAGTTATCAAAACTTTTTGCTTTCAGCGGAAATTTATATAAAAAGAAAATACAAATAAACGTTTAAAACTCATAACAACAAGATTTATTGCTGAATAAATATATGGACCAAGTGATAAAATACATTATTATGGTTATAAACATCTCTTTTCAACATAATTAAAGTATATAAAATGAGCAAATAGATACTCTTACTTACAATTTAAAATAAGTGGGGATAAAAAGGGGAAATTTATATAAACAAATATTTTTATATAGAAACCAGAGTAGGAAGAAGTCCTTTTTCGGATTTTTTATTAATCACTAGGCGCAAAAAATAGAATTTAAAAGATCAAAATTCAAAAAGGATCAAAAGTATGAAAATGATCGGAATTCAAAAAGAGTACAAAATCGAAAAAAGATTAAAATCCGTAAAAGATTAAAATGAGAAAAAGTGTTAAAAATTAATAACTCTTACAAATCATTTTGATGTCATGTGCAGTAATTTAAAAATTCACAGCGTCATAAGCTCTGATGACAATATCGGGAGAGACTTCAAAAACTGCTGGACATTAATAAAGTCTTATACGCCCTTTTATATTGAAATTTAATGTGATTTTTTGTTCTTCTCGTAGTAAACAAATAAATAAAATAAAGAAATATTATTTTGAATGTGCTCCCGATCCATATATGTGAAAGCCATTTTTATAAAGAAAACTTTTCGGGTTTTAGTCCCATTCTAATTTTTTTATTAAAAACTTGGCACAAAAAATATAATTAAAAGATCCAAATTCAAAATAGATCAAAAGTATGAAAGTGATCGGAATTCAAAAGAGTACAAAATCCAAAAAAAAAAAAAAAATAATAAAATCCAGAAAATATCAAAATGAAGAAAAGTGTTCAAAATCAATTTGAAGTCATTTACAGCAATTTAAAAATTGTCGGAGTCATAGGCTCTGATGACTACATCGGGAGTATCTCCAAAAACTGCTGGACATTAATAAAGTTTTTATGACCTTTTATGCGTATTTAATTCAATATTTTGCTCTCAACTAATTTAATTTTAATGACAAATTTCAGAAAGTTATTTTTTAAAATTCCATACTCTATGACACAATGATTTTGAACTGTATCAAAATTTAGGATGTTTTATCCTTTTTTTCTGCTGATCTAGTTTTAAAGATTATTGATACGATGATCAATTTTTGATTTATGGGAAAATTCTGTTTAAATCAAAATAATTTTAAATTTTAGCAAAATTTTGTTTGAATATTGAGATTGACTCACAAATGGATCTTTATTTTTTTTAACCGATATTGCTGGTTTAAGATACCGAACTGTAGAGGACTATGACAAATATTCGTGTCAAATATCTTTTTAAACGGATCATTATTGTGGATGTTAGAATGTTTCCAACAGACGTATAGACGAGTGTAGCTAAATCGACAAAGATCTTGATTTGATCCATAAATATATGTACTTTTTGGGATCTTAGATTATTCCTTTTTATTGTTACGAGTGACATGTCAATGTAAATATACAACTCGTGGTGAAAGGTATTAAATCATGTTAACAATTTTATTCCATGAATGAAGATAAAACAATCTTAGAAATGAAGATGATCGAAAAATTAAGATTTTTCTCCGATGTTTTCTTTACCTTGTATGGTAATGCAGGACAGTGTGAAACTGAACAAAAAATAAAATATTCTTCAGCTTATAATTATTATAATAGAATCTGTTAATTCAGCTTTATTTCACGAATTTTACGTCCAGTCCCACTGTCTTTGGCAGCAAATTAAATGCAGTGATTTTTCCATAAACATATGAAATGAAATAATTGAAAATAAATAATTTCTGTTGTTTTATGAAATAATTGAGAAAACATCGATCTATAAAAATTTTATAGCATTTAAATTGAATATGAATTTATTTCGTTTTAAGTGTGACGGCGTGTTGTAGTGAAAATCACATAAATAAACAATTCGACTCATTTAATAAAAGTGTTTATGGAGGGCGAAACAGAAGTAACAATAACAAAAGTGATAAAATTATAAAAATTTTAAATTATTTTTTGTGATTTTTAATTTATGAGAATAGTGAAATTCAGAGTCGTGGTAAATGGTTCTTTTGAAGTGCACTTGGGGTCTATAGAAGAGGTTTATTTGAGATCTTTCACATGTTTTGTCTACAGAAGTTATTTATAGAAATGGTACTAAGTAGCTAATTGACTGACAATTCAATTAAATATTTTGATTATACTTAAATATTTTGATTATTTTGCAAATTTTTGTTGTATTCAGCTAGCTGAATTTAATGAAAAATAACTTTTCTACTTAAAGAGTACTTTAAAAATAATTTATTTATTCGCAATAATTTATAAGGTTAACTTTTGTTATATTCAGCAAGCTGAATTTACCAAAATATAAAGATTTTATAATAAGATTTAAAAACAATATATATTCTATTGCTGAATAACTTCTAGAGTGAAATGATTTCACAAATAAAATATTATATTGTAATTTTTTAATATATTAAGCCAGCTGAATTTGTTAAAATCTTTATTCAGCTAGCAAATTTTCATGGAAAATATTTCAGAAATAATTATTTCAATCGGAGCAATTTATAATTTTAATTTTTGTTTTATGCAGCAGCCGGAATTTACCAAAATATATTTACAAACATATTGTTAGCTGAATAACTTAAATTATCATGTATGATTTTGTTAAAATCTATATTCAGCTGACAAAACTTAATGAAAATATAACTTTAAAACTAAACAAATGTTATTTTTGCTATATTTTTAACCTGCTGAATTTATTGCTAGTTAGCTGAATTATATTAAAAGTTGGATGAATTAAAAAATTTTAATATGATATTTATAAATGAAAATTTTAACCGAACAACTATAAAAATTAAAAGATTTCTTTATACAAAAATTTATTTTGTTAATATTTTAACATATTCAGCTAGCTGAATTACACAAAATCTTAATTTTTAAGTACTAGACTTAAAAATTGCTTAGGCAATGTTATTTTTGCAAGTATTCAGCTAGCTGAATAGCTTTAAAAATGCTTAAAAACCATTACTTCCTCCTTAAATAAATAAAAATACAACATATCAGCTAGCTCAACCTGCTGAATTTATTTTTAGTCAGCTGAATTATGTTAAAAGTTCGAAAATATTTAAATAATTGTATAAAATATTTTTAAACTCATTTTGTTGGCTGAATTAGTTTATATAACTTAATCTTTTTTACAGAGTGTGTGCTTTTTTTGAAAAATGTATTAATTTTCAAGAAATTCTTCGCTGAAAAGTTGTTTTCTAACTATACAACCATGTAAATAGCTTCACATTGAATTTCAATCAGCTGAATTTAACGAATTTTAATTATTTTTCGAAAATATTTATTGTAATGCTTATATTTTTACTGTAATGTAATTTCTTAAAAATATTCATCTTGCTGAATGGATTTCTAGTTAGCTGAATTTTATTTAAAGTTAAAAATATTAAGAATTTGTATTAATGACAGCTGATGGAATTTCTAAGTGACTGGCTGAATTGCTTTATATTTTTTAACAAAAGCTGTATGATATATTTTTTATGTACTCAGCGGCATATATTGGTTTTTACTAGCTGAATTATATAAAAATATATATGTTTAATAAATATTTACTTTAATAAGTTTTTTTTGCTCACTTAATTAATCTTTAGACAGCTGAATTATTACTATTAAGAAAACATTAGCTGAATAGAATTTTTCTTTGCATTTTTTAGCTGAATTCTTTCACACTGCGTAAAATTGACACCACTGCATAAATTTCAACATATTCAGTTAGCTGAATTAACTTTAAGTAAGCTGAATTTCCTATAAATGATTTAATATAAACTCTACAAAGTTTTTCTTCTGAAGCTTTTAGTACTTTTAATATTACAAAATTTTCTTAAATCTTCTGAACTTCCCCTCCTCTCGATTTTGATATAAAATCAATTATTTCTAAACTATAACGCCTTTTTTTAGGTTATTTACAGATACTTAAATTTTTCCACAGGAAATTTGCTAAAAACTGAAAATTCGCGATTTCTCAATTACAACGACAATTAAAGTGTAAAATAGAAATATTTGCAACGCAATGACCAGAGTTAATTGAGTTTATTTTTAGAAAAAGTTTATTTTTAAAAATTCAATAAACTAGAAATTGTTGTTATTGTTGTTGTTTAATATTTTTTTAAGTTAAAAATATACAAAAAATCACAATGTGTTTTCAGTCATATGAAAGCGATAAGATTAAAAAAAAATATTTATATTTATTTTTATTTATATGAACAAAATCAAAAATTTAATATAGAAAAAGTTTGAAAATAAAACTTAAATAAATAAATGTTGCGTCGTAATAGATTTTTCGGAAAAAAGGCAACATATGTCCAATAAAATAAGCGAAAATATCTCTATGTAAGCAATTAATGTCTACTTTACTAAAAAAAAAATACTCAGTTTGAAAATTTGTTGGCGAAAAATCGGGAAAAAATTGAAAAGAAAATCGGAGTTTCAAAATAGAATTTGAATATAAACTTAGAAAAGGAACCAGAATTAAAATTTAAACCAGAATTAAAGCAGAACTTGAACCGGAATCAGAAGTGAAATCTGAACTGGAATTTAAACTGGAGTGTGAACTATAAACTGAACCAGGAATGAACTAGAACTGAACTAGAACTGAACTAGAACTGAATTAGAACTGAACTAAAACTAATTAAAGCTGAACTAGAACTGAACTAAAACTGAACCAGGAACTAGAACTGGCAAGAACTGAAACTAGAACTGAACCAGGAAATGAACTAGAACTGAAATAGAACTGAACTAGAACTGATTAGAACTGAACCAGGAATGAACTAAACTGAACTAAAACTAATTAAAGCTGAACTAGAACTGAACTAAACTGAACGAGGAATGATCTAGAACTGAAATAGAACTAACAAGAACTGAATTAGAAATGAACTAAAACTGAACTAAAACTAATTAAAGCTGAACTAGAACTGAACTAAAACTGAACCAGGAATGAACTAGAACTGAACTGAACTGAAACAAGAACTGAACTAAAACTAATTAAAGCTGAACTAGAACTGAACTAAAAACTGAACCAGGAATGAAATAGAACTGAACAAAACATGAATTAGAACAGAACCAGGAATGAACTAAAACTGAACTAGAACTGAACTGAAGCTGAACCAAAACTAATTAAAGCTGAACTAGAACTGAACTAAAACTGAACCAGGAATGAACTAGAACTGAAATAGAACTGAACTGGAACTGAATTAGAACTGAACTAAACTGACTAAAACTAATTAAAGCTGAACTAGAACTGAACTAAAACTAATTAAAACTGAAATAGAACTGAACAAATAAAACTGAACAGGAAATGAACTATAACTGAAATAGAACTGAACCAATGAACTAGAATTGACTAGAACTGAACTAAAACTGAACCAGGAATGAACTAGAACTGAACTAAAACTGAATTAGGACTGAACTAAAACTGAAGAAAACTAATTACAGCTGAACTAAAACTGAACTAAAGTGAACTAAAACTGAAATAGAACTGAATTCGAGCTGAACTAGAACTGAAATATACTGAACAAGATCTGAACAAAGTCAGCTTATTTACAAAAGAGTAAAAAATTATTGTTTTTAAGGTTATAATAATTCATAAAATGACGTCATTTAGTTATTAAATTGAATGTGAAGTTGTTCTTTTTTTCAAATATTTATTTTTGGACATAATTTATTTTGCAATTTAAAGCGATTTATCATTTGGTTTTAAAATTATTTGAAACCATTAAAAGGAAAAGTAAAAGAAATGCGTAATGAAAATGTATTTTTATAAAAAGTCTTTAGTGCCCTACTTAATGGAGAAAGGTAGATTTTAAATATCAATAGATTTGCAACGTTAAATAATAATAATAATGACTTGTTAAGGAATATCAGAAATACGTGTTCATGATAAGTCGGTTTATATGTATATTGTAAACCAGCTGCAAGTGAACAATTTAATAGAGTTACTAAAAATAACTACATGAACACTACAGCAGAAATATGTCATATCGACTATGGACAGATTCTAAGAACTGTTTCGTTTCAATGAAACACTTTTTGTCTTTAAATTAGAGGTTCCTTTGAACTTAAAATAGAACTTAATGGAATATAAATTATTTATATGTATAAATGTTAAAATTCAATCATATTGAATGTGATAATTATCATTTATAGGGTACTTAAATTGTCTATAATAATCTTCATTTCCCACAAGTGTTTTGTTATTTTTAGTTCTCATGCTTTTTATACCCTCCACCAACACATGTAGTGAAGAAGGTATATTAACTTTGTCATTCCGTAAACAGCTCTAAGATGAAATCATCTCATATTCAATATTGTATGAATATTCTAGCATCGAATCAAAATCTGAGTCGATTAGCTATATCCTTCTGTCAGTCTGTCTGTCCGTCTATTCTTGGCAGACTCATATTTGCAATAATTGGCAGAGCACAACGAAATTTGGCCTATGTAATTGTCATATTTCTATGAACCAGCAAAATCGGTTCAGTATATCCACAGATATAGACCGATATCTGAGGCAACCTCTAAGTTCCAGCGAAGAATTTTCGTAAAATTGTCAATTAAAAATCGACATTAGAATAAGCTTTTGGTATAATTAACAGGGCATAATGTATTTGTTATAACCAGCAAAATCGGTTCAGTATTTTAAGAAATATAATTCGAATAAAATTTTGCATTATAATATCTTTACTATTCCCAAAATTATTTAAATCGGTTCAGTGAAAGAAAATATATAGACAAAAATATAACTGATTTTATGATTTCATAAAATGTATGAGTTTGTGAGTGTATATGTGATTATGTATGTATGTATGTACAATGTACATGTACGAAACATAGACATTTGTAGTGAAGAGTATTGAAGATTCGACATGGCCGAATATAGTTTTTTAATTGTTTTATATATATTTTTGTAAATATGCATGTCTATATGTTTGTATGTATGTTTGTGTGCAAAATGTAATTAGTTGCCTGGTTCGAATTCTTTTTTCATATTCGTCTTTAGGATTTTCAAGATAAGCAAAATGTACTTAAAACTAAATTGAACGTTTTTCATTTTTATCAAAAATAATTTACTTTTTTTTGTTTTTTATTTGAAAAAAGTTTATAAAATTTAGAAAGTTTTTTTTTCAATTAATGCATTTTTTGTTCCAATAACTTTTTGAAGGAACTGTTTTACAAGACAAAATGTGGGACGGATAGGACTAGGAGGAGATATTCCCCCATACAAAGCAAAAAATAATTATCAAATATCTAAAGAACTATAACTGCGAGAGTTCTCAAATTTGGTCCCAATTTGATTCCAAACAGTTTTACTAAAAAAAATATAGGTAGGTAAGGATCAAGGGAAAAGGTAGCTCCCATGCAATGTAAATATTATATAAAATTTTATATCGGACAGGGCCAAGGGTTTTTCTTAAATACAACATGGAAAACTTGTTGTTGTTTTTTAAGAGAAACTTTTATATATTGAATATGTATGTAAATGTGTATGTACTAAACATAATGTATTAACTTCATAGCCATTTGTGATGGAGGGTATTGATCAATCTTATATGTTCTTTTGTCTTAAAATTTGGACATTTTAATATGAGTTTTGAAATTTTTGATATAGATTTCATAGTCCCACATGAAGTGGACATCATTAATGACATTTTTTCATTAATCAAATATTAAAAATTGTTTCCTTTTTTTTTTAAATTCTAGAAGTTAATAATTCGGTGACTCTCAAGCGTTTTAGCGATTGCTTTTTCACATTTCCCCCCTTTTCACAATTCAACTTTTTCCCTTTTTAAAAATTGGCGATTTTTTTTATTAAAAATTTAATAAAAAAAACTTTTTTGGAGATTTTTGTAATTCTCTGATTTTAGAGACTTTAAGCGTCATATAAATTTCTGAGTTCTTAAGAAAATTTTGTGTGAATTAAGTTTCTCTATATATTTCACATAAACTAAATTTTAAACATTTAAAATAACAGATTGTTTCAATTTCTGAGTTTTTAAGAAAATTTTGTGTGAATTAAGTTTCTCTTTATATTTCACATAAACTAAATTTTGAACATTTAAAATAACAGATTTTTTCAATCTAACCTCAATTTTAAATTTTATAATAAAATATTTTTTGACAAAATTTTGATGGCACTGTATTCCTTGTTGTTTTTCTTGTAAACTACAATTTTAATTTGCTTTAAATTCATTTAAATAACAGATTTTTTCAACCTAACCTCAATTTAAAATTCTAAAATATAAGTTTTCTGAACAAAATTAAGATGACATTATGTTCCTTAACATATTTTCAGTAAACAACAGTTATTGTTTTCTTTGAATTATTTTAAATACCGAACTTTTTCAACATAACCTAAACTTTGATTTTATTAATCTTAGATTTGGTGAATTTTCCTTTTTACTAAAATTCTAATACCATTAGGATGTTTTACAAATAACGTTATTTAAAATGTATTCCTTAAATACCATAACTCTTTCTTTTTAATATCAACATTTTTATTTCGCTAAATTTTTCCCCATTTAACATTCTTTTCCCCGCTTGTTAAATAATGTTTACAGAAATACTTTAAACTCACAAGTTTTTTTTCTATTTTCAACAAGTTTTGGAGTGTAAGTTACAAACTACAAAAAACAACAACAAAAACTGAACAACAACAATAATAATAATATGTTATATTATTTTCAATAAAATTATTGTTGTTATTATTTTTTTCAATATGTTTTATTCGAGTATTAGAAACTAATGTCAACAATATTTGTATGTGTTTAATGGTAACATGACTCTATCTGTACACTTCATTGATACTTATAGAAGCTTATCGGAACAAAAATAACAAATAAAATAAACAACAAAAACAAAATAAATTTAAATAATAAAAAAATAGAATTTTGGAAAAAAAATTATACAAAATAAAAACTAAATGCAAAAAGAGTATTTTAACCCCTTTTTTAGATTTAGTTTAGAATTAAGGGCCATAACATATCGTACACCTTTTTACTTGGAAGATGCTTTAAAGTATAATTAATCTTTTGGAAGATGTATTTATGGTAAATTTTTAAATGGGTACAATTTTGATAAAACTTGAGAATTAGTTTAGTTCAATTCTAGTTCAGTTGTAGTTCAGTTCCAGTTCAGTTCTAGTTCAGTTCTAGTTCAGTTCTAGTTCAATTCTAGT
This sequence comes from Cochliomyia hominivorax, assembly GCA_004302925.2. Taxonomy (NCBI): domain Eukaryota; kingdom Metazoa; phylum Arthropoda; class Insecta; order Diptera; family Calliphoridae; genus Cochliomyia; species Cochliomyia hominivorax. The sequence continues at coordinate 13,236,221 of PYHX02000467.1, forward strand.
TTAGTTCTAGTTCAATTCTAGTTCAGTTCTAGTTCAGTTCTATTTCAGTTCTATTTCAGTTCTAGTGAAGTTCTAGTTCAGTTCTAGTGGAGTTCTACTTCAGTTCTAGTGGAGTTCTAGTTCATTTCTAGTTCAATTCTAGTTCAGTTCTAGTGGAGTTCTAATTCAGTTCTAGTGGAGTTCTAGTTCAGTTCTATTTCAGTTCTATTTCAGTTCTATTTCAGTTCTAGTGAAGTTCTAGTTCAGTTCTAGTGGAGTTCTACTTCAGTTCTAGTGGAGTTCTAGTTCATTTCTAATTCAGTTCTAGTTCAGTTCTAGTGGAGTTCTAATTCAGTTCTAGTTCAGTTCTAGTTCAGTTCTAATTCAGTTCTAGTTCAATTCCAGTTTAGTTCTAGTTCAGTTCTAGTGGAGTTCTAGTTCATTTCTAGTTCAATTCTAATTCACTTCTAGTTCAGTTCTAGTGGAGTTCTAATTCAGTTCTAGTTCAGTTCTAGTTCAGTTCTAATTCAGTTCTAGTTCAATTCCAGTTTAGTTCTAGTTCAGTTCTAGTGGAGTTCTAATTCACTTCTAGTTCAGTTCTAGTTCAATTCTAGTTCAGTTCTAGTTCAATTCCAGTTCAGTTCTAGTGCAGTTCTAGTTCAGTTCTAGTTCAGTTCTAGTGGAGTTCTAATTCACTTCTAGTTCAGTTCTAGTGGAGTTCTAATTCAGTTCTAGTTCAGTTCTAGTTCAGTTCTAATTCAGTTCTAGTTTAATTCCAGTTTAGTTCTAGTTCAGTTCTAGTGGAGTTCTAGTTCATTTCTAGTTCAATTCTAATTCACTTCTAGTTCAGTTCTAGTGGAGTTCTAATTCAGTTCTAGTTCAGTTCTAGTTCAGTTCTAATTCAGTTCTAGTTCAATTCCAGTTTAGTTCTAGTTCAGTTCTAGTGGAGTTCTAATTCACTTCTAGTTCAGTTCTAGTTCAATTCTAGTTCAGTTCTAGTTCAATTCCAGTTCAGTTCTAGTGCAGTTCTAGTTCAGTTCTAGTTCAGTTCTAGTGGAGTTCTAATTCACTTCTAGTTCAGTTCTAGTGGAGTTCTAATTCAGTTCTAGTTCAGTTCTAGTTCAGTTCTAATTCAGTTCTAGTTCAATTCCAGTTTAGTTCTAGTTCAATTCTAGTGGAGTTCTAATTCACTTCTAGTTCAGTTCTAGTTCAGTTCTAGTTCAATTCCAGTTTAGTTCTAGTTCAGTTCTAGTGGAGTTCTAATTCACTTCTAGTTCAGTTCTAGTTCAGTTCTAGTTCAGTTCTTGTGCAGTTCTATTTCAGTTCTAGTTCAATTCTAGTTCAATTCCAGTTTAGTTCTAGTTAAGTTCTAGTTCAGTTCTAGTGGAGTTCTAATTCACTTCTATTTCAGTTCTAGTTCAGTTCAAGTTTAGCTACAATTCACTTTTAGTTCTGAATTATAACTTCTACCACTTCAGAGTATACTGTTCGACGCAGAATCACTTCCTGAGTCGATTTAAGCATCTCTGACCGTCCGACTGGCTGTCCATGTAAAGCTTATTCGCAAAGTACGGATCACAGTTTCGAAGATATTCTAATGAAATTTGCACGTACTAATTTTTTGGCCCAAGAAAATGCCTGTTGAAATTGCTTAAGATCGGTCCATTACTTCATATAGACACCATACAAAAGTCGCCCCGGAATAAGGTTTTTAGCCCACACAATTCCGATTTTAACCAAATTTTGTAAATATAAGTCTTATTATACTTATTTCACTCTGCGAAATTTAACGAGGGTCGGTCCATAATTTTGTCTAAATTCACATAAATGTTAGTATCATAATAATTCATTGCACAAATAAGCATAATACGGCAAAGAAATTATGCGAGGGTCGTTCATTAATTTTTCATAGCAGACAGTTACAATCAACAATGTCATGTAGGGTATTAAATAGTCGGGCTTGATTAACTATAACACTTTTACTTGTTTTATACATATTTTACTTGCTACTTAATCAATATTTTATTATTTAGTTTTGTTGCCAAACATATTTGTTGTCTATAGTTGTTGTTGTTGTTTTTCTGTCTAACCACCGTTAGCAATAAATTTGTTATCTAAAGTTAAACCCCCCTCCCCCCTCCCCTTTATATTTAAAGATATTTCCAATATTTATTTCTCGCATGATGCCAGTGTTTGTTGTTGTTTTTCTATATGCACTTTCGTTTTTATAATTCGAACAAATATTTTTTTTCTATCTTTTGCTGAATTAAATTCAGAATGTAGTTTTTTTTTGACTGAATGATTGATATTCAATTTTTTGCTATCAATTTTGAAAAGAAGAAAATTATTATTTTAAGAAAAGTTGTTTAATAAACTGATTATAATATAGAATTATGGTGATAAACGATGTGGTAATTCACTTTTCGAAAATTAAATAGAAATTTAATTGAACTGAATTAAATTAAATAAAATTAAATTAAAAATTTCATCAAAATTGAGTCAGTTCTTTGTTGCCGAATTATTTCCATTTTATATTACGCAAGCAGAGAAACGTTATTTCGCAATATATTCACTGCAAACATATTATTGTCATCACCAACATGTTAATTGTTGAATTCATTTTGATTTGATTACAATTTCGTTACTGTAATTAAATTATTTTAATTAAATAAAAAATATTGTGGTCGCAATATGTTTGTAAATATGTTTGAATGATCACAATTGTATGGTTATTAAATAGTCCGTTATAAAAAAACTATTGTTATTAGTACAAAATATTATTTTCAGTTTACAGACAACTGAATATGAACAAATACTATTTTTACAATTTGTGTTAATATGGAGGTACCTCCTTTACAATGTTAACATACATATTTGAGGAAAAAAAAAGAGATTTTCGGAAGTGGATTTGTATGGGTGTTAATGAACGAAAAATTCTTGAAATTTGAATCATGACTCATATGTGTCAAATTAAGCATTAACATTTTATTTCAGTATGTTACAAACATCTACATAAAGGCATAATACCCCAATCATCTACAATATTGTAGGGTATTAAGCTTTAAATTTGTTATTGATTTTGACAAAGTCACTGCACCCTTTTTGAAAATTTTAGGTTGGGTTTTTGGAATTTGATAACATTTTTAAAAATTCTTACTTCATGATGGAAACGCTTACGAGTTTGATGTAGAGAGAAATACTTAAAGTAAAGTGAAAGGGAGAGTTCACGACCTCCTTAAGAGAGATGACACTAAAACTTGAAAATAAATTTAATTTAAATTTTTTTTCATATTTTTACTAAAATTAACATTTTTAACTAAAAATTCTTATTTTTCACTAAAAATTCACATTTTCACTAAAAATTCACATTTTCACTAAAAATTCACATTTTCACTAAAAATTCACATTTTCACTAAAAATTCACATTTTCACTAAAAATTCACATTTTCTCTAAAAATTCTCATTTTTCACTAAAACTACAAATTTTCACTAAAAATTCACATTTTCACTAAAAATTCATATTTTCACTAAAAATTCACATTTTCACTGAAAATTCACATTTTCACTGAAAATTCACATTTTCACTGAAAATTCACATTTTCACTGAAAATTCACATTTTCACTGAAAATTCACATTTTCACTGAAAATTCACATTTCACTGAAAATTCACATTTCACTGAAAATTCACATTTTCACTGAAAATTCCATTTCACTGAATCCTTTTCACTGAAAATTCACATTTTCACTGAAATTCACATTTTTCACTGAAAATTCACATTTTCACTGAAAATTCACATTTTCACTGAAAAATTCACCATTTTCACTGAAAAATTCACATTTTCACTGAAATCAATTTCTGAAAATTCACATTTTCACTGAAATTCACATTTTCACTGAAAATTCACATTTTTCACTGAAAATTCAACATTTCACTGAAAATTCACATTTTCACTGAAAATTCACATTTTCACTGAAAATTCACATTTTCACTGAAAATTCACATTTTCACTGAAAATTCACATTTTCACTGAAAATTCACATTTTCACTGAAATTCACATTTTCACTGAAAAATCACATTTTCACTGAAAATTCACATTTTCACTGAAAATTCACATTTTCACTGAAAATTCACATTTTCACTGAAAATTCACATTTTCACTGAAAATTCACATTTTCACTGAAAATTCACATTTTCACTGAAAATTCACATTTTCACTGAAAATTCACATTTTCACTGAAATTCACATTTTCACTGAAAATTCACATTTTCACTGAAAATTCACATTTTCACTGAAAATTCACATTTTCACTGAAAATTCACATTTTCACTGAAAATTCACATTTTCACTGAAAATTCACATTTTCACTGAAAATTCACATTTTCACTGAAAATTCACATTTTCACTGAAAATTCACATTTTCACTGAAAATTCACATTTTCACTGAAAATTCACATTTTCACTGAAAATTCACATTTTCACTGAAAATTCACATTTTCACTGAAAATTCACATTTTCACTGAAAATTCACATTTTCACTGAAAATTCACATTTTCACTGAAAATTCACATTTTCACTGAAAATTCACATTTTCACTGAAAATTCACATTTCACTGAAAATTCACATTTTCACTGAATTCACATTTCACTGAAAATTCACATTTTCACTGAAAATTCACATTTCACTGAAATTCCATTTTCACTGAAAATTCACATTTTCACTGAAAATTCACATTTTCACTGAAAATTCACATTTTCACTGAAAATTCACATTTTCACTGAAAATTCACATTTTCACTGAAAATTCACATTTTCACTGAAAATTCACATTTTCACTGAAAATTCACATTTTCACTGAAATTCACATTTCACTAAAATTCACATTTTCACTAAAATTCACATTTTTCACTAAAAAATTCACATTTTTCACTAAAAAATTCACATTTTCACTAAAAATACACATTTTTCTCTAAAAATTCACATTTTCACTAAAAATACACATTTTTCTCTAAAAATTCACATTTTTCTCTAAAAATTCACATTTTCACTAAAAAATTCACCTTTTCACTAAAAATTCACATTTCACTAAAAAATCAATATTTCACTAAAAATTTAATATTTCCCTAAAATAGCTTTCAGTTTACTTAGTCTTGATTAAAAATACGTTATTTTATTTTCAACTTTCGCAATGTGATTTAAATCTTAAATCTAAATTCTCCCAACATCTAGATGATTTGTCAAACTTTTAATGTGAAATGAAAATAATGAAAACGAAAATGAACAATTCAAATTCAACAAACTTTAAAAGGAGAGCAAATACAGGCAGACACAAAGAAGTTGTTTGTATTTTCATCGCTATTTTTTTGTTAACACTCCCCTATTTTACTTCTTTTTCCGCATTTTGTTACTTGATGTCAGAAAAATATGTAAAATTTATATCAAAAGTGTTGAAAAATAAAATTGAATGGAATTTTAGAGAAAAACAGAAAGAAATTGTGAAAACGATTTATATGCGTAATATTAAAGAAAGTGAAATTGTTTACATACATTATATCTCTTCATCACTTTTTATGTAAATAAGTACATAAAGTACATAAACTATTACTTTATGTACTTATTTATGTAAAAAAAGAGAGAATTTGGGGGCAAAACAGGAAAAATGCATTAAAAATTTTTATTTTTGTAGTATTTTTTTCGCATTTAAGACTTAAAGAGATGAGAGAATTATACATTCTGGTTCTTGTTAAATGTTGTATATCTCAATTGGACCAGTAATTATTATAATACCAATTTGGAAGGGAATTTGGAAGGGGGCTGGTATGGGCCGGTTAGTCATCATTGGCATATCTTTTTGAAATAAGACTTACTTTTGAACTTAAAGCATAATGTCTTTAAGTAATGTTCCAAAACAAGTTACAAAATTATTTCCTAAAAGGTAACTGTGCAACGTTTATACGACAGCAGCTGAATGGACGTTAAGACAGAAAAACGGACGGATGGAAATCGTTAAAAGAAAGTGATTCAGAGTCGAACGTTACAAACATCAGCACAAATGCATAATGTCCCAAACACCTACGGTAGTGAAGGTTATAACAAAATGTGATCAACAAATTTTGGTGCTACTTAATGTTAAATATTTCTATAAATGCAGACGTCAAAATTTCTTTGTGATGTAACTTCTTAAGCTCACATTTTAAGAGATGAAAACATAAAATGGAAGAAACCAAAATGTGAGCCAGTGCTCACAAGGCAGCGTAAAGATAATCGTCTAAAACTCGCTCAAAAATATATGAAATGGGCAGAGGAGTGGAAAAAGGTTATTTTCTCTAACAATAAAATTTAATTTAGACGGTCCTTACTCAACCTCATGTTATTGGCACGAGGTGAGATCCAACGATGTTCGGATGTCAAAACGTTATTTCAGTAATGGCAGTGATTAGGTTTAGGGAACATTTGCTGCAGTTGGAAAATCTCAAATTTATTTTGTTTCAACAAAAAGAAATATAAAAAAATTATAATGAACTGTTGAAAGTTGATCTTCTCTCTTTTATGGATGAAAAATTGGATGCATTTTGTATATTCCCACTAAATAATGCTGCTGTATATATTTCAGCATATTCAAGCATTTATCATGGTTCAAAGCACAGCTCGGTCTTAAAGCCAAGGTAAAACTTGTGGGGATATATAATCCAAAAAGAAGCTATAATGACTTTAAATGAGTTAAAACCAAATATAAAACAAATCTTTTCTAACCCTTTAAAAAAAGTTATGTGCATTTAAAGGAATATGTACCGGTGTATTATGAAAATAATGACTGTAATGAAGAGGATATGAAATGCATCATCTGTAAATAATTTTTATAAAATTTGCCATACGTCCGGTTCCTTTTTAAAGAAATGGAATCATCAATATCTTATATCGTTCAATACAGAGTTTCCCAATCATATTATACACTAAAAAGTGTGCCAAAATCGGTGTTCTTAAATAATTTTATATCTTTCGAACCGTTAGAGATATATTTCAAATTTGACTAGAGATATCCAAGTTTAGTTTGAATTTTCAGCAAAAGTACAAACTTTTCTTTAGAATTTGTAAATTCACAACTTTGAAAGAAAAAATGAGTTAAGTGCCACTTTATGTCAAAATTTTATGAAGAATTTAAACCATCGTTTTTTTTTTGATGTTTTTTGGAAAATAATATTAATATTTGATTTAAAATAAAATTGAAACGTATAACGATAATATAAACACGAACTTTGTTATAAGTTGGACATAAACAAGATTCCCATTTTGTTTTAGGAAAATACCCAAAATCCCAAACCGTATAAATCATGTTAAAAAATGTTTTTTCTTTTCACTAAAATGATCACCCTGTCTTAATAAGCGCCGCCCGGCAGAAAATCCTTCTGGGATGTTTAGCTCACATATGGAGTTATATATTAAGATCTATGTTAAGGAGTAAGACCAAAAAATTCTTAACACATGTTTATCAATAAAACTTTAACCCAAGTAGTCCTACTCAAATAAGGCTACAGAAAATTGGCCAAGCAATCAATCAAAGGTCTGTCGTCAAGCTCATATCAATGTTATTACGGGAGAACTTGTCGTTGATAGAAAACCTGATTCAGGTAGAAGGAATGGGCCACATGATATAATCATTTTTATAAGGACTCCCAACACATCCGGTAGGAAGGCAGCCAAGTAAGCTCAGCGCTCGTTCTATTTGTTACGAATAGTTAAAGATAATTCAGGTCAAAAATATACCAAGGCTCAAAAAATCGAGATAGGAATGCTGCTAAAATATAGTTCCAAAAATAGCGAACGCAAATTGAAGTCAACTTTTCTAAAAATATTTTTTTGCTGCATTAAGTAAATCTACGTATTCTCCTGGTCAAAATATAATTTTGTTGAATCTCGAGGTTATGTTGAAGGTTAGGTTTTATACCCAAAAGCATGCAAAATTTCCCAAGAAGCAATATGCAGTTGCGGCAAAAGAAGCCAATCATTTGTTCTATAAATACTGCAATTTACATCAAGGAATGTTTACAAAAAAGGCGTATTCCATTCAAAAGACTTAATAAAGTGTCCACCTATTTTAAGCCTGACTTGATATCCTGTCACTGTGGTAAACAGGCCTTTGAGTGGTTTGAGGTATTTGTACCTGGAGAGGCAAGGGCGATTTGCCAATCGAAGCTAAGGTCACTGAACAGACATTGGGCTTTTGAAGAAAAGAAAATTGAAGAGCATAAAGAAGGTGTCCCACAGTGTGGTAGATTGACTACATATTCGAGAATTAATTGCTATATAAGGGTCTTCCCGAAAAGGTTCAACATTTCAAATTTCTTTTAGAAACTACTTTTGTTTTCTTTTCTAAAAGAGTTGACATTCTAGGTGATTTGTCTGAATATATGACTCATTTTGTAATCTTGCTGATGTAATCATTCATAATTTCTTTTGTAATATGAACTTGTTTTTTTTTAATTTTTTCAAAACATTGCAATTTGGTCATTTATCTGTGTTCGCTTAATCCAGCTAAAAGGAAACAAACATTAATCATTAAAAAATGCTACATTCGACTATAACGAATCTTCAATACCCTCTACCACAAATGCGTGTGATGTAAAAATATTAATCTAAATACATTTCGTAGATTCACACACACAGACGTATACAATGTATAAAAGTTTTTCTTAAATATAACACGGAACACTTTTTGAGTCATAAAGTTATTAATTTTTCAACTGAACCGATTTAGATAATTTTTGTAATGGTAATGAAGATCACATAAGTCCATAATATAATTTCTCGATTTATAATTGACAATTTCATGAAAGTTCTTTGCTTACTTGAGAGGTTGTCTCAGATATCTATATATGTGCTGAACCGATTTTGCTGAACTATAACAAATACTCAGGCTCTATCAATTATTGTGGATGTGAGCATGCCAACTACAGACAGACAGACAGACAGACAGACAGACAGACAGACGAACAAACAGACAAACAGAGCTTAATCGACTCAGTTTTGATTTGATATAAGAATATATATATATACACTATAGAGTGTGAGCTGATTCGTTTTTAGCGTTACAGACAGAATAATTAAGTTAATATACCCTTTTCACCACTTGTAGTTCTGAAGGGTATAAAAAAGCTTTAGTTATCAAAAACCTTTAATTTCATTTAGTGTTTTCAGTCATTTTACTCAAAACGGCAACACTTGATGAATTATAATAATTAAAAAATATAGAAAATGGAAATTTTCATTTTACATTTCTTTGTCATTTTGCAGAATTTTTAATTATTTTCACAAATAAACTTTAATTAAGGAATTGTTTTTAATAATAAGTAAAATTTGAAAATTGCTGTGAATTACTTAGTTTAATTAAATTGCACTATGGGCATTTGAAATATAGTTCTGTAATTTCTAAAATCATTAACAACATTTTCCAAAAATAAGTAATAAGAAGTGAGATCGAAAAAAGTTTAACATACATATATGTTAACAAAATTAAATCAATAAAATTATAGTTCGGAAATTCTTCAACTAACGTTTTTATAGTGCTTTCTGTCGCTTTGCTTGAACAGATAATCGATATCATTTCATTAGACTTGTGTTCTTCAATTCTCTTTTAACAAGAGCTCAATAACTTTCCACTGGCCTCTCTTGCTAAAGATATCACATTGTTGTTCTTGTACCACTCAAGGGCTTGTTTACCACAGTGATAGCATGCCAAGTCAGGCGTACAATATGAAGCTTTATGAATGGAATACGCCTTTTTTTGTTAACATTTCTTGATGTAATTTTCGGTGTTTAGAGAGTCCGTTGTAACAATTGAAGAACCTTTTTGCCGCAACTCCATATTGTTTGTCATACCAAGAATTGACCATTTTGGTTACTTTTGGGTCCTTAACTTTTCATCAACATTCTTTCGAGCATCAACTAATGAAATTTTTGTCCTTGAAGTTGCGAAAAATCTACCAAAACATACTCTTCGTCATCCATTATGTAACAAGAATATTTTTTTTTAACTCGACTTAAACTTCCGTGTTCTGTTTTTGGCCCCTAAATTTTTATCAACGTTCCTATCAGGAACTTTTTGTGATCTTTGTATGTTTTTAAAACTGCATTAACTTTAACTTTTTGAATTAAATAATTAGAGCACAAAGCTTACTGGACTTTTTTCCTACCCAGAGCACTTTTGACAATGCTTTCTGTTTTTCTGACTTTGGAAATATCATGTGAACCATTCCTTCGCCCTGAACCAGGTTAAATTTCAATTCACACTTTTTTCAGATAAACAATATATTTATTTGGTTCCATTTACTGGCCTGTTTCAGAAAGGTAACTTGATTTAAAGTTTAAATGCAAAAAGTGTATTAAAAATTTATCGATACTTTTCGAGGTTGTCTCTTCTTAGTTGACCGATTTTGCTGGTTAAAAATAGCGATCTGTTTAGGATAATAAAGTTAATCTGACTGATCATTATTGAGATCATGAGAATGTTTCTAACAGAAGAACAAAGCTAAATCGTCTCAGATTTTGATATATATAAAATGGGGTCTTCGTTGATTCCCTTAATATAAAACCCGAACATAATTTACTTTTTACTTCAAAGTATAAAAAAGGATCTTAATTTCACCATAATATTTTAAATACTGTCCAGTTGAACCATCTTTAATATCCGTATTTCCTTTTAACCATCAAAACGATTCCATATAAACTTTCCACACTTAAAACTGTAAATTTGTTTTTATCGATTGTTGATATATAATATGTTTATGTAGATTTGTGATCTGATTGTTATGAGTGATCTAAGTTTGTGTCGCAATTTTGAAGATTTAAATTGATGAGATTTGTCCCATCACCATACAGTGGGACAGAATTGATTTTGTTTGGAAATAAATTTTTAGCTTTTGATCGGCTGTTTGAGTTTTAATTTTACATAACGATAGCAGAAGAGTGTAGCTTTAAATCTTGTGGACAATGGACCTTGAAGAGACTTCCAAAAAAAGAGTATAATAATCGCTTAATACCGACTATATAATATCCTTCATTATTAAGCAGGCATATTTTGGTCCGATCTTCGCATGATTTGATATAATGATTTGTGTATGTAAATAAATATTAATTTGAAATATTTTTTCCATATCCACATTTAAGCGACAAATTTATAACCACAAAGTGGTGGTTATGGGAGGGCCAAACTAAGTTATACACCGAATAAAATTTTGGCAAATGTTGGTACGGTATAGTATGTGTATGTATGGTTATATAAATCTTAAATATACAAAGAAATTTATATGGGAGCTCCCTCAAATATCGGACCAACAGACGCCAATTTTAATAGGATTCATTCTCGACTCCAAAAAAAATCCCGTCCTATTTTTCATCAAGATATTTCAAAAATTTCAACCTCTAAAGTGTTCACAATATTTACATGGACAGTTGGTAGGGCAGATGGATATCGTTAACTCGAAAATGATTTTTAAAATGGGGGAGCATCATTTTCTTCCTATGATTGTGCTATTATAGCCTTTGGCGTGACCTTTAAAAATATTCCTATTATTTGTCTCTTAGAGTTCTCAAGTTATTTGCAATTGAATTTTCAACTTTCAAAATTTTGCAAGAACTTTAGTAAGTTATTTATTATATATTCAAAAGTATAACCCCGATTTTGTTCAATGTAAATGCGTTCCTGAAAAGTTTCTTGACATAGAATTTTTGATCCCAAAATTCTATATACCAAGTCCACATCCTTTCGAATTGAACCGTTATTTATCAAAATTTTAAAATCCCAGAGACTGATTTATAAAGCAAAATAGAGTTGAGAAACCTTAATGTGTTTTTCTAATCATCTGCTAATGACTTTTTCGAGACTTCCAGAAAATACGGACTTTATGAACCATAATAAAAACATTCCCTTTTTTGGTATTTTTCTTTTTATCAGAAGTTAAAGATTTATTTACTGTGGTCCCAATGTTCATTAGGTGAATGGTGAACGGATTTAAAACATAATTAATAAAATCATAAAACCCCAATTCCCATTGTGCGTGTCAACAACATAAAGACGGGGTCTGGCGAAGGAAATAAAAATGTTAGTAGACAAAATTTTTCGAGAATCGTTCCAATATTTTACATTAAAAGAGGTCTAAATATCGTCATCACATAATTTGCGAAATTGAAATAATCCCTAATGAAGAGCTGAATAAAAAAGACTTTTGAATTCTATAAAAGTCAAAGTTTTGTCATTTTTTAAGGGGTGAGTCTACCCTTGTTTCCAAACAGCTGTTAATCTTGAAAGGTTATTTCATTGCTCTACCAACATACTTTTTCAAATTCTTTAAAATATCAATTTGAATTAAAAATTCTATAAATGTGAAGCCTACATTTGGGGTGAACACACACACACATAAAAAGTTTGTTGAACAGCAATTGCAAGTAATCGTTTGCATAAGAAATCAATGTAACATATTTTTAGGGGGAAAGAAAAAAACATGGAAAGAAATAAAATAAATTATAGGAATTTCTAGTTGAAGTTGGATTTCTAAACACTTTAGAATCTCAATGAGTTGCAAAGGATATGGAGTGAGATCGACATATTCTTAACATACATATATGTTAATAAAAAATGAAATTTCACTTGAAAGTCCATCTCCATTCAAAATCTACCACACTTTTGGACACCTTTGTTTTGGGCTCTTGACAATATTTCTCCGCTGGCCTAAGCTGCGGGCAGTTTTGAGAATTTGCCTCTCCTGGTACAAATGCTACATTATTGTTTTGTTCACTTGACAGAGTGCCAAGTGAAGCAAATAGATGACATATAATAAAGTCATGAATGGAATACGCCTTTTTGTAAACATTCCTTGATGTAAATTTCGGTATTTTGAGCCCGTTGTTAAAAATAATTGGCTTCTGCATCTTGATTGCATATCAAGAACTTTTTGGGAAATTTTTACTGCATTTAGGTCCTAAACTATACTTCAACCTTCCCTAGAGCATAAGTAGCATACAATTATTGGCCAAGAAATTGCCAGAACATACGTTTCGTCATCCATTATGCGACAAGAATATTTTTTTCTAAAAAAAAGTTTGGCTTCAATTTCTGTGCTCTTTTTTGGTCTGTAAATATTTTATAGCTTTCGTGTTAGGAACATTTTGACCCCGTATGTTTTTAAGCCTGCATTAGCTTCAAAAAGTTATACCAAATAGTCCGAGCACTGTGCTAACCTTCTGCTTTTCTACCGAATGTGTTGGGAGCTTTTTTGAAAATTCTTCCTTTTTATGGCTTTAAAAACATTATGTAAATTATTCCTTCTATCTGAATTAGGCTTTCTAGTACAAGATTAGCTCTTCTGGTATTATTAAATAATATTGACAATAATTTAATGAATGTTTTGCCAATTTTTTGTAAGACCAAATTGGGTTTTGTTGAAAGTATTCAATTATTTCAGGACGTAATTTTTTCTGGAGACTAATGTTGTGTTTTAATAACTAAAAACCATTTTAGACCTCTTAAACACATTGTTACGAATTCAAAGAACTTCACAAGGTAAAGAAGAAAAATCTAGATGGCGCAGTTTATTTAATATAATGAAATTTAAAAGTATGGTGAGTATTCATAATCTCTTAAAACTATTTGGCTCTATATCCTAACAATTACTGGCGATATTATTACAGGACCAATAAAGCCGACTATAGCATTCTTACTCATTTCTATTTCATGTGAAAACTTTTAAACCACCACAAATCCGAAAAGAAATTGCAACAAGTTTCCCTTACACATGAGTCCTTCTATTTGTATATATATTTGTTTTGAAGTGTGCGTGTGTCTGTGTTAGTTTTTATTCTTAGCACTTAAACAAATAAAAACACAGAAGAATATTAAATCAGTTTTAGCAATTTTTACAAAAAAAGAAAAAAAAAAAACTATTTTAAGCAGAAAGAAAACTATTTTTACAACATTTTATTTTATTTTATTTCACAAATTGTTTATTTATAAAATTAAATGAAAATTTCTTTCAAGAAATAAATGCAATAAACTCAAATGGAAACTTAAAGTATACTTTAAAACAGATAAAAACAAAATTAGTAAGTGTACTGCTAACAAAGCATAGTTTAAGGGGCTGTAAATTGTTTTGATTTGAAACTGTAACTAAATATAAATTTATTTAAACAATTTCTAAATTTTCTCAGAATTTATGAAACAAACTTTTACTTCTAGCAAATTGTTTAATTATTTAAATATTTCCTCTCAAAAAAAAACATTGCATGCTTTAAGGAGCACTGAAACTACTAAACACGTTTTATGTTTATATTATTTTCTTTCTTGTTATACCCTCCATCACCACAAGTGTAGAAGAGGGTTTATTAACTTTGTCATATTAGATCTTTCATCAAATTAAAATCTGAGTCGATTTAGCTAAGTCCGTCTATCTGTCCGTAGGTCTGTCAAATCACAATAATTGACAGAGCTCAATGAAATTCGACCTGAATAATTGTTATAGTCCTGAGAGGATTCCTGTGTTAAACCAGGAAAATCAATTCAGTATATTAAAGGATATAGATCGATATCTGAGGCAAACTGTAAGTTCAATCGAAGAACTTTCATGAAATTGTCATTTATAAATCGACAAATTAGAATGAAATTTAGCCGTAATATGAGCTTCATTATCATTCTAAAAATTATCGAAATCGGTTAAAAGGCTACGTGTGAGTGTGTATGAACGAAACACAATATATTTACTTTACGGGCATTTTTGATGGAGGGTATTAAAGATTCGGCACAGCCAAATAAACCATTCTCTCTTGTTTTGATTCATGTTTTAAAATTCATTTCCTTTGCTGTAAAACTTTATGCCCCCATTTTTTTCCATCTTTAATTATTCAACTTTTCGCCACGTCTTATATTACCAGATTAATTTCACTATTATGTTTTGTTCCCTTTATTATGTATTTTCTTTGCTCAAAAAACTTTGCATATTTTAGGGCTCTTTTTTAATTCTTATTTTACTGCATAATTTAACATTTTTCATTGTTCTTAATTTTCTGTCTTTTCGTTTTAATTCAAAGTTGCATGTTGTTTTTCTTGTTTTATTTATATAAAATAAAAAAAAATTGCTGCATTTAAAATTTATTTTAACTAATTTTTCAGTTTCGGATTTGTAGTTCTTTCTTTTTAACTTTAAAATACCAAAATTTCACCAGCTGTCTGACATGTTTCTTCAAGCGCATTATGAAACTGATTTATGTTTTTTTCTCATAAAAGATTTTTCCAAAAAAATAAAATTGAAAAAAATTTAGACAAATTTCACCAAACAGGTGGAGCTCTTTACATTAAACTACCGCTACTTGTGCTGGTGACAGGGAAGCAAAAAGCAAATAAAGTAATTTGAAAAGCATAACTTTAGGGCGTTGTGTTTTAAAGTTCTTTATGAGGACAAGTAATTAAAAACAATGAATATTTTGGGATGCAATAATTTGTTTAACTGAAGTATATGGAATATAATCAAGCTCTTTTTCATTATTGCAAAACAGCAATACGTTGGGCCAGAAATGATGTTCAAGGAAATTGTAATTTTTATAAGAAATTTTAATCTTTTTGATCACGAAAGGGACGATTTTAGTTCTCGATCAAGTATTGGAAGTTTTTTGTTGTATTTTTTTTCGACTTAAAAGCGATATCTCTTATTATTATCGTATTTTTTATTTATTTATTTATTTATTTATTTATTTTTTATTATTTTTGATCACGAGCGGAATTTTTTTTCTCAATCGAAAACTAGAAGAATTTTGTTATATTTTTCTTCGATCGCGAATAAGAGGTATTTTTTTCGATAACGATATATCTAATAATTTTTTCGATCGCAAACGAAAAGAGTTTTTTTTACAGAATTTTTTTACATCGCGGACAAGAATTTTTTTATTCTTTTTTTATCGCAAACCAGATTGCGAGTGTAATTTCTTTATTAATTCTCTTTTATTTTACTGCAATTCTTTTATTGCAAGCAGGAAGTATCTTTTTTTGATCGCAAACGAATTGAATAAATAAAATTTCCTATCGCGAGCGTTAAGAAACGAAAAAAATTTTCTAATAAACAATTTTTGGATCGCGAACGAAAAAATTTTCTTAGAAACGGGTTTCAGATTTTCTTATAGAAAATTCTTATAGAAGATTGTTTGATCGCGATCCGGAAAATCCTCTTGTCTTTGGCATTCAAGAAGAATTTTCTTAAAGATTTTTTTCCGAAAGATTTATTCTTTGTTCTCGAACGGAAGTCAGTGAGAACCATTTTTCTCTCAAGAGGACAAAAGTTTTAAGAAACTTTCTGAAAAATATTTTTCAAATAAATTTTATTGGAAATTCCCTTTCAAAATATTTTAGAAAACTTCCTTCAATTAAAATAAAAAAAAGATTTTAAAATTAAAAAATGATTTTTTAATAAAATTTTATAATTTTTTAAATTAAATTTAATTGAAAAAAACCTTTTCGGGGGAATTTTACAGAAAAAAATTAAACTGTATTTAATTTACCCTAAAATACCCCCTATTGATTTATATACATCATGATTATAGTCAATAATACAATTAAATCCAAAATGTTGTCGGCTGTTTTAACAGATTATTATTAATTGTACAAGCACACTTTTAGGCTGCTAATTACTACAAGCACACATACATGTAAAAATTAAAGCGATAATTATTTACAAGGGGCAATTAGTACGATTTAGGGAGAGAGATTAATTAAAGAGAATGTACAAAAATTGGCGTTCTTTCATAAAAAAGTTTAAAGGTGAAAGTGAAACTAATAAAGGGAGGGAATTTCAATGGAAGTTGAATAAAATCTTTCGAGAGGAAACAGAACTGATATCTTTGGATTAATTCCAGAATTTTGTTTTCTCAAGGATTTTTATATTTTCAGGTTCTTTAAAGTATTTTTGTCTTTTCTTAATTTTTAGCCAAATATTTTCCTGCCACATTCATGTGACATATTTGAAACGTACTTGACATCTTTGCTGTTCCAAGAAACATATATTTTTTGTAATTTATGGGAAAGTAACCACCCATAAAAAAATAAATTATATTAAATTCAATTAAATGGAAAATAACAGTATTAAATAAATGAACACAATTTAAAAAAGTAGAAAAAATGAAAAGCTTAATTGAAGTTCAAGGGTGACTATGTAACACCCTACGTTGTCGAAGCAATCTTTGAATCATATTCAGTTCTAGATAAGTTCATTTTTGTTCTAGTTCAGTTCCAGTTCAATTTTAGTTTAGTTTAAGATCAGTTGTAATTCAGTTTTAGTTCACTTCTAGTTCAGTTCCAAGTTGAGTTCTAGTTCATTTCTAGTTTAGTTCTAGTTCAGTTGTAGTTCAGTTGTAGTTCAGCTCTAATTCAGTTTTAGTTCAGTTCTAGTTCAGTTCCAGTTCAGTTCCAGTTCAGTTCCAGTTCAGTTCCAGTTCAGTTCCAGTTCAGTTCTAGTTCAATTCTAGTTTAGTTTTTGATCAGTTCTAATTCAGTTTTAGTTCAGTTGTAGTTCAGTTCTCATTCAGTTTTAGTTCAGTTCCAGTTCAGTTCAAGTTTAGTTCTAGTTCAATTCTAGTTCAGTTCTAGTTCCGTTCCATGTTGAGTTCATTTCTAGTTCAGTTCCAGTTCAATTCTAGTTCAGTTTTACTTCAGTTCTAGTTCAATTCTAGTTTAGTTTTTGATCAGTTCTAGTTCAGTTCTAGTTCAGTTCCAGTTCAGTTCTAGTTCAGTTCCAAGTTGAGTTCTAGTTCAGTTCCATGTTGAGTTCATTTCTAGTTCAGTTCTAGTTCAATTCTAGTTCAATTCTAGTTCAGTTGTAATTCAGTTTTAGTTCAATTCTAGTTTAGTTTTAGATCAGTTTTAATTCAGTTCCAGTTCAGTTCTAGTTCAGTTCCAAGTTGAGTTCTAGTTCAGTTCTATTTCAGTTCTAGTTCTATTCCAGTTCATTGTATATAAGTTCAAATTCTGACTCCCGTAGAATTTGATGGAGTTTTTTATGAGGGCTGTAGGAAATCTAAGAACGATCTTCAAAAAATTAGATTAATTCCAGTTAGAATATTTTCAGAATTCTTCGGGAGTAACAAATTTCTTTAGTCTTGAGTAAAATTTCATATCAAAAAGATCACTAATATATCAATCAATTGATATACAGTTATCGATATATATTTGCAAAAGTATTAAATATCATTAACCCATTAAGATACAATTAATATAAATATCTTTTTTAATTACTGCACTTTTCCATAAATGAGTTTATTCCCTAAATTGAATGATATCAATTTCCCTACAGAAAAATTCCATTGAATATTAAGTATTTTTTTACTTTGGTCACTCTGTGGCAAAATAATTTTTATTTTATCTCCATTTTTGCTAAATTACAAGAAAAAAATATAAAAAAACTCATTGACACTTAACAAAAACAATAAATAAATGAAAATATCAGCAAAAACAATAAATTCTCTATGAATAATAGACCACCAATTACCACCCATTTTTAGAGAAAACAATTTGTCCGACAAAAAAAGATCATAAATCAATAATAGAAAAAAACAAAAACAACATCAAAAAGAGTTATTTTTTTGATTATTTCAATGTTTATTGTTAAATAAATATTGAAGAAAAAAAATGTTAAAACAAAATTTATTTATTGCACTCGAACAAATGAAGCGTTAAATTTAAACTGAAATTAAAAATAAAAATTATTTTAAAATTTTTATTAAATTAGTGACAAATTAGAATTGAAATTTTAAGTATTTTTTTTTTTTAATTGCAATTTATCAATAAAGAATTTAATTGGAAACATTATAAATATTTTAATTGAAATTTGTTTAAAAATGATTAAAAACGTTCAGAATTAATTAAAAAATAATTTAATGTTAAGAACAAATTGGTTTGAATGGTCTTAAGATCCATAAATTAGTTTAAGTGTTTTGTTAAAGCATTTGAGTGGATTTGTCTACTATCTAGTCTGTAGCTTAGTTGATGTATATATAGAAAGTTCTTTGTAAAAATACGATTAAAAAGAGATTTCCAAGAACAAACGATTTGGACACTCCAAACATTAAGGGAACAATGAACTGGAACTCAACTGGAATTGAACTAGAACTCAGAACTAAACTAGAACTGAACTGGAACTCAACTAGAATTGAACTGGAACTGAACTAGAACTCAGAACTGAACTGGAACTGAACCAGAACTGAACTAGAACTGAACTATAACTGAACTATAACTGAACTAGAACTGAACCAGAACTGAACTAGAACTGAACTAGAACTGGAACTGAACTTGAATTGAACTAGAACTGAAACAGAACTGAACTAGAACTCAACTAGAACTTCAACTAAACTAAAATTGAACTAAAACCGAACTAGAACTGAACTAGAACTGAACTATAACTGAACTAGAACTGAACTAGAACTGAACCAGAACTGAACTAGAACTGAACTAGAACTGGAACTGAACTTGAATTGAACTAGAACTGAACTAGAACTGAAACAGAACTGAACTAGAACTCAACTAGAACTAAACTAGAAGCTGAACTAGATCTGAACTTGAACTGAACTAAAACTGGAACTGAACCATAACTTAACTTGAATTGAACTGGAAATGAATTAGAACTGAACTAGAACTTAACATGAATTGAACTGGAACTGAATTAGAACTGAACTAGAACTCAACTGGAAATGAACTAAAACTGAAGAAGAACTGATCTTGAACTTAAATTCTGGTAAATTAAATCACAGATTATAAGGAAAACACTTTAAACACTAGTCCTATCAAAATTTCGTTGATTGATAGAAGAAACACTATTTTCTTCTGGACTTTATTTATTTCTTTATAATTCTGAAGAAATTTCTTATACAATACATTACCGATAAACCCATCAGAATATCGCTTATGTCAGAAAAAATTATGGAATTTAAAAAAAAAAAAAAATAAAGACAAAATTTAAGCAAAAATACCTTGATTATATATCTACATATGTGATCTGTATATTCAAAAATAGTGTTAATTTTCCGAAAAAGATAAAGTTTTTGGAACAAATATTTCCTGAGTTAGTATTTTCCACGAAGCACAGTTTTGTCCATATAAATTTTTAAAAAAATATCCAGTAATTCCAAAGTTGTAGAATTATTTAAAAAAGGCGATTTGAGGCCACTGCAGAGTGACAAATATATGTTACTTTTCAGCGGAAAGACATTTTTGATAACTGTCAATATTTTATCAAATAAAATTTTTATTAAAAAAATACAAAATTAAAATCCCAAATTTTCCTGATTTCCAAAATGAAAATTATTTTATGCAAATATTTTCTAATTTGTATGTGATTATTTATTTAAAATAATTTAAATAACCACAACATTGTGTAATTCATAAGCAAGTAATCCTGAAAGTATGCCATTTAAAATATTTCATTACTTGCAAAAATAAGGCATAAGTTATGGGGATAAAAAATTTAATTTATTGCAAATAATTTGGAAACCACAAAAATTCCGAGAAAAGCATACAGTTGTTTTCTGTCTTATTTAAGAGAAAAGAACTCATTATAAAAACATTAATTTCTTTTTTAAATTGTAGACAAAATTTAAATTCACTTACCAGTTCAGATGTTCTTTCAAGAAACTGTAAAAAAATAATAAAACTAAATTTATTAAAACTGCAAAAAATAAAAATAGTTAAATTATATTTCGTATAAATATGTAAAATAACATAATATTGCGATAAATAAATTTTGCCTGAAATCAGGCAACAGATTTTGCGTTGTTATTAAATTTAAAATAGTTGAATTCCAGCTAATACATATTTTTAAATGAACACGATTTACAATGTATTTTTGTTTTATTTCATTATTGTTAAAATATTTACAATTTGCCTAAATGTATGCTATGAATTTTGTAAATAATTTCTATGCTCTTTAAAACCACAAGTGCTGAATGGTAGTCTACGTTAATTATTATTAAGTATATAATATAAAAAGGAATTTTTAAAATCTTATTGCAAACAGAAGAATGTGAAAAATTTACAATTATCCTGAATGTATGCTATGAAATTTCTTGCCCTTTGAAACCACAAATAGTGATGAAAGTATATTATTTTAATCATTACATATGTAATATAAGTAAGGAATTGTTAAGGTCGTACAAATATGCGAATATTTGTAGAAGGAACGACCCTCGAACGTAGTAAGATCGGTTCTCAATTTAAGAACCGTTCAAAAATATTTAACCAATAGAACTACTGACCAAATCTGAGATTTTGTAAAAAAAGAAAAATAACATTTTAATAAAATTTTATTAAAAATTTGCAAAACAGCATACAAATATGTTTTGCCTAAAATCAGGCAATATTTTTTTGACATTTCTATATATAATTTAAAATAGTTGTATTCAATTAATATGAATTTATAAAAATAGTGTTCTTTTGGTTGTATGTTATTTTTAAATCAATTATTTTATTTAAACTTTTATAGAATCAAATATTTACAAATTGCCTAAATGTATGCTATGAATTTGCTACATGCCTGCTGTGCCCCTTAAAAATATAAGTTGTCAAGGGAGGTCTATTACAATTTCATTTGTAATATTAGTAAATTAATTTTAGGTTTTAGTTTAAACGTGGGAACGTTTTCAAAAAAAATACCTAAATGTATGCAAAAAATTTTGTACATAATTTTTTCCGCCTTTAAACTATAAGGTTCGTCATTGTGTTTGAAATACCAGGAACAGATTTTAAACTCCTTGTGTAAACATTAAACTATTTCCAATAGACAGTGGTACCCTAAAAACACAACTAAATCTTCTCAGAATCTGATATTCTTTTAGAAATATTTATACAAAAATATTGTTGAATGAATGTCCTATTCTGAGCGAATTCGACTATATCTGATGTAACAGAGATTAACAAATTAATTATATTTATTATAGATTTGCAAAAAAAAATATACAAAACTGCATGAAACATATTATCCCTGAAAGCAGGCACTAGTTTTATTTTTGTTTAGTTTTAGTTTGTATATGTTTTCATATAGAAGTGCTGTTGTAAATATCAATTATTAAATACAAATAAGATTCGCCATTTGTCGTGATTTTGTTTTGTTTAGTTCATTTTAAAATCAATTTTTATTGTTCAAATGTTTATAGAGACAAAATTTAAAATTTGCCTAAATGTATGCTATGAATTTTGTACATGATTTCAAGGTCCTTAAAAACACTAATAGTGAATGGAGGTATATTAAGGTTTTTCACTACGTATGTTATTTCAGGAAATAAACTTATAAGTGAAAATCTTCCAAGAAAGCAAACTGACTAATGGGCATAGATCTAGAGATAACCTACACATGTAAGCTCTCTTTTAAGTAGCGATTTACTAGGAATATTTTTTTACATATTGCCATTTGGCTCTATTCATTTTTAGCAAATTTTTAAAAAAATGTTCCCAAGGTGGCCAACTGTGAAGGCTCACTGACCACGCCTCTGTCTAAATAGGCGTCTGTACTATTCTTAATTAACTCATAAACAACTCAGCTCTAAGCGTGTGAAATTTTTTAAGATGTATTTAATGGTTATGGAACTATTAAACAAATTTATTGGGAAATACCTGAGGTGGCCACATTTGGATGGTCACCTACTTTGCCTCTGATTAGATAGGAGTCTGTGCCCCTTAAAATCAAAGCCTTAAACGGTTTTACTCTGACCATGTGAAATTTTAAATCTGTAATGATGCAAAAGTTACGAAATTATTCCCAAAAATATTGAATTCGGAAACACCCAGAGCAATTTGAGATAATTTTCGGAATTTTTGACTCGATCCTCGGAAACTTTGATGGGGTGTTACCTGATTCTGTAAACATGTTATATAAGAAATAAAAAATACTATAATTTTTTGAGATTTATGTTCTTAAATTTTTTGAAAGTGAATCTACATGGGCGTTACGGTCATTTGTGAACCGATGTCTTTCATATTTTGAAATTGGTTTAGTATAAAAGTCAATAGTGTAAAATTCACTTCAAAAATTTTAATATCTATGAATTTTGGGAACTAAAAATCCTCATTTCGGTAGGACATTTGTATAGAATCTACCTGAAATATTGGACCGATCATTTCCAAAGATATTAGATTTCGTTTTTGGGCGAAAAAGGGTTTATCATATGATTCATCGAGATATAATGCGTGGAACCAGACCAACGGACGAATGGATATTGCTAAATTGCTGGACATAATTTAAGGAAGGTTCAAACATATTTTTTCCATGTGTTACATACATCTACACATGCTGGTAAATAACATGTTTGTGCATGCTGTTATTTTGGCAGCAGAATTTACTGTTATATTCTCCATTATTCTCCAGCTTTTTGGGTAAATAACATTTATTGGAATCTCATTTCAATGGAGTTTTAATGTTTGGTTGCATTTCAATTGAAATTGGAATCTTTTCCTAAACTAAACAGACTCTAGAGAACATTTCAGAAAAAGAACCATAAAATAAATTTCAATTTTTAAATAAAAATTAAATTTAATTTCTCAAAAACATTTTCCAGCCATGAAAACTTTCACCAACAATTCTCTGTCAATATTTCCTTTGTAACTCATATTTAACCGCAATTTGAATGCAATTTTTGCCTTTTTCTCCTTTTTTTTTTTTTTTGTTGCAAAAACTCTTTTTCCAGTTTCTTTATCTCTTGTTGCCTTTACGAGAGCAGAAAAGTTTAAAAAATTGCTCATAAATCATTAACAAAATTTTACTGAAAAATTATAAAAAAAAGAAAAATGTTTTATGACTTTTAAATAATTCTGCATATTTCGTTTTAACTCACTTTACACTTGTTTCAACTCTTTTCACACTTTAACCTAAAAGTATACTGTGAAAAGTGTTTAAATATTAAATCAACTCACAGTTAGAGTTTAAAGGACTAAAATATAAATAAATGGAAACTATAAATTAACTACAAAAAAAAACTTAAAATAGTTAGTAATTTTTAAAAGATCCTTCTGACATAATGTGAAAGAAAGAAGAAAGAATGCTACATTCGGCTATGACGAATCTTTAATAGCCTCCAACAGAAATGCTAGTAAGTAAATCCTTAAGTTTCATACATACACACTTACACATACACTCATACGGGTATGTAAAATATAAGCGTTTTGCCTTAATACAACACAAAAACACAGAATGAATTATAAAATTAGTTATATTTTGTATATAACTTATTTCTACTGAACCGATTTTGATAATTTTTGGAACGATAATGAAGTACATGCTGCTTTATGTTATGGCAAAATTCCATTATAATTTCTTGATTAATATTTAACAATTTTACGAAATTATGCTGCTTAAATTTAGAGATTGAATCAGATATCCTTTCATATGTTTTAATATACTGAACCGATTTTGCTATTTTTAAAGAGGAAACTTCTCAGGACTGTAATAAATACTCATTAAGATCTGTCAATTATTATGGATGTCAGCGTGCAAACAACAGACGGACATGAAGTTTGAGTTGATTCCTTCTTAGCGTTACACACGGAATGACAAAGTTAATATACCTACTGCATCACTTATGTTGGTGGAGGGTGTAGAAATAGTTATTTAATTTTCAACATATAACATTTTTAAAAGACCCTTCTCGCCAAATGTAAAACAAACAAGTAAGAATGTCATATTCGACTATGCCGAATCTTTAATACCCTCCAACAGAAATGCGTATTTCGTACACACACACACACTCAAATATACACTCACTGACGTAATCAATATGTAAAAGATTTTCTTAAATATAAAACAGCAACACTTAATGAGTCATAAAATTAGTTATATATTTGGCTATAACTATTTTCTCTACTGAACCGATTTTGATAATTTCTGGAATGATCATGAAGTACATATAACTTTATGTTATGCCAAAAACTTATTCTAATTTGTCGACTTTTAATTGACAGTTTTAACAAAATTCTTTGCTGGAACTTAAAGTTTGCCTCAGATATCGGTCTATATTTTTGATATACTGAACCGATTTTGCTAATTTAAAAAGAAAACTTTTCAGGACTATAAAAACACTCAGGCCAAATTTTATTGAGCTCTGCCAATTATTGTGGATGTGAGTGTGCCAACAACATGACAGCCAGAAAGACCGATAGACGGCCAGACAAATGGACATAACTTAATCGACTCAGATTTTGATTTGATGAAAGTATATATATACATTACGGGTCTTAGTGTTACAAGCGTAATGACAATGTTAACATACCCATCTTCAAGCCTTGTGATGATGGAGGATATAATAAATAAACTGCCTTAAAATAGGCAATGATTTATGGTAAAAATATTAACTGCAAAGTAGGAGAGAGAAAGAGAGTGAGAATGAAACCTTTTTTCCGCTTAAACATTTTAAGTAAAATTGAGAGGATAAAAAACCACTTAATCCCGGGTATTATTTATGGTTTTGTTAATTTTATGAATTTTAAAATGGTGTTTTTAACGAAATAAAGGTAAAAGGGGAGACAACAACTTAATTGAGGGAACTTATTTATGCTGCTAAACGTTTAACAGACTATGAATTATCTTTTTATTATTTTAAAACTATTAAACGAATAATTTTAAATTTTCCATACAATTATTTCTGAATTCACCCTTTTTATATATTGAACTTTTAAGAGCTTTCAATTTTACTTAAAGCCACAATTCATTTTAGTTTTAAATCAATTTTGATCTTAATGAAGTTATAACCTTTGAAATGCTTAAGAATATAAAGTTAGTGAGATGCAAAAACAGGGTAAATTGAAAAGTGTATCTGTTAGAATGAACCAACTTTACAACGCACAGTGTTTCAAATGAAAATAAAATTAAATCTGCAACGATTTTAATGAAATTTCACATTGCGATAGTAGAAATGTAGGTGAGTTTAAGATATATATCAATATATTGGAAATTATGCCTACTTTTCAGAAATGTATAACCTTTTCGCGGAGAAATGCCCTGAAAGTGTTTTGAATAGTTTTTCTTTTCTTGAAAATTATTCAATTTTGATCTCCAAATAAAATTTATTTTACTCTGACTTTTTGACACTTAATCGGAAACTTTTAACATTATTTTGTTTCTCCTAAAATAAATCCCGTAATTCCCAAGAAACTTTCGAAAATTACCAAAAATGGATTTTTTCATACTTTTTGCTTTATCTTTCTAATCGATATCGGGCAGCAAAATTTTCTATTACTTAAAATTTGAGAACATGATCAGGCTTTGAAGAAATCGTAAGTCTACTTATATTCCAGCTTGGCGATTTGAGAAATTAAACCAGAAATTAAAATATTGTAAATAAAATTGTTGAAATTTGAGAAACTCTGGTTCTCCCAAAATTGAAGCATTTGAAACTCTTTTTCTATTACACAAAAGCCAATTAAGTAGTCGTTTAGAAAAATATAAATTCGGTATAGGTTATTTTAGAAAAAATTGTTCATAACTTGAAAAAAGTGTAACAAATTTTCCACAAAAAATCAGCGAAAAATCTACATTTTTTGAAAATTCAAATTCAAAAACATAAAACTTTTCATTCCATCAAGATCTTTACAAAATATTATCATTAGTTTTTAATAAAATAAAAAAAATATCTTACAAAAATCTTATAAAATTTTGACTCGCTGTAGCATAAAAAATTTTCCAAGATCCGCCAAAAATTTTTAACTCTGAAGCTGAATATCTCTTAAACTAAAAGATAAAATCCACCCATAAGATCCACTCGCATAAAAATCTTTTAAAACACTTAAGATATAAGAAATCTGAACCGTTTCAAATTTTTTTATGACCCGAGGTGACAAACATTGGGACTCTGTGGACCGATCCCCGTTAGTTCCACAAAGACCAAAATCAAAACTTAAACTTGCGTACAATCAAAATGTGAAATTTTATTTCGGAAGTTACAGATTTATTTCCATTTTATTTTTCATTTGCAACACTGTGCAACATTATAAGATTTATCTTGGGGAAGTGGTGAGAGCCCATTTGCGTCCATATTGCGCATAGGTACCTCTTGTTTAAAATGTCTTGTCGAGAGCATAACAAAGTGAATGTTAAATAGTTGAAAAATCAGTCTTTTTTGGAAAGAAGAAGAAAAGTTTATGCCTCATATAAAATTCAGAACCGACCTTCGTATAATTTTTCACATTGATTTTTACTTACATTTAACTTAACTTGTCCAATTATTATTACAATACCAAGAAGTTTACCATTAAAAGTCTTATTTGGAAGGGGTTTTGTATGGGACCCATGGTAAATGGACCGATCCTCGTATATTTTGCCACATCGTTTTAAAATATTTAAAGACTTGCTTTTACTAAATTCCGTTTAAATCACTTTATATTTAGGACTTATATTTTAGGCCTTAAATAACATTTCGGGAAGAATATTTCTATGGGAGTTATCTAAAATATTGGACCGAACATGACTAATTTTAATAGGCATTGTCCTCAGGCAAAAAATAAAAATAATATGTACCAAATTTCATCGAGTTATTTTAAAAGTTGCGACCTGTAGACTGTTCACAACGTTTTTGTGGACAGCCAGCTGGACAGACAGACGGACGGACATCCTTAAATCGACTCAGAAAGTAATTTAGAGTTGAACGGCATACTTAAGGGTGGGTGTAGCACCATTTTTTCTCCATGTTACAAGCAACAACACAATAATGTTGTAGGGTATACAAAATAAGACTGTGAATTGTTTCGTTTTTATTAACATAAACGTGTGTTAAGAATTTTTCAATCTCACTCCTTATGTTTTTTCCATGTTACAAGCAACAGCACAATAATAGTGTAGGGTATACAAAATAAGACTGTGAGTTTAGTGGTTTCATTTTTATTACTATAAATGTATGTTAAGAATTTTTCAATCTAACTCCTTATGTTTTTCTCCATGTTACAAACATCAGTACAATAATGATGAAGGGTATACAAAATAAGACTGTGAGTTAAGTTGTTTCATTTTTATTACTACAAATGTATGTTAAGAATTTTTCAATCTAACTCCTTATGTTTTTCTCCATGTTACAAACATCAGTACAATAATGGTGTAGGGTATACAAAATAAGACTGTGAGTTAAATTGTTTCATTTTTATTACTATAAATGTATGTTAAGAATTTTTTAATCTCACTCCTTATGTTCATATCTATTATGGATAATTTAAAGGTGATTGGCAGTTTGGCAATAATGAGAATTTCACAAAAAAAAAATCATCTGGAAAGGGCTTGTGGGCAGTCCAAGAATTTTAAAGGACCAAGAAACAAGGTCCAATCATTATTCAACTTGAATAGTTCTTGTATTATAAGAGATAAACCACACATTTAAGGGTATTTTTTATAGAGATTTTTCTATATTCAAAATATCTTGTGACTTAAATCATAAATGAAGTTTTGGAGAATTTTCAAGATATCAACAAATCTAAGGTGGTCACATTTGGGAGGTTACCCATTACACAGATGACCATATGGAGGGCTGCTCTTTTTTAAATTAACTTGGAAATATATCAATTATAATCATGTAAAATTTTATTAAGATCCTTCTAACGTTTCAAGCGTCACTAAACAATTTCTTAAAAAAAATCGTGTAGGGTATCACATAATTGTTCTTATTACTGATTTTCCTATATCTGAGCATGTTTTCGACTAAAATAATAGACCAAATAATTCTTGTTTATTTAATTATCTGAATGCACATGATTTTAATTTAATAACTGATTCAACAAAATTTTTGCTTTTCTTTCCTTCATTGCAGGTTCGTTTTCACAACTCAGAGCCAACAACAACAACAAAAAGGGGTTTATAAGTTCAAAAACTACAAACCACCGGGCCTGAACTCACTTTAACCTTAAACATTTACACCTGCCAATTTTTCCATTTTTTTTCTTTTTTTGCTCGAGCTGAAAACAAAGTAAATGAAATGAATTGAAGATGTAAACACATAAATAATAAAAAATAAAAACAAAACAAAAATTAAAAAAAAAAAAACTTTTCTACATGCAACAATAATTGAGAATAAAACCAACCCCCCCCCCCAGAATTCCCTCAAATCCCCTTAAAATCTTTAGATTTTGAAAAAGACGTTAAAAATTGCTGACTTCAAACAAAACAAATTCGGGAAAATTATAAAAATAAACTAAAATTATTTTCTTGGAATTATAAGGATTTTTTTTAAGAAATTTATGTTTTTGTTGTTGATAGAGATTATGCCGGCAAAAAATATCGGTTTACAATAAGTTGATGACAATTTTGTTGCCAATTCAAATGGAAATGAATAAAACAAAAATTTCAGGCAAAAAAACAAGGAGAAGCCAAAAACAAGTCGTTTTAAAGGATATAAAAAAGGATTTTTGTAGAGAATATATAAACAACAACAACCACAATTACTTGATTTTGCATTAAGAGCAAAAAAAGAGCATAAAGAAAAAAACCATGAACAGCAAAGAAAATCTAGTGAAAAAGACTTAAATATTTGCATAAAACCAAGAAATACCAAGAATTCAAATTCTAATAAACAAATTCGAACAATAACAACAACAGCAGCAACAATAGAAATACTGGCAACATATTTAAATTGCAAATACTTGATATTACCAAATAGCAGCAGCAGCGGCATCAGCAACAACAACTTAGATTACAATTCAACTAAATACGGGAAAAATAGCAATAATAAGAAAAAGAACTATAATAACAAATCCCATAACAGTATTATTAGCATTTTACAATGTAAACAATTGCAAAATACACAACAGCAACAATACAATGATTACCTAATACCGGATACTCTTATGCAACCTGCACCACTCTCTCCTGCTCTTCCACAACCTGTCGCAAAACAAAACGATTTCTTAACTTATTCACCGCACAAAATGATAAAATATTTCCAAGATCTCTTTTACATACTTTACACTTTACTCTTATTATTTTCCTCTCACGTTCCTTTAAATCACATACCCCTGGCCCAGGCGAGTTGTCGCTATGAACCAAGTCGTTCGTGTGAAGCGATATGTCGTTCCAATTGGTCACCAACGGATAACAATAATTATCAATCAACTGTATTGGTAACAAATAATGTGACATTGGATAATTTCTATGCCGAAGATTACAATTGTACGATACGTGCTTTGGTTCTTATGCCCGATGACGACAGTTATGTGGCTTCATTGAAACGTGTTGTACCCATATTACAAGTGGCCGAACAACACATACATGCAAACGGTTTATTGCCATCGTATATAAAATTTGATTGGATGCCGCAGGATGATAAATGTGATGCTGCTTTTGCGGCTGTCAAAGCAATGGATGGCATTGTCAAGAATTGTTCACATGTGTTTTTTGGCCCAGTATGCGATTATTCTTTGGGTAAGTAGAAAATGCATTTTGGGTCATTAATATCAGCCGAAATAAATTTTTGGAAGAGAAAGTTATAAAGTAAGATTTAGTTAAGTTAAAAAGCGTCATAAAGTTATGGGGATTTCTTTTTAAGATTTAGGGCTTTTTTGAGTAGGGTTTGCAGTTAAAGTTTGAATATTTGGACTTGGGAAATCTTAAGGGAGGCAAAAAGCTGATTTCATTCAAAAACTATTAGGAAAGTTCTAGTTCTTTTGGAAATAATTCTATATGTTTTGAAACGTTAGAAACATTTTTTAGATTTGATTTGAAGTACAGAGTACCAGTTCCTACCAAGTCAAGGGCGAAGCTGGTGAATCTCCAAAGTTGGCCAACCTTGGGCGTATTAATATCTTAAAAATTCACAAATAATTAATTTGTGATTTAAGGCAAAAGAAATTTCTTATATGGACAGACCTTGTAAATCCCTATAAAAACAAATAAGAATTTTATAGTCGGTCAAGACCAACTATGTAATACCCTACACAACTATAACTACCACAAATGGTAATTTCTGATTTATTAGAAAGTTTAGGGAACATCGCTATGAAACTTGCATTTATTTGATTTTTTTGTGGGCGATTAAATGAGAGCTACATGACTTTCGCCATCGTTTCCGGTTATATTTATCTGAATTTGGCAAATTATTGTTACAATATCAGCGTATATATGAGACATACGCCCTCCAAAGTTATATTTGAAAGGGTGCTATGAGAAGCAATGGATCAAATCCCGTATAATTCGGCACATCTGTTAAGATATCATAAGACTTATCTTTGCCAATTTTCTTAAAAATCGCTTTATGTTATGAGATTAAAACCTCATTCCGGGAGAACATTTGTTTAGAAGGTTCAGGTACTTCCCAAAAAATTTTCAATTTCAAACACTTCGTTTCCAAATATTGCGACCTGTAGAGTGTAAAACGTTTACATGGACAGTCAGACAGACGGACATCGTTAAATTGACTCAGAAAGTGATTCGCCATTTTTTTCTGTATGTTACAAATATCAGCACAAACGCATAATGGCCCAACCACCTACCGTGGTAAAGGTTCATATTCGTTTTGAAAATAATTCTATATATTTTGAAATGTTAGAGATATATTTTCGATTTGACTTGTATTAAAGAACACAAGACCGTACATACACAAATCCTTAGTCTGTGACTCTCCAAAGTTGGCCAGTTATGAAACAACCCTCGTACAGTGTATCCAACTTGACTTTTTGGAAAGATAACTGTAAACTTTAAGCTGTTTGATGAAATTTCACATTATTAGAGCTTAGAATTGGACTTGAAAAGGTACAAGTTCCTATCTGATAAGGAGCGCAGACGATGACCCTCCAAATTTGGTCACTTCGGGTTTTGTGATATTTTAAAAATTTTGGCAACAATCCATTAATACCCAGATAGTTTTTGTAAAGGTTATCTCTTGTAGTTTCAGAGATATTAAAGTCTAATCAAGATGAGCTCAGGGAAAAGATCTACTCACAAGCCCTGTCCAAAATTGGTCAATTAAATTTTCGATTTTTCAAATCGAAAAACTCAAATCATCCCTTATTTATAGTTCCATGTGAGAGGTATCCATCCTAAAAGTATTTTACCCAAACGACCTTTATAATGGCAGGGTGAAAAACACTTCGTCCTTAGTTCAAAATATCATATCTTATCAAGGTATCTTGAAAACCTCGAGGCTTGCATGGACGAATGGACGTCCAGTTTTCTTTATATTAATTCAGGGATTATGTGGCTACAAAGAAGCTCGTTTAGCTTTGTTAATAGACTTTTTTATCT
Source organism: Cochliomyia hominivorax (assembly GCA_004302925.2). Taxonomy (NCBI): domain Eukaryota; kingdom Metazoa; phylum Arthropoda; class Insecta; order Diptera; family Calliphoridae; genus Cochliomyia; species Cochliomyia hominivorax. Next base: position 13,268,423 of record PYHX02000467.1, read on the forward strand.
TATTACACTTTTGCTTTCTTCCAAGGAGGTAGGGCTGAGACACAAATTGGTATTGAGACTATAATCGACCATCCTCTGGTGTAGTTCTATATTTTTTCAAAATTCGAACAGAAATTTTAAAATAACTTTATAGTTTAGATTTTTCAGGACTTAGAAGTCAATATGGTAGGACATTTGTATGGCAGGTACTTGAATATTTGGACCGATCTTTAATATGTTCAATAGGATTCGTCTTTAGGCTGAAAAGAGTTTATATTAGTTTCAAATAATGACCTGCAAAGTGTACACAACATTTGAAGTCATAGCCAATCTGATGACCAGAAAGACATGTGGACGCTAAGGAAATCCCCAAATTAGTTCAGAAGTCCATATTTATTGTAAACTTCACTTTAATCCATAAATCATTCTCTTTTTCCAGCTGCTGTTGCTCGCATTTCCAAATATTTCAATAGTCACGGTACACCTCTCATTTCGGTGGGTGGTTCTACATTTGATTTTGAAAAACCCAAAACAAAATGTTCGGATGAATTCTATATGTTGTTGCGTACCGGAATGTTAAGTTTTGAATCAATATCGGAGCTAACAATATCGGTTATGAAAAGGTTAGTATCCATATTCGTAATAATAACAAGGAAATATTTTCATCTTCCTCTATTCGCAACAGAAACAAATGGTCCCGTTCTATATTCTTTTACGATGCCGATGGTCAGCGTAATGTTGCTGGTCAACATACCTGCTATCTAATGATGACCAGTTTGGGTAAACAAATGCGTAATGAAAATATGACATTTGCCCAATATCGTATAACGGAAAAATTAAAAAATCGTACCGAAGAAATGACTCGAGAAATTGGTAACAAAAATTCAAGTAAGTGAACTATTTTCGGACACTAATTTTTTAGTGGTTTCAGTGAAAATAATTGATAACAAAATGTTAACATAAAGTTTCTTTAACAGTGTTTTTAAATATAATGAGGGAGGAGTTAAGTACTGTTAAGGTCATGTTAATGAAAATTATGTTAAGATAACAGTTACAAAATAAAGCTTATCAACAACTCTGTTAGTTAACAAGATACAACAGTTTTTTATATTAAAGTGAATACAATTTTAGTAAAGTTTCAAACCTCAAAAAAAAGCTTTATATAGAATATTCTTGCAGGTGATTTAATCTGTTATAACTGAGAACTCCGAGGAGGAATATGTTCAACTGATGGTAAAAATTTCATACGAAATTGAAAGTTTAAGTTTTCGATAAAAATATTTTCACGAATTAAAATTAAATTTAAGGCAGCTACAACCAAATCTAATTCAAGTGACCCAGAACATTGACATATTTAAATTATATATTTTATAGAATTAGAAAACTATTTAAACCGAATTTCAGTAAAATTGATCAAAATGTAAGATAATTATAGATTTAACGCTGTATTACGGGAAATGACATTAAATGGGAGATATAAACAAGTATGAACTTAAATTTTTAATATTTATTACAGTTATTAAAGGTAAATAGAAAAATAATTTGGCTGAAATTCAATAGAATCGACGAGTAATAGAGATGGATCTATATTCGAGACAAGAGTTAAATATAGTTAAGCAATTTCGGAAAGGGGCTTTATTTGAGCGCTATTGCCACATATGAGCCGATGTTTGTCCAATTAATTGCATATATTAAAGGAATATATAGGTATACTATTGACTCCTGGGAGCTTATATGGGAGCTTGGTTAAATGATAACACCAATATTATCACATTTGAGGTCCTTATAGCATCCTTATACCAAAAGAAATGTATGTACATAATTTTAGTAATTTCCATATAAAAAATAGGGAACTATATTACTAATTGTTGAGTGCAAATTGTACATATTTGAGACCACAACCATTTTTTATTGATCCGATTTCGATGATATTTGTTAGGGTCATGAATTGCAGGTAGCTCTGTTTTATTTATAAATTCTGCTGAATGAAAAAGTTTGAAACTGTCTCAGATATCAATTTATATCGTTTTCTATTGAAACGATATGTCAAAACAGCAAACGGATGAATAGAATATATCCATTATTGTAGACATATTTCCACCACATGGACTTAGCTAAATCGGCATTAATTTATGGGGTCTTACATTAGGTATTTTAATGAAAATGTTATCCCAAATGAAAGGTGTGTGTTAACAAAACCGACCTTGATTTAACTGGATTATTAGAAAATTTATTGTCACTGTTAAACGGACTTCTTGAATTTATGTTATAATTTACTGACCGATATATGATCCGAAATTAAACAACAGAGAAAAGATCGTTAATGAATATATATACATATGAGTAAGTCGATACTATAAAGGAAATATATAACCTACAATGAGGTAAAGAATGTTTTCAAATGTGAAATATCTGATCAGATTTTCCTATAAATGGACTATAAAATTTTTATATAAATATACAAATATAAAAAATGAGTTAAAGCTTAAATGGTTGAAATTAGTGGACTCATGAACTTTAGACTGTCGATTCCACTACAACCAAATAGACATTTTTTTAAATACGTACTATTTAGGGAGAAAAAGGGATAAAATTGTAATTTGGTACTTTCCTTTGAACCAAATGTGTCTTTTAAACTTCTACACATGAAAATAAAATTATTATTACATGCGATAATTTGAAAATTAGATATAATAATTTGGTACTTTTGCTCAAATTAATTTGGGTGGAAAAAAGTACCAAAAGGGGAAAAGTCTGGAAATTACAATGTATTTAAATTATTGAGCCAAATTTTAAAATGGATACATTTAGTCATATGAAATGATTTAATAAGTTCATCTACGGAAAGTGGTCATCAAATCATAAATAGTACCAAATTCGAGTAAAAAGTATGGTACTTTTTCTTTGGAGAAAGAATAATTTAAGAATTTGAAGAAGATTTTAATTAAAAGCATCATTTAATTAAGCTAAACAATTTAAAATTCAAGTCACAATGTTGCTTTTTCGGGAAAAAAATCACAATTTGGTACTTTTTGAATATTTTTTATTAATTAAGTTAAAATACGAAAATAAGTCTAAATGGTCCTAAATGAATTGAAAATTATTTGAGGACATTATAAGGTACTTTATTTGAATTCTATTAACACTTTGTTGTTTACTCGTAACATTAACAGTCCCAAGCGTGTAAGCATCGCCCATGTGGGTTTTTGTGGTACCTTTTGGGAACTTCTAAAGGTGCTTTCCATGTATTTATATATTAAAATGCATTAAATATATAGAATTACGGGAACATGGTTATAAATGGATGACAACATGACGAGATTTTAAGTTAAAAATTAAAAATTTTCACTAAAAATTTAAATTTTCACTAAAATTCAAATTTTTCACTAAAAATTTAAATTTTCACTAAAATTCAAATTTTTCACTAAAAATTCAAATTTTTCACTAAAAATTCAAATTTTTCACTAAAAATTCAAATTTTTCACTAAAAATTCAAATTTTTCACTAAAAATTCAAATTTTTCACTAAAAATTCAAATTTTTCACTAAAAATTCAAATTTTTCACTAAAAATTAAAATTTTTCACTAAAAATTAAAATTTTTCACTAAAAATTCAAATTTTCACTAAAAATTCAAATTTTCACTAAAAATTCACATTTTCACTAAAAATTCACATTTTCACTAAAAATTCACATTTTCACTAAAAATTCACATTTTCACTAAAAATTCACATTTTCACTAAAAATTCACATTTTCACTAAAAATTCACATTTTTCACTAAAAATTCAAATTTTTCACTAAAAATTCAAATTTTTCACTAAAAATTCAAATTTTTCACTAAAAATTCAAATTTTCACTAAAAATTCAAATTTTCACTAAAAATTCAAATTTTCACTAAAAATTCAAATTTTTCACTAAAATTTCAAATTTTCACTAAAAATTCAAATTTTTCACTAAAATTTCAAATTTTCACTAAAAATTCAAATTTTTCACAAAAAATTCAAATTTTCACTAAAAATTCAAATTTTCACCAAAAATTCAAATTTTTCACTAAAAATTCAAATTTTCACTAAAAATTCAAATTTTTCACTAAAAATTCAAATTTTCACTAAAAATTCAAATTTTTCACTAAAAATTGGAAATTTTCACTAAAAATTCAAATTTTCACCAAAAATTTGAAATTTTCACCAAAAATTTGAAATTTTCACTAAAAATTTGAAATTTTCATCAAAAATTTGAAATTTTCACTAAAAATTTGAAATTTTCACTATAATTTGAAATTTTCACTAAAAATTTGAAATTTTCACTAAAAATTTGAAATTTTCACTAAAAATTTAAAATTTTCACCAAAAATTTGAAATTTTCACTAAAAATTTCAAAAAATTTAAATTTTCACTAAAATTTAAATTTTTCACTAAAAATTCACATTTTCACTAAAAATTCACATTTTCACTAAAAATTCACATTTTCACTAAAAATTCACATTTTCACTAAAAATTCACATTTTCACTAAAAATTCACATTTTCACTAAAAATTCACATTTTCACTAAAAATTCACATTTTCACTAAAAATTCACATTTTCACTAAAAATTCACATTTTCACTAAAAATTCACATTTTCACTAAAAATTCACATTTTCACTAAAAATTCACATTTTCACTAAAAATTCAAATTTTTCACTAAAAATGTTAATTTTCACTAAAAATGTAAATTTTCACTTATCTTTTTTTTAATACTTTACCTTATTCACCACACTGTTCTTAATTCTCTCACTTCTATACTATTTCCCTCCTTTTTTTGTTGAAAAAGCTTTTTTCCTTTTGTTTTGTTTACAAAAGTCCTCCTTTCTTTTCGAACAATAACAAACAGCACGTGTTAAAAAAAGCTCAAATCGTTCGTTCGAATTCGCATTAATTCACCAAAACACAGCTGTTGCCCTACATATGTTAGGATACCGGTAAAAATAAGAATTCGTATAATCAGGTTATGAAAAAAATCACTCAGTTTTGTTTATAAACTTCATGTAAAGACAACGCCGGTTTTAGTTCGCTCGTAACGTTCGCGTGTTTAAAAACAACGGAATAATAAAAACTAATACAAGTAAAAATACACAAATACAAATAAATAAAAATAAAAAAACTTAATGAAATTCTTTGAATGTGTGAAAATACTAAAGAAAAAAAAGAAAATTTGAAAAATCTTAATAAATCTGCAGTCAACAAGTGAAAGCTTAATGAAATTCCTGTAAAAAAGTTTTTTTTTTTTTTTTTTTTTTTTTTTTTTTGAAAAGAATCCTTCAAGGATTTAAAAATATCTCAAGTGTTTCATTTTCACACACACACACATACTTAAAATAATTTTGAAATGGTTTAATTAGAGTTTTTTTCTTTTATGAAGAAATTTAAAAGAAAAAAACTAAAATTATTGAGAAATTTTGATAACAAAAATTTACAAGAGTTTCGGAATTAATAAATTAATTTTAGTGAATTTTTGTTCAGAGTAAATTTTAAGTGAAAAAGTCTTAATAAGAGTTTTTAATTAAGTGAAATGAAATATTGCGAGTTTTTTGGTAAATAAACAAAATAATTAAGGTAACAAATACAATTTAACGTTAATATGGATTTTGAGTTTTAACTGGGATTATGAATGGAGTTTAATTATTTCGATTTTAGTGGTTCCAAATTTCTCTAGGAGTTTTTGGAACAGAATTTACTATTGAAAAATGTCTGGCGAATTTTTTGGCGGTTCAGCAAAAATGTAAAAAAGTTATATCAGTCAGCCTCTTGAATGAATGAACAGTTTAATGCGTTCAAATTACAGCCATTTTAGTTTTGTTTGTATATGGGCCGCCTTTTTAAGTCCGATTGGAACAAATTATATATCATTGTTAATGGTTTGAGAAGAACTCAATTTTGAATTCTTTGCCAATTTCTAGTGTTCTTTTCTGGTATTTCGCATCATTTTCATAAAAGGTGATTCAAATTTTGCCTAAAATTTTTAGATTTTGAAAGAGATCTCTTTCTCTTTACATAAAAGAAGTACCTAAAAGGGGAAGGAAACGAAGTACAAAAAGTGAATTCTAGAAGCTGACAACAAATTGAAAAATCATCAAAGAACAAAACTGAGCTCTTTTTAAACCATTAATAATGATGTACAATTTGTTTCGATTGGACTTAAAGTAGCGAAGCAAAAGGCGATTCTCCCCATTTATTAATAGTAAGACCTTATATGGGAAGTATGCGAAGTGTCAGACTATCAAGGGATCAAATGTAGCTGGTTTCAAATCATGAACAACAATTATTAATTTATTTCGATTGGACTAAAAATGGCGGTTTTATGTAGCAAAAAAACCAAAAAGGGCTGTATTTCGGGGCGTGACAAAAATATTGTTTTTGCATTTATGAAAACAACAACAATTATTCTTTCATTCAAGGGGCAGAACAAAATTTTTTTTTATAGAGACCGACCCACCCTAATGTATTATGTTAAAAAACGTAAGAATTTTATAGTTGGTTTAGGTCGACTTTATATTACCCTACACCATTGCGCAGGCATGAAAAATTATAGACTGACCCTCGTTATATCTGATTTTTACTTATTGAAAATATTTTCTTCATACTCACACATGTACATGAAAGATTTATGCAATTAAAGTTCATTTTCCTAAATAGCGGTTCATAGAAATTCACATCTTCACTAAAAATTCACATTTTCACAAAAAATTCACATTTTCACTAAAAATTCACATTTTCCACTAAAAATTCACATTTTCACTAAAAATTCACATTTTCACTAAAAATTCACATTTTCCACTAAAAATTCACATCTTCACTAAAAATTCACATTTTCCACTAAAAATTCACATTTTCACTAAAAATTCACATTTTCACTAAAAATTCACATTTTCCACTAAAAATTCACATTTTCACAAAAAATTCACATTTTCACTAAAAATTCACATTTTCCACTAAAAATTCACATTTTCCACTAAAAATTCACATCTTCACTAAAAATTCACATTTTCCACTAAAAATTCACATTTTCCACTAAAAATTCACATTTTCACTAAAAATTCACATTTTCACTAAAAATTCATATTTTTACTAAAAATTCACATTTTTTACTAAAAATTGAGATTTTTACTAAAAATTCACATTTTTTACTAAAAATTGAGATTTTTACTAAAAATTCATATTTTTACTAAAAATTCACATTTTTACTAAAAATTTACATTTTTACTAAAAATTCACATTTTTACTAAAAATTCACATTTTTTACTAAAAATTGAGATTTTTACTAAAAATTCACATTTTTTACTAAAAATTGAGATTTTTACTAAAAATTCACATTTTTACTAAAAATTCACATTTTCACTAAAAATTCACATTTTCACTAAAAATTCACATTTTCACTTAAATTAAAAGTTTTACTAAAAAAATCAAATTTTCACTAAAAACACAAATTTTAACTAAAATTCAATAATTCGTAAGTTTGCAATAAAAAATCCTTGTTATCATAATATTGTAGTACATTTTTTAATTTTTGTGTATTAACAAATATTGATTTTCTAATAAATTTGACGTTTGTCAATATTTATAATTTTTAATTGTTCATATAATTTCATTTTTCATAGAAGAAGAAACATTTCACAAAATGTTTCTAGTCTGTCACTCAATTTTTCTTTTTGCCAATTTAAGAAAATAAAATTATTTATTTAATTATTTGTGATGCAAATAATTTAGCCATTCACTTATTCCGTCACTAATTCATTCACTCAGAGTTTGCCAAATTGAAATTTGTGTAGAAATTTAATCAAAATTTAATTTGATTTTCCAAGTTGATGAGAAATTTGTTAGTCATGTATTTTGTGATGCGACAGATTCATTGAGTTTCGTTGCAATAGAATTTTATAAGGAGACTTCGAGCAATAAGAAGATACATTTTGGCACGTAAAATGGAAATCTAAAATAACATGAAAATTTTCTAAGAAAAATCCGAAAAAACGATTAATTTTGTAGTCAAATATAACCAGTATTTTTTGGAAACAAACAATAAAATTTGATTACAATTCATTTTAAATTTTTATACCCTACACTATCAAAGATGATTGGAGGATTATGCGTTTGTGCTGAAGTTGGTAACATAAAAAACAAATAGCATTATACCAACTTTTAAGCATACTGTTCGGTTCAGAATCACTGTCTGAATCATTTAAACAATGTCCGTTCGATTGTATGTCTGTCTGTCTGTCTGTCTGTCCGGCTGGCTGTAATTTGATGATATTTGGTAGGAAGCCTATTGAAATTGTCCATTTTCGGCTGAGTACTTCTGATACCTCCCATACAAATGTCCTTCCGGAATGAGATTTTAAGCTCATAAAAATTCTGGATAATTTGGACAGAAATAAGTTTAGGTCCCATACAAGCTCCCTTCCAATATCACTTTGAAGGTCATAAATCTCATGTATACGTTAGTATTGTAAAAATTATTGACCAAATTATTATACGAGACTGGTGTAAAATTATACTAGGGTCGTTCCTTAATTTCATATAGTTTCCACTTAACCTCCCATAAAAAATCATATTATAACGTAAGAATTTAACATAAAGGTTAGTTTCATAGTTCTATTTTGCACACTTAAGAATTAATCACAAAATAAAATTATACGATGGTCGTTCATTTCTTTTTCATAACTACCATTTGTTACAATTATTTTGGTGTTGGATATTGTTTGGTAGAGCTTGAGCGACTTCATCATTCATACATATTTATTACTCCAAATAGAAATGATTTTAAAGTCTGACCATCTGTACGTATGATTTATTTTACATTAAATTTTATGTTTTTATCAATCATACGCAGTGTGTTGTTTCACATTTCCTTCCAAAAGTCATAAACTAAATATGTTTGTCTGTTCATACTTAAATTTTAATTTATGATTTTATTTTTGAATATTAAAATAGTTATTTTTCAAAATTTCTAATTTATTTTAGATTTCCGTCTAAATTTATGGAGCTTGACCTAGAAAACAAACATTTTCACTCAAAAAACAAAAAGAAGAAACAACAAAAACACTTTGGTTTGTTACAAATCAATGTTTTTCCTGACACTGACATTGAATCTCAATGTTCTATTTTTGTTTTTTCTTGATTTTATTTTCAAATATTTTAACATTTATTAAAATTACTCTTTCTTCACTTTTTTGTTTTTGCTTTTAATAAATTTTCATTTAGTTTTTATGTTCAATTTCATTTTTATACACATTAGAACTGAAAGAATGTGATATTTTTGGTGTAAAAAGGGCAGAAAGGAATGATGAAGAATCAAATGTATCTCCTACAACGAATTTTAATGCCTTTAACGGTTCCCTTTCTCAATACTCCCTTTAGATTCCATAAAGCTTTATTGCATGTCGTTAGGGCAAATTTATATTGATAGAACAGTGCCCTCTCAATACTCCCTTTAGATTCCATAAAGCTTTATTGCATGTCGTTAGGGCAAATTTATATTGATAGAACAGTGCCCTCTATATGTGATGATGAGGTGGGAAACTTTGCTAGATATTCATTCTTTTTTTCCCAGAAGTTGGGGAAGATCATTGTGTCATTTTTCTCATTTTTTGAAGTTGAATTTTAATCTGGAATGCTCGTAATACATGTTTTGTAAAGTACAGATTTCAAAGGAACTTAAACGATCTACTAAGTTTTTTAGGTAAAAATTAAGGCGTGTTCTGCTTCAATTGAAACTAACGATAGTTAGAAGGAACAACGTAAGGTAATTGAAACTTCTGATGTCAAATGAGAATTACTTAACTTGAAACATTCGTTATATCGACAATAAATTGTACTCTGGATTATAGTCTGTTATATCGACTAAATACTAATCAGTTGTCTGAAACATAGACCAATATATTGTCACGACTACACATCAGACTGTAGTATTAACTATGGACTAATATGTTGTCTTGATTATACGCCAGTTTGTATTTCAACTCTAGACTAGTCTGCTGTTTCCAATATAGACTAATTCGTCATCTCAAATAAAGACCAGTCTATTGTTTCGACTAAGGACCAGTCATCTGTTGCCACGACTAAAGACCATTAATCACAAAATAAAATTATACGATGGTCGTTCATATCTTTTTCATAACTACCATTTGTAACGAATATTTTGGTGTAGGATATTGTATGGTAGAGCTTGAGCGACTTTATCATTCATACATATTTATTACTCCAAATAGAAATGATTTAAAAGTCTGGCCATCTGTACGTATGATTTATTTTACATTAAATTTTATATTTTTATCAATCATACGCAGTGTGTTGTTTCACATTTCCTACCAAAAGTCATAAACTAAAGACCAGTTTGTTCGGTTCGATTATAAACTAGTCTATTGTCTTACTATAGACTGGTAGACTGTAGACTAGAATGTTGTTTCAACTATAGACGAGTCTAATGTCGCGAATGTTACGTCATATATAGATTAGTCTGTTGTCTCGACTAAATACTTTTCTGTTGCATCAAATATAGAATGTTGTCGAGACTACAGATTAGTTTATATAGACAAGTTTGTTTTTTTTCGATTGTAGACTAGTTTTCTATTTCGACTACTCTGTTGTCTCGACTTTAAACTAGTCTGTTGTCTAGACTATAGAAGAGTAGGTTGTTATCTCGACTACATACTAGTATGTTGTCTCTACTATAGACTAGACTTTTGCACCGACTCCATGTTTTCCTAGCTATAGACTAATCTATTGTCTCGAATATAGACTAATCAGTTATCTCGAACACAGACAGTATCGGTTATATACTAATCTGTTATCTCGACTATAGGCAAGTCTGCTTGTCCCGACTACAAATTATTTTGTTGTCTGGACTATACATTTGTCTATTGTATCAATTATATAAACAAATTTCGAATATTCTGATCTAAGAATATGTCTTCAATTCCAACCAGATCAGCCCTATAATTTTCCTTTAATTCCAACTCTTCTCCCAACAAAAACTTTTCTTTGTCTAGTATATTCTCCTTTTGTTGTAGGACAAACAAATTTTTTATTATAAATGAAATCCTGTCACCGCAAGCAATTGCACACAGTTTCGGATGATGGATTTTTGTGATGAAATATGTGATTGTGAGACAATGTATTTAAATATATAATAAATGATTTTGACAAGAATATATATTTTGAACAATTTAAACTATGAACAGAAAATATTATTTTATGCATTATTACGCAAATAACTACAATAACAAAAACAAACATTTCATAAAAATTCCATGAAAAAATGAAACTGAAATAAAAAAAATATAAAATATTTGATAAATATTTGTTGTCAATTTAATGATTTAACAAAAATAATGGAATATTTGCAATAAAATTTATTTATTTAAAAAAATCATTAAAAAGATATTAAATGATTATTTAAATAGAGGGATCGTAATTTACTTAAATTTGATAAGGCCTACTTTAGGTCAGTTTTTAAATATAAATAATGGAGCATATCTTCAGGCGCCATTTGTGAAAAATTTAAAAAAAATCATATTTACTTAAAACTAAAAATGAAATCTAATATTTATTTTATTCTGTTACATTCCATTTTATCTCCTCATCTTGTTTCAGGTTAAATTTGTAAAAAAATTCGAGAAAAAAAACCTACAAAAAGTCATGAAAATCTTTAGAGATTCAGTTTCAAAATATTTGTGTTTTCAACTACAAGGAAACAAATTTATAAACAAAATAGACTTGTCACTTTGAAAACTTTCAAGTTTATTGACTTTGATCTGAAATGGAAAAGAAACGAAGAATGTTATATTCACTTATGCGGAATCTTTAATGTCACAAATACGTGTAAAGTAAATACCAGAGTATGGAAAAACTCGTAACAATATCTGTATTTTCAAATGATCTTTTTTTACTCTTCTTTGAGGAGATGAAGAAATTAAACTCTTTTTTATTAAAATTTTAATTTTTATTTTTTTCGTTTTTGTTCTGTGAGAAATCGGATTTTTTTTAGTGAAGAGCGAAAAAAAGATGTTTATTTTATTACTCCTCAAAAATGTGCATACACAAGCACATCAAACAAAATGTTGTTGTTTTATACTAAAAAATGAAATAAGGTTGTAATCATACAAATATCTCTTTATCAGCTTAATAAAAAACATTATTAATGCTAATTATTCATTATAAACTTCCTTTTAAGATTTTGCTCTCTCGATTTTTATCTTTTTGATTTTAATCATCATTAGAATTAAACTCTTGTTCAAGGAGCAATAAAAAAAATAAAACTCTTTTTTTAAATTTAATTCTTTGAAAGATCCGAAAGTTTGAAGAATAAAAAGAGTGAAAAATCGCATTTCGGTAAATACGTTATGTTTCATATATCACACTCACACATACACTCAGAAACGTATACAAAATATAGAATTTTTTGTGAAATATAACTCAGGAACACTTTAGGAGTCATAAAATGTATTCGGCAATAACTTTTTTCCTACTCAACCGATTTTGATAATTTATAGAACACTAATGACGTATACAGCTTAATATTATAACAAAATTTTCTTCCATTTAGTCGATTAATATTTGACAATTTAAAAAAAAAAAGATTTTTGCTTGAACCTGAAGGTTGCTTCCGATAACGATCAATATATTTTTACATGCTTGACCGATTTTGGCGGTTTTCATTAGGAAATTTCTCAGGACTATAACAAATACTCAGGTAAAATTTTTATCAAACTGTGTCAATTATTGCGGATGTGAGTGTGCCAACAATAGACAGACAAACATAGCTAAATCGATTCAGATTTTGATGCCAAAATATATATATAAAATAATGGGGTTTGAAATGATTTTTTCCTAGCGTTATACACGGAATGATAAATTAAATTTACTCTCTTAACTCCTTGTGGTAGTGGAGGGTGAAAAAATAAAAACCAAAAGGAAATTTCACAATAAGGAAATATTGATAACTAAAAAGGCAAAGACATTTGGAAATAAAATCAATTTTTTCTCTTATTTTATAGTTCCTCTTGTAGGGTATTTTCCCTGTAATAAGAAAGGAACTTCCACATTTAATGCTCCAATAAATCCAATAGAAAACATTTACAAAAAAACTTGTCAAAACATTTTTAGGCTGCTGATAAATATTTCAAAAATACATTCCGTTTGCAATGGAAATGAATGTATTTGGGCCCCAAAATTTGCGATCATTAACATGTTTTTACGGAATTTTTCATTTCTCATGTGAATTCATTAAATTTGATTAAAATACGGATTTGAATTACAAAACATTTCCCTTTTAAGTACATTTGCAACACTCATGGTGTAGAAAGTAAATAAATGAATTTAATTTATTAAAAGGTGTTGCATTTTTGCAATAGTGCAAAAATTTGAACTTGATTGGTCCCTTTACTAGACTCGGCTATAGTCACGATAATATGTTGTCTCGATTATAAAACAGTTTGTTGTCTCGAGTTTAGTTAAGTCTGTTATCTCTATTAAAGTCTAGTCCATTGTCCTGATTATAAAACAGTTTGTTGCCTCGAGTACTATAAGCTATTTTGCTCTCTTGACTGTACAATAGTCGTTTGTCATGGTTATACATTAGTTTATTGTATGGGCTATAGACCAGTCTGTTCTCTCGACTAAAAACTACTCTGTTGTCTCGATTATAAAACAGTTTTTTGTATTGACTATAATTTAGTCTGTTATATCGAAGTTGTCTCGGCTATGCAATAAGTATATAGAAGCTAGTCTGTCGTCTCAACTAAACTAAAGTCTAGTCCGTTGTCTCAATTATAAACAGTTTGTTGTCTTGAGTAAGGACTTGACTATTGTATCTACAGAAGGTCCTTAGTCTCGACTATAGACTAGTTTGTTGTATAGACTATACATGAATATATTATCCCAACTATAGACTACTCAGTTGTCTCGGCTATACACTGGTTGTTTTCGCAGCTATGGACTAGTTTGTTGTGTTTACTCTGTTTACTCTGCTGTCTCTACTTTAGATTATTTTGTAGTCGCGACTATATATTTGCCTGACTACGGACTAGTCCGATGTCTCGACTACGGACTAGTCTGATGTCTCGACTACGGACTAGTCTGATGTCTCGACTACGGACTAGTCTGATGTCTCGACTACGGACTAGTCTGATGTCTCGACTACGGACTAGTCTGATGTCTCGACTACGGACTAGTCTGATGTCTCGACTACGGACTAGTCTGATGTCTCGACTACGGACTAGGTTGTTGTCTCGACTACGGACTAGTCTGTTGTCTCGACTACGGACTAGTCTGTTGTCTCGACTACGGACTAGTCTGTTGTCTCGACTACGGACTAGTCTGATGTCTCGACTACGGACTAGGCTGTTGTCTCGACTACGGACTAGTCTGATGTCTCGACTACGGACTAGTCTGATAGTTCGACTACGGACTAGTCTGTTGTCTCGACTACGGACTAGTCTGTTGTCTAGACTACGGACTAGTCTGTTGTCTCGACTACGGACTAGTCTGTTGTCTCGACTACTGACTAGTCTGTTGTCTCGACTACGGACTAGTCTGTTGTCTCGACTACTGACTAGTCTGTTGTCTCGACTACGGACTAGTCTGTTGTCTCGACTACGGACTAGTCTGATGTCTCGACTACGGACTAGTCTGATGTCTCGACTACGGACTAGTCTGTTGTCTCGACTACGGACTAGTCTGATGTTTCGACTACGGACTAGTCTGTTGTCTCGACTACGGACTAGTCTGTTGTCTCGACTACGGACTAGTCTGATGTCTCGACTACGGACTAGTCTGTTGTCTCGACTACGGACTAGTCTGTTGTCTCGACTACGGACTAGTCTGTTGTCTCGACTACGGACTAGTCTGATGTCTCGACTATAAACCAGTCTCTTGTCTCTACCACAGACCGATCTGTTGTTTCGATTTTGATCAATCAAATTTTAATCATAATTTAATTCAATGAAATTTATAGAATCTTTTAATTTAAAATTTAATATCAAATTAGATTTCTTTCCTGTTTTCAAGTTAAAAGGATGTTGTTATCCTTTGAAACTTCCTTTTCAATTTAGTTACATTAAAGTGTTAAATATTTTATATATGACATGTAAACCTGTGTAAATATTTATATGTTTTTGTCTGAAATTGTAACAAGACATGTTTCATATGTCTTAATATTAGAATTTGAGGTTTAAAAGTTATTGAAGAAGTCAATAAAGCAAATATTATGGGTTCTGTATTTGGCAACAAAATGAAAAAATTCACACCAAAATAACAACAATTTAGTGATATAAAATCAATATGTTTGAGATAAATTTATTACAAGTATTTTGAAAAATTCTTCAGGCAATAAAAACTTAAAAAATCATTTAAGAACATCCAAGAAAAGGAAAATATTGTTAAGAAAACCGTGAAAAACTAAAACTTTAAACAGACTCCATTAATATAAAAATCCTTGAATTATTGTATCAATAATCTTTAGGGAAAATATTTGTTTATTTTACTAAATTTGTATTTAAAGGATTTTTTAAGGTAACAAATTTAGTGCCAACAAACAATTCCTAGTCAAGAGAAAGAGAGAGAGAGAGAGAGAGAGAGAGAAAAAACCTTTTTATTGTTTTTAACTTAAAATCTATTACTTTCTTAAACTTTTTTCAGTTTTTATTATTTTAATAGAATTTTCATGTTTTTTTCCAAGAACAAATTGAAAAATCTAAAAAAAAATAGAAAAAAGTTTTTTCTTTTTTCTTCTTGTCCAAAGGGATACAAATATTTGTCTACAAAAACTCAAAGTCATGATTTAACATGTTATTAACCAAAACAATAACAACAAATTGTACGGAAATAAAATAATGAGAAAAACTGTTGTCACCAATCTGGACATCGTAACAAGGAAATGAAAAGAAAATTGATAAAAAAAATTGAAAATAATAATAAATTTTCAACTTAATCAAGATGAATCACATCAAAATGATTATTGATAATGAATTTTTGTAGTGAAAGTGAATAAATAAAGTTTAAATAAAACCAGAAAAAGGCTCAGAGCCGATGGGACCGACTAAATAGTCAAGATATTCGACAAGCTCATAGAGAAACCAAAAAACACTAGTCTGCAGTCATGAAAACTGAGTGGTTCACAGTCGATCTATAGACTAGTCTACAGACGAGACAATCGACTAGTATGTAGTCAAGACAAAATTATATACTACTAAATAGTTGAAACAACTTAATAATGTATATTCGAGACTTATGTATAGTTCATATTCAAGACAACTGACTTGTATATATGGGAGATAATAATAGTCCATATTTGAGGCGACGGGCTAGTTTATAGCCGGGACAACTGGTTAGTCTGTAGGCGATACAACAGACTAGTCTCTAGTCATACAACAGACTAGTCTCTAGTCGATACAACAGACCGGTCTCCAGTCGATACAACAGACTGGTCTAGTCGATACAACAGACCGGTCTCCAGTCGATACAACAGGACTGGTCTCTAGTCGATACAAGAGACTAGTCTCTAGTCGATCAAGAGGCTAGTCTCTAGGTAGATTACAAGAGACCTAGTCTCTAGTCGATACAGAGACTAGTCCCTCTAGTCGATACAGAGACTAGTCTCTAGTCGATACAGTAAGAGCTAGTCTTCGAAAGACTAGTCCTACGTCGATACAATAGACTAGTCTCTAGTCGATACAATAGACTAGTCTTTAGTCGATACAATAGACTAGTCCTCTAGTCGATACAATAGACTAGTCTCTAGTCGATACAATAGACTAGTCTCTAGTCGATACATAGACTAGTCTCTAGTCGATACAATAGACTAGTCTCTAGTCGATACAATAGACTAGTCTCTAGTCGATACAATAGACTAGTCTCTAGTCGATACAATAGACTAGTCTCTAGTCGATACAATAGACTAGTCTCTAGTCGATACAATAGACTAGTCTCTAGTCGATACAATTGATTAGTCTCTAGTCGATAAATAGACTAGTCTCTAGTCGATACAATTGATTAGTCTCTAGTCGATACAATAGACTAGTCTCCAGTCGATACAATAGACTAGTCTCTAGTCGATACAATAGACTAGTCTCTAGTCGATACAATAGACTAGTCTCTAGTCGATACAATAGACTAGTTCTTAGTCGATACAATAGACTAGTCTCTAGTCGATACAATAGACTAGTCTCTAGTCGATACAATAGACTAGTCTCTAGTCGATACAATAGACTAGTCTCTAATCGATACAATAGACTAGTCTCTAGTCGATACAATAGACTAGTCTCTAATCGATACAATAACTTTAGTCGATACAATAGACTAGTCTCTAGTCGATACAATAGACTAGTCTCTAGTCGATACAATAGACTAGTCTCTAGTCGATACAATTGACTAGTCTCTAGTCGATACCATAGATTAGTCTCTAATCGAGAATACAGACTAATCTAAAGTCCAGATAATTTGCTAGTCTGTGGTCGAGACAATAGACAAGTCTCTAGTCGAGACAAAAGTCTTATCTTTACTCAAGATAACAGATCAGTTTATAATCGAGATAACAGATTAGTCTATAGTCATGAAAATTACTAGACAATTGTCGAAACAACAGGGTAACCTAAAGTTGAGACAACAA
Source organism: Cochliomyia hominivorax (assembly GCA_004302925.2). Taxonomy (NCBI): domain Eukaryota; kingdom Metazoa; phylum Arthropoda; class Insecta; order Diptera; family Calliphoridae; genus Cochliomyia; species Cochliomyia hominivorax. Next base: position 13,286,040 of record PYHX02000467.1, read on the forward strand.
ACTAGTCTTCTTTGGATTTAACAAACTATAGTCGAGACAACAGTATTATGCTGGTAACAAACTTATATATAGTCAATACAACAGACAAATATATAGTCGAGACAGGTAATAGTCGTAACAAGAGGCTAATCTGTGATCGGGACAACAGACTAATCTATAATGGAGATAATATACCAGTCTATAATTAAATCTAGACAACATTCTATGGTCGTGACAATAATCTAGTCTTTAGTTGAGCCAACATGTTCTTCAGTCTAGACAATAGTCTAATTTGCAAACCAACTAACATTGGCTATAGTCTGGACTGCTGTATCGTATATTGTCCCGAATAAAATGTACCTTGTAAACTGTTTTTTACCTCTCCTTAACTGTAGTCTTAACCAAAGCCGATTTTGAGTTAAGCAACTATTTCTTTCAGTTTAATCTTAATTTGTATGTAAATTCTGTTTACTTTCAGAACACGTACCATCTTTAACAAGGTACCATACATTTTAAGTACCAACTGAAATACAAACATAATTAAAAACATTTTTTTATTTATGTTTTTCTTACGTAAACGAAAACTGCTTAAACTATTATGGAGGGAAATTTGTATAAGTTTCGCAAAAAAAAGAGCATAATATAAGAAAAACTCCAGTTGTGTGATATAAAAGAAGAAAAACTTTATAGAAAATGAAGGAAAAAAATCGATTAAAGAAAAATGTATAGTTGTTCCCCCTTCTTGATTCTACTGGGCTTAAAGCCAGAAATGAAAAATGAAATTGAATTTAACCAAAAAGAGTTTAATGTGAGAACATATGATGACTTAAAATACAGTAATTGAAATAAATTTCATTTCCATTGAAATTTTGTGAAAGTTATAAAAGACGTCGCTTATATCAATTTTTATACCCTCCACCACTATAAGTGGTATATTAACTTTTTCTTTCCGTGTGTAACGCTAAAAAGGAATCATTTCAGACCCCATTCTGAGTAAATTTAGATATCTCTGTCTGTCTATTGTTGGAATCGACAATGAAATTTGGCCTAAGTATTTCGATAGTCTTGAGATATTTCCTATTTAAAATCAACAAAATCAGGTATTTATAGTAAAAGATATCGACCGATATCTGAAGTAATCTCTAAGGTCAAGCGAAGAATTTTAAAATTGTAAATCGCTAAATTGGAATGAAATTTTGCCGTTTTTAGTTATATGAACTTCATAACCATTCCAAATATGATAAAAATCGGTGCAGTAAAAAAAGTTATGTCAAAAAATATAACTGAAACATAACGTATTTACTTCACAAGCATTTGTAGCTGTTGTTGTAACAGTTGAAAAGAATAAGTACATTTATTAATTTTGGTTCATGTTTTTGTTCAACTTCAGTCCAAGGAATCTGGCATCCTCGATTGGTTGGATCCATAGATCTTCAGGACAGAGTGAGGTTGGATTGGACTGGCAGTTGAAAAGATAAATAGATGGCCAAAAGGTATTGTGCCTTTCTCAGTTGTATCAGAACTACTCTTGTTGACTACTGCGGCAAAATATGTTCATTGCCTCAAATGGGCGATGGGCGGCCTCAAAACCCGACATTCATACAGTAACTTGAAACTGTGGAAGTTGAGGAGTTCCTGTGAATGTCGTTTATATACGAAATCTTCGTATATACGAATATCCTTTCTTACATGCCTCGATGGTAGCTCCGAATCGATGACATTTGATAGCTTTGGATATTTTTCCTCTGCGTGCCATTTAGCGATGCTGTCCGCACTAGAGCAGCATAATTCGCCACTGGACGTCAAATCATCTTATATATAGCCAATAAGGTTTCTTTATCCAGACCCCAAGTACTGCCGGCTAATACTTTAAGAGCCTTATTTCTTCTTCGCATATTGTACGTGTTTGAAGTAACATGTGCTGAAGAAGTGAATAGATTATCAAATGTAACTTTCAAAGTTTTTGGGTGGTTAACTCTCAGAATTTGATGAATAAATTCATATTAACCTCTTTTGTCCGGGGTGGTGAAAAGTGTTGCAGTTGATTTCGCTGGTGAAAGTTTCAATACTCGTGCAGTGAAAAAGTTGTGGATTTCGCTGAGATAATTATATACCAAACCACATAGATCCACATATGTTACCACGTCTTCTCTGGATGGAGGCGTTGGGAATTTCGAGAGGTAGAAATTAAACAAGAGTGGTGATAGGACACCGGCATGTGTTACTCCTTGGTTAACTCTACGAGACTGCGACTTTTTCTCTCGAAATTCATCGAATGTCTGACGTCCACTCATATAATTCACAATCCATCTCTTCATGTTGTTCGACAATGAGAACTGCAGGATGTCCTGGAAGACTTACCGCATCAAATGCATTTGATAGAACAAGAACCAAGAGCCGCGTTCACATGGTTTCTGCTGGTTCAAACCATTAATGCTGTTATTGTGCTATATATTTTATAGTATCCATGCTGGTGGTGAGCTGCTGTAAGATGACTGTTCAGCTGGAGGAGGAGAAGAGCCTCAAGAGTCTTTGCGACAGGTGACAGGAGAGAAATCGACCTGTATGATTACCTCCCATTCGCATCTTTCCTAGGTTTCAGTATGGGAATGACTCTACCCATTTTCCATGCATCGGGTATTACCAGGCTCTGCATTGACATATTGAAAACCATTGTCAAGTACTCAACTCCCCACTCTCTAAAGTTCTTTAACATCAACAGCCCGTTCTTCGTACCGAAATGACCTAAAATCTTCGGCCAAGGGCTGTCACCCCAGCGACGAAAGAGAGAAGTACACGCATTTGTGGTGCGGGATATGGAAGATTCAGCATAGCTGAATATAGCAGTCCTACTTGTTTCGACTTTGTTTTTTTTCGGGATTGAAATTATAAAGAATTGCAATGGCAATTGGCGTTGACACAAAATTTAAACTTATTAATGCTGTTTATTAGTTATCACTAAAATTGTGGATAAATAGTTAAGGAACTTTGATATTTTCCTTAAGAAACTCCCTTTCAGCTACAAAAACAATTACAAATGAAATTTGCTTTAAATGCAAAACAAGACAAGAGAGAATGAAAAACTGCAACTTTCAAAACATGTTTAAGTGAAAGTAAAGTTAACATGTGTTACACACAGACACGCATTAGGGGGGCACTATTTTTCAAAGGAGAAAAATTCATAAAAACTTATTAAAAATTATACGAAAATTGGGGTCATGATGGTCTTGGAATCCTTTGAAAAACATATTATCATTATGACAAAACATTTAGGTGCCCAATAAACAGATTTCCCTGTACTAAACTAATTCATTATTTACTTCAAATAGTTTAGAAAGACTAAAGAAGATTTCCACTATTTCACATGAATACTGATTAGAGAATACCTAGAGGGACGACTCTATACGATGGCTTAACAAAATGAAATATTTTCATACAAACTGAAATGAGAATAACAAAAGTCTAAGAGTTACAATTTAATTTTTATATAGAGTTGACATTCTAACTGATACTCTTTATATCCTCGGAATATTTACTTAGTGACATAGAGAACCTTAAGTGCAAATAAGAAAGAATGATACTTTTAATTTTTTTTTAATATTTGAAAGAGGTATGGCAGCAACATATATTTATTTTTTAAAGGGAGAGAGGGGAATAATATTTCCCACTACCCGTTAGCAAAATATGATTTTTGAAAGCAAACTACTATGCTAGAACTGAACTAGAACTGAGCAAGAAACTGAACTAGAACTAAACTAGAACTGAACTAGAACTGAAGAAGAAACTGAATTAGAACTAAACCAGAACTGAACTAGAACTGAACTAGGACTGAACAAGAAACTGAACTAGAACTAAACTAGAACTGAACTAGAACTGAACTAGAATTAAACTAGAACTAAACAAGAAACTGAACTAGAACTGAAGCAGAACTGAACTAGAAACTGAAATAGAACAGAACATGAACTGAACTAGAATTTAACTAGAACTGAACTAAAACAGAACTAGAACTGATTAGAACTGAACAGGAAACTGAGCAAGAACTGATCAAGAAACTGAACTAGAACTGATCTAGAACCGAACTAGAACTGAACAAGAAACTAGAACTGAACTAGAACTGAACTAGAACTGAACTAGAACTGAACAAGAAACTGAACTAGAACTGATCTAGAACTGAACTAGAACTGAACAAGAAACTGAACTAGAACTGAACAAGAAACTGAAAAAGAACTGATCAAGAAACTGAAAAAGAACTGATCAAGAAACTGAACTAGAACTGAACAAGAAACTGAACAAGAACTAATCAAGAAACTGAACTAGAACTGAATTAGAACTGAAGTAGAACCTGAATTAAAACTTAAACTGGAACCTGAACTAGAACCTTAACTAAAATATGAACTAAAACCTAAAGTAGAATAATATCAAATATAAAATCAATAAAATCAAATTACAACTTTAACTGGAACCTGATCTAGAACCTGAACTAGAACTTGTAAAATTTTATTAAATTTTAACAATAATTTTATGCGTAATTTAAACATCCTTCCGTCCAGATGAACCTTTTTCATTCAATTTGAAAAAAAATATTATTTTGATTATAAGATGGGTGGGAAGGGCGGACGGTCGGACATCGTTATATCAACCCAGAACAAGTTATACTTTAAGAATATATATTTTTGCAAGGTCTTAATTTCGAATTCGACGATTAAAAGTTATTATATATATGGAACTTTTACACAGATTCTAATTTTCTCTTTACTCGTTTTGAAGGTTGTGTCGAACAGCGATCTATAACGGTTTTTATATTAAATTGATTTCACTGATTTTTGTTTACAAATTGAAACAGAGAGTCCTTGATAATCAGAGCTAGATTTCATCAATTTTAGATAACAAGTTTCAGACTTATTAAACCCAAAATGCAAATGGACCATTTAAGCATGGAGTTTCTTATGTTTATAATAATGATTATGCAATGAAATGAAATACAGACAAACGGATATTGATGTATTAAGTGAAAAAGCTGATTCCCAGAATATATCTGTATCTATTAGCGATGGAAATTAGACGACTTTCTATAGCGTATGATTTTTTACGTTCACGTTTTGAAGGTGGTCTTTGAAAATGGTGTATAACGAGTTTTCTATGAAACCGATTTTACCGATTTTTGTCCATAAATGGGAGCGGAGAATTGTTAGCAATTAGAGCTAGAATTTGTAAGTCTTGGATTCTTATTGTTGGACCAAATTAAGGCAGACTATTTGAACTTTGCATTTCATAATATTTAAGTATAATTTCAATCATACAACGTGTGGAAGTACAGACGGCCGGACATAGTTATATTAACCCAGATTATGATATCATTTCAATATATATATTATTTTCTTTAGATCCCTAAATTTTCTTATAACTTCTGTTACTGACATGAATTAAAAAATCATGAAACATATAAAAGAAAAAATACAAATTTCACTTAAAACTTTTAATGTTAACAGGAAACAAGTAAGAATGCCATATTCGGCTATGCCGAATCTTCAATACCCTCCACACATACACTAACAACATATTCTTAAATAATGAGTCATGAAATTTGTTATATTTTTGTCTATAACTTTTTTTCTACTGAACCGATTTTTGATAATTTTTCATTATTTCATTCTAATTTGTCGATTTATAATTAACAATTTTACGAAAGTTATTAACTAGAACTTAGAGGTTGGTTCAGATATCGGTCTATGTCTTTTTCATTGGGCTCTTTCAGTTATTGTGGATGTGAGCTTGCCAACAACAGGCAGACAGACGGACAAAGCTAAATCGACTTAGATCTTGATTGAATGTAAGAATATACATACATTGTGGGATTTGGGATGATTTCTTCTTAGCGTTACACACAGAATAACAAAGTTAATATACCTCCATCAGCACTTGTGGTGGTGGAGGGTATAAAAACGAAGTTTAATGCACAAAAACTTTCCTTGAAGCAAAATAAAAGAAAAACATAATCAAAATAGGGGAAAATGCCTTAGATGAGCCGATTCACAAAGACTATGAAAATGACAATGAAAATAGGAAAAAAACAAAGAAAGAAAGAAAGAAAGAAAAAGGATACAAGAGACTAAGAAAAAGAGAACTATTAAATTGGTTGGAAACTTCATTGTGTTGATTTTTATAGAAAGAAACTTTCTGTTGTTTTAAGGATGTTGCTTATTTATTGCTTGTAACACACAAAAGAACTATAATGATAATCCAAAAAAAAATATATATAAAAGAATTTTCAGCTTAACTGTGTGCTTAACGTGCCATGAAAATGCTTAAGAAAAGTGTTTTTATTTTCTTTTCTAGAATTTCTTTTCTTTTAACTTTTCAAAATATGAAAATTTCAAGTTAAATTTCAAAACTTAAAATTTTGTCATAATAAAATTTTAAAATAATTTACTTTTTATCACTATTGCGGTTTCTTTTTTTTGGCATATAAACAAGAATTATAGCTGAAATTAAGTGGAGCTAAGAAAAAATGTTTAATGCAAAAAGTTTTAAACTTTTTGGTGCAAGAAAAGTGCATTTTTTTCTAAGGATCTCAAAAGGAAACGAATAAGTTTTTTTTTTCTATAGTTCTTTTGTAAAGGAATTTGAATAATCATGTCATGAAAGTTAAATTAAAAAAAGTTTTTCCTCAGGGAAAATGGAAAATGCAAGAATGTGCTAAATTGATTTTTTTTTGCAGAAAATTCCAGCGTTTTTAAAAGTTTGGAAAAAGCTTAAAATTAATGTTGAACTCTATTCTTTTTTAAGTACAACATAAAACCTTAAATGAAAATCCATTTTCTATTAGAAAAGTTAGATTTTACTAATAACAAGTTTGAAGTCACAAAGTTTCTTTCTTATTTTAGTGGAATTTGAAAATTCAATATGAACTTTAATTGAAGATTTAAATTTTTAGCGAATAATTGAAGTTTTAGTGAAAATTTGAATTTTTAGTGAAAATTTGAATTTTAGTGAAAATTTGAATTTTTAGTGAAAATTTGAATTTTTAGTGAAAATTTAAATTTTTATTGAAAAATTTTAATTTTTAATGAAAATTTGAATTTTTAGTGAAAATTTTAATTTTTAGTGAAAATTTTAATTTTTAGTGAAAATTTTAATTTTTAGTGAAAATTTGAATTTTTAGTGAAAATTTGAATTTTTAGTGAAAATTTGAATTTTTAGTGAAAATTTGAATTTTTAGTGAAAATTTGAATTTTTAGTGAAAATTTGAATTTTTAGTGAAAATTTGAATTTTTAGTGAAAAATTTGAATTTTTAGTAGAAAATTTGAATTCTTAGTGAAAATTTGAATTTTTAGTGAAAATTTGAATTTTTAGTGAAAATTTTAATTTTTAATGAAAATTTGAATTTTTTGTGAAAATTTGAATTTTTTTGTGAAAATTTGAATTTTTAGTGGAAAATTTGAATTTTTAGTGGAAAATTTTAATTTTTTGTGAAAATTTTAATTTTTGTGAAAATTTAAATTTTTTGTGAAAAATTTTAATTTTTAGTGAAAATTTGAATTTTTTGTGAAAATTTGAATTTTTAGTGAAAATTTGAATTTTTAGTGAAAATTTGAATTTTTAGTGAATATTTGAATTTTTAGTGAAAATTTGAATTTTTAGTGAAAATTTGAATTTTTAGTGAAAATTTGAATTTTTAGTGAAAATTTTAATTTTTAGTGAATATTTGAATTTTTAGTGAATATTTGAATTTTTAGTGAAAATTTGAATTTTTAGTGAAAATTTGAATTTTTAGTGAAAATTTGAATTTTTAGTGAATATTTGAATTTTTAGTGAAAATTTGAATTTTTAGTGAAAATTTGAATTTTTAGTGAAAATTTGAATTTTTAGTTAAAATTTGAATTTTTAGTGAAAATTTGAATTTTTAGTGAAAATTTGAATTTTTAGTGAAAATTTGAATTTTTAGTGAAAATTTGAATTTTTAGTGAAAATTTGAATTTTTAGTGAAAATTTGAATTTTTAGTGAAAATTTGAATTTTTTGTGAAAATTTGAATTTTTTTGTGAAAATTTGAATTTTTAGTGAAAATTTGAATTTTTTTGTGAAAATTTGAATTTTTAGTGAAAATTTGAATTTTTAGTAAAAATTTGAATTTTTAGTGAATATTTGAATTTTTAGTGAAAATTTGAATTTTTAGTGAAAATTTGAATTTTTAGTGAATATTTGAATTTTTAGTGAAAATTTGAATTTTTAGTGAAAATTTGAATTTTTAGTGAAAATTTGAATTTTTAGTTAAAATTTGAATTTTTAGTGAAAATTTGAATTTTTAGTGAAAATTTGAATTTTTAGTGAAAATTTGAATTTTTTTGTGAAAATTTGAATTTTTAGTGAAAATTTGAATTTTTAGTGAAAATTTGAATTTTTAGTGAAAATTTTAACTTCTAGAAACCTGAACTAACACCTAAACAAAAACCTCAACTAGAACCTGAACTAGAAACTAAACTAGAACCTGAATTAGAACGGAACTGAACTAGAGCTTTTTGTGGGATCAGGCGGGAAGTACCCCCATATAAAGGATTATATAAAATTTAGTCCAATCACTTTCACAAGAAATTGTTTTATTGGACAAAAAAATTAGGACATACAGGATCAGAGGGAGCTCCTATTCAATTCCCAAATTCAACATACTGTTACATTTCGGCGTAACAATTTTTCTGGAAAAATTTTGAACGAACCGGGTTCAGGGGAAATTTATTTGAAGTATTGTTTCGGCAATAATTTTTCAATTTGTTGAAATGTAATTGTATGATTTTTATTTCTTTTAAGGAGCAAATTGCACTGAGTGAAAGCAACTTCTTAATAAGTCTCAGTAATTTTTCTAATTCAAAAACATTTAACTTACTTTGTTGTAACTAAGCCCATAGCAAGTTGCTTAACACTAATGAATTTATGTTATTATTCCGTTTTAATAACTTAAATTCCAACTAATTAAAATAACTAAAGCTGGATTTGTTTTCATATTAATTAAAATTAATATGAATTTTAACAAAAAACCGATTAAAACCAATTTTAATATTCATTACATAACATTCCATTTTCATTTCACTCCATATGATTTTATAAAATAAACACGTTTTTGATATAAAATATTTATTTTAAATCTCCCTCCTAATTATATGGCATAATTTTTAATTTCAAATTACACCTAAAAGTATGCAATATGAAATTAAATACTTTATGTATGTTGTGGAACAGCGACAAAAGCTTATTAAAAAATCATGAGATTTCGCACCCTGAACTGAAAGTGTTAAATAAATTTTTAGTGAAAAATCATTTTCAGAATTAATATGTAAAATTTACAAAACCAACAAAAATTTGAAAATTAACATAAACACGTTTACACTACTAATACATACACATACGGAGGCATTTAGGGAGATTATGTGTGTGTGTTTTTTGCTTAAATAATTTACTCTCATTTTTTTTGCGTAAATATTACACGCATTTTTTCCTAAAAGTTATGAGTTTTATTTGGTGAAAAACAGCCAAATACTTTTAACACTTTATTGGAAAGTGTTGTGTAAGGAGTGAGATCGAAAAATTCTTAACACGTGGCGAAAAGTGTGCTTTTAAACTATTTCTATGTTAATAAACAGTACCGCGAAAACTTGTCCGTTAAAAGGAAACGTGATTCTGGTATAAAGAATTTTCCTCTTAATGTTTCCATACCAAAAAAATAGAAAGCGAAGAATTCCTAACACATTCGGTTGAAAAGCATTATGGTTGACTCAGGGCTTGGATTATTTGGTACAAACAGTTAAAGATAATGCAGTTTTAAAAACATACAAGATTCAAAAGGTTCCTGACAAAAGACATGTTATGGCAGATTTTTTCCAAATTCCTGGTTGGTGATGCTCCAAGAAAAGTTTGGAAAAGCTTTTGGTATGACAAACAATATGCAGTGTTGGCAAGATACTTGTTACAACAGACTCTATACCAAGAGTTTTGCACAAAGATATCCAAATCCTCCAAACTGCCCGAAACTAAAGCCAGTTGAGAGATATTGGGCTCTTGTTAAAAGAATGTTGAATATCATAAAAACCTGTTAAATATTGTGGTAGATTTTAAGCGGAGATGCACTACCCGTTCGAGCAAAGTGACAGAAAGCACTATAAAAACGTTAATGGAAAAGTTTCCGAAAACGGTTCAAAATTTTATCATGTAAATTGTAATAATAATTTCAATAAAAGAAAAAAAATGCTAGTTTAGTGGTTCCCTTTTTTATTAACACATGTATGTTAAGAATTTTTCGATCTAACTCCTCAGTTTACAATATTTAACACTAGTTTTTTTATTACCTTGTTGTCTTGTCTATGAAATGATCTACAATTTAGACTGATATATGTGATCTTGTCTATAGACTGATCTGTAATCTAGTCTATAGACTGAGCTGTAATCTAGTCTATAGACTGATCTGTAATCTAGTCTATAGACTGATCTGTAATCTAGTCTATAGACTGATCTGTAATCTAGTCTATAGACTGAGCTGTAATCTAGTCTATAGACTGAGCTGTAATCTAGTCTATAGACTGAGCTGTAATCTAGTCTATAGACTGAGCTGTAATCTAGTCTATAGACTGAGCTGTAATCTAGTCTATAGACTGAGCTGTAATCTAGTCTATAGATTGAGCTGTAATCTAGTCTATAGACTGAGCTGTAATCTAGTCTATAGACTGAGCTGTAATCTAGTCTATAGACTGTGCTGTAATCTAGTCTACAGAATGATCTCTATAATGATTGCAATCAAACAAAAATTAACACTGTAATTTTAGTGGTTTCGTTTTAATGAACTTATATGTATGTTAAGAACTTTTCGATCTGACTCCTTAATATATAATATTTTACACTAGTTTTTTATTACTTTTTTGTGTTTTTTGGCAAATATCCTGCTGCCTTGTTATGGTTGATGTAAGTAAATTTTTACATTGAATTTATTGTATTTTTACGTGAAAACATTTAAAATTTTAAATCTCCCCCTTAATTTTTCGTGCAGAATTTACTATTTATCTTTTATAAAACATTTTTACTATAAATGTATGTGACAACATTTATTATTTGTTACAATTTTCATTGCCACACATACACATACATACAAATAAGGATGTTATTTATCTAACTGTGTTAGATAAGTCCTTATACACATGACTACAAAAACTCATAAACAGGAATTTGAAAATTGAAAATTTTTTCAGGGGAAAATAAATCATGAAAACTGTTAAAAGCGATTTGAATTAATCACAATAAAGCGATATTTTTTTCGGAGCGAAGGAATAAAAATTCTCAATCAATTTTTTCTACAAACCTGAGTGTTGAAAGTTTAATTAAATTGTTTTCATAAAAAATGTGTCATTATTTATTGTCTTTTTTCTTTATTCCAGGCCACTGTGCATTGAGAGATTGTTAAGTGATATCTTTTATGCATTTCGAGACCATTAAAGTGGTTTTGCAAATAACATGGCATTTTTACATCACTGGCTAACCACTCATACATTTATGTGCATTTAAGTTCAACTTAAAATATGATAATTTGTATGCAAATGCGACAATATTAGACCGATACTTATAGCAGCAAATAGAAATTATAAATGTTTTAAAATTCATGAAAATCGGTCTCCAGTAGCAACAAAAATATATATCTTTTTATTAAATGCGATCTATAATCTGGTATATAGTATAGACCATTGTTGGGTCTAAAATGTAATCGATAGCATAGACTTAAATCTGATGTATTTAATATCATATAGTCAGATCTATAAGCTGAACTATAGTTCTGCTACGAATTTATACTCCCTACTATAGACTGATCCATAAAGACCACTTTATAATCTAAACCATAGACCGATCTGATATAGTTCATAGATTGATCTATAGTTTTGTCTATAGACAGGTAAATTATCTAATCTGTAGACTGATCGATAATCTCGCCTAAAAACTGAACGTTAATTTAAACTGGTTCATATTAAAGTCCTTGTCTATTTTACAGACCAATTTATAATCTAATCTATAGACTGATCTGATCCTACAAACTGATCTTTAATTTACTTTATTAACCGACATGTAATTTAGTCTATGGACTGATCTGTAATCTATTCTATATAGAGGTTTATAATCTGATCTATGGACAGATCTATGATCTAATTTATAGACTGGTCAGTAATATAATCTTTACACTAATCTAAAATTTAGTTATTTCACTGATCAGTATTCTAGTCTATACACTGAAGCTTAGGCTTGTCTATACAAGGATCTATTATCTATACTTACTTGTTTTATAGTCTATAGACTGACCTGTGGTTTCGTCTGAAAAGTAATTTGTACTCCAGTCTATAGACTGATCTACATTCTAAGTAGTATATATACCGATCTTAAATCTAGTGTATAGACTCGTCTGAAATTCTGTCTATAAACTGATCTAAAATACAGTCTATAGAATAATCTGAAATTCTGTCAATAGACTAGTCTGTAATACAGTCTGTAGATTGATCCATAATCTGGGTTATACACTGATCTGTAATCCAGTATATAGACTGATCTATAACACAGTTTAAAGACTGATTTCCAATATAGTCTAAATGCTGATTTATCATCTAGTCTATAAAATAATTTATCTCTATTGTATAGACTAGATCAAATTGCCTCGTCTTTGCTTTATTTTATATTTTTGGATATGGACAATCATATTAACTCGTCTATTATCTCCTTATTTAATAATATCGTCGATTTTCGTGTACTGTATCGACTTTACTCCAGTTTATTACCACGACTTTTATTAAGCTTATGAACTTGACTACAGTCTAGTCTATGAACTCGACTTAATCTAATTTAGGAAATCGACTATAGTCTAGTCTACGAACTCGACTATAGTCTAGTCTACAAAGTCGACTTTAGTCTAGTCTACAAACTTGACTATAGTCTAGTCTACAAACTCGACTATAGTCTAGTCTACGAACTCGACTATAGTCTAGTCTACGAACTCGACTATAGTCTAGTCTACGAACTCGACTATAGTCTAGTCTACGAACTCGACTATAGTCTAGTCTACGAACTCGACTATAGTCTAGTCTACGAACTCGACTATAGTCTAGTCTACGAACTCGACTATAGTCTAGTCTACGAACTCGACTATAGTCTAGTCTACGAACTCGACTATAGTCTAGTCTACGAACTCGACTATAGTCTAGTCTACGAACTCGACTATAGTCTAGTCTACGAACTCGACTATAGTCTAGTCTACGAACTCGACTATAGTCTAGTCTACGAACTCGACTATAGTCTAGTCTACGAACTCGACTATAGTCTAGTCTACGAACTCGACTATAGTCTAGTCTACGAACTCGACTATAGTCTAGTCTACGAACTCGACTATAGTCTAGTCTACGAACTCGACTATAGTCTAGTCTACGAACTCGACTATAGTCTAGTCTACGAACTCGACTATAGTCTAGTCTACGAACTCGACTATAGTCTAGTCTACGAACTCGACTGTAGTCTAGTCTACGAACTCGACTATAGTCTAGTCTACGAACTCGACTATAGTCTAGTCTACGAACTCGACTGTAGTCTAGTCTACGAACTCGACTATAGTCTAGTCTACGAACTCGACTATAGTCTAGTCTACGAACTCGACTATAGTCTAGTCTACGAACTCGACTATAGTCTAGTCTACGAACTCGACTATAGTCTAGTCTACGAACTCGACTATAGTCTAGTCTACGAACTCGACTATAGTCTAGTCTACGAACTCGACTATAGTCTAGTCTACGAACTCGACTATAGTCTAGTCTACGAACTCGACTATAGTCTAGTCTACGAACTCGACTATTGTCAATTTTATTTACTGCCTGACCAGTCTATGAATTCACATAAAGTCTAGTCTTTGAACTCGACTATAGTCCAGTTTATTAGTTTAACTAAAAAAGTCTAATGTATTAATCCGACCGTATTTTGCTTAATTTCAGCAAATAAATTCACCTTTTTCTACATTAAAAAAAAGATATCACACATAATAACATTTTATTTCACCATAACGTTCTTAATGAAAAGTTCAAGAAAATAGACTTCCTTTTCATTTATTTCAATAATCCAATAATTTGTTTTTACCCTCCATTACAAAAACAAAAACAAAACAAAGAAGAAGAAAAATGCAAAACAAAATATTTATTCAGGTCATGTGACTTTTCATATGCAGAAGTATCCGAATATGCTACCAGATGGGAGTTTCATATTTAAGAGAATTTAACATAATTTTCGGAAATATTTAATTCGGGTCACATATTTATTAAACAATATTCTCAAGCAATTACGATTATTTGTTATTGTTTTTTTTTTTTTGTTATTTTCTCTTTGTTGTATTTTATTCATAAAGTTTATGGGAAAATTGAAAATTTTCAATAATTTATTTGAATGAATATGAAAATTCTCCGATATTGATTAAATGCAAATTTAATTTGACTTTTAATAATCCAGTTTGTAAACATGTTTGTAATTATTTTGTTTTTATAACAATTATTATAATTAAATAACATTATAATGAATAAAGAAATAAATATTTAATAATTTTATTACTCGAAATCGGAGGGGGGGGGGATGAAAGGAAGGGAAATTGTAAAATGAGTTAAAAAATGGAAAATAAAGAGTGAGATCGAAAAATTCTTAATTCATTAAAACTTTTAAATTAAAAGTAATAAATGGCAAATCAGGATTGTGATCGAAAATTAATTAACACACGTTTTTCGTAAAGAATGTTGAAGAAAAGTTTATTTTTGATCTGACTTGGCATCCAGTCACTATGGTAAATAAGCCCTATGGATAAGCCGTGGTACAATAACTATAATGTACAAATCCTCCAAACTGCCCGATGCTAAAGCCAGTTCAAAGATTTTGGGCTCTTGTTAAAAGGGTATTGAAGAGCATAAAAAGGTGTTCAAAAGTGTTTTAACGGATAAGGACTACCTGCTTAAGTAAAGTGACAAAAAACACTATAAAATCGTTAATGGAAGAGGTTTCCAAAAAAGGTTCAATAGTTCATCACCAGTGATTAAAATTCTAAAAATATTTTTTCAAATAAAAAAATAAAACTGTATAATTAGTGATTTCATTTTTATTAACACATATGTATGTTAGGCATTTTTCAATCTCACTCCCTTTTAAAATAAATTCAGAAACAAAAAAATCAATTAATAAATAAAATAAAACTGTCTTTTTGATAAATTTTAATTATTAGAAAAGTTCTTTCAAATAAATAATTAATTCATTTTGTTTTTTATTAATTTGTTGAAGTTTTTTTCAGTTTTATTTTTGTTTATTTAACTTTTTAACAAAAGAAAACATTTTAATTATTTAAAATAAAATTTATTTAATTAAAATAATTACTGTTTCAAATAAAATTATTATATTTCCATCAATAAATTTATTCTAATTGTATTTTAAGCGAAAATAAAATAAAAAGAAAAGAAAAGTAATGAAAGTCAGACAAAATGCACAAAAAAGCAAGTAAGCTACATTCGGCAATGCCGAATCACTGAACTCCATTAATTATTGTGGATGTGAACGTATCTACAACAGACAGACGGACAGACTGACAGATAGACAGATGGACGGACAGACAAACAGAGCTAAAACGACTCAGATTTTGATTTGATGCAAGAATATACATAGACATTATGGGGTCTGAGATGATTTCTACTTAGCGTTACAGACGAAATAACAACGTTTGTATACCCACTTTATCGCTTGTGTTGGTGGAGGGTATAAAAACGTTTGAAAGAAGACATAAAACTTAAGTAAATGATTTTCTTTGATTTTCTGCCGAAACGTGTGTAACAAAATACTTTTGTAATTTTTGATTAAAGACAAAATTACAAAAAATAATATTTATTTAAGAAATTCTATTCAATTCAAATGAACTTTTTTTATTCTACGAAAAATATTATTTTGCTGATGAATTTATGGAAACAATTCAGGTGTTTATTTTGTAAAAATATTTGTTTAAGTTATAATTAGATTTTAATGTTATATAAAGCCTCAAGTTCTAAAGAAAATTCGTAAATAAATTTAAGTGGAAAGAAGGGAAATGTTAAATATCAATAGAGGGTTAAGATTTTCTAAGGAATTCAGAAATTCACATTAAGGATTTCAATAAAATTTCACTAACATAAAATTCAATTGTATCTAACGGCGAGACCTCTCTATAATTCTTAAAAATTCTCTATAAATCGTGAATTTATCGAAAATTCTCTATAAATCGAGAATTTATCGAAAATTCTCTATAAATCAAGAATTTATCGAAAATTCTCTATAAATCGAGAATTTCTCTAAAATTCTCTATAAATCGAGAATTTATCGAAAATTCTCTATAAATCGAGAATTTATCGAAAATTCTCTATAAATCGAGAATTTATCGAAATTTCTCTATAAATCGAGAATTTATCGAAATTTCTCTATAAATCGAGAATTTATCGAAATTTCTCTATAAATCGAGAATTTATCGAAATTTCTCTATAAATCGAGAATTTATCGAAAATTCTCTATAAATCGAGAATTTATCGAAAATTCTCTATAAATCGAGAATTTATCGAAAATTCTCTATAAATCGAGAATTTATCGAAAATTCTCTATAAATCGAGAATTTATCGAAAATTCTCTATAGATCGAGAATTTATCGAAAATTTTCTATAAATCGAGAATTTATCGAAAATTTTCTATAAATCGAGAATTTATCGAAAATTCTCTATAAATCGAGAATTTATCGGAAATTCTCTATAAATCGAGAATATATCGAAAATGTTTTTACAAAATAAAATTTTTATAAAAACTTATGTTGTGCAATATTTAATTTTCATTCCACTTATGTAAATATTATGAAAAGCACTTTATGATGTTAATACGCCATTAAATCTGTTACATAAATAAAATAATTTTGCAATTTAATTACCAGCATGACATAATAATGACCATTTCAAATTGGCATTATGTGAAACGATTTCGTTTGTTAAACATAATTCACTGCAATTTTTAATCACTTGAATGTGGGTTAATTTACACTAAAAAGAAGGAATAAAAAGTTAAAATTTTATAGTCGGTCAAGCCCGACTATGTAATACCCTACACCACATTGTTGGTTGTAAGTGACTGCTTCGAAAAATTAAAGAATAGAATTTGCTTATGTGTCCAATAGATAATTATGATGAAAATATTTATGTAAAATTTATGAGTTTTAAAAGGAAAATAAGTGTGGGCCGACCCTCGTATAATTTTGCACAGTGCCTTTAGATTATACTTATTTTAATTTGACTAAATAATTTTTAATTGCCACGTATATGTGCGATTTATGAGTTCTAAAGCGATATTTGGAAGGGTGGTTCTATGGGACTTAGAAGAAATAATGGACCGTTCCTTGTATAAATTAGCACATCGAATACAATCGGACTTATATTCACAAAATTTGATTAAAATCGTTTTATATTTAGGAATTTTATAGACTCAAAACTCCATTCCGAGGGACATTTGTATGGGGCCTAAATGGAATATTGAATCGAATATACTTTACGAAAAAGCCTTACATGAACAGCCAGCCGGACGGACGTGCTTAACTTGCCTCAAGAAGTGATTCTAAGTCAAACACTATAATAAAGAGTGGCTGTAGGACTATTTTTTCGAAAAATCTGTACAAACGTATAATATCTCCATTACCTATTGTGGTGTAGGGTATAAAAAAAGCTGACTAACGGTCATAAAAAATAAGCCGCATATATGAACATAAAACTGTTATACAAATGTTGAAAGTTAATATAACAGTTTGAGGGAAAAATCTAGTAGTTGGAATATATTTGATCAGATGTGAAATAAAGATATTGTTCATTCCAATAATGCAATAACAACTTTAATTCTAAACATATTGCCACCACAGTCTTGGAAAAATAGCAATTGCTTATCTTCGAAAAACGACTTAAAATAACAAATATGAAAAAGTTTTTGTTTAGTTTTGAAAATTTTCATTAAATTTATTAATTTTCTACTCCACATGGTTTTTATTAGATTTTAACTTGTACGACGTTGCAATACACACACACACACACAAACAAACAAAAATTCTATAAACAGAAAAAGTCAACATCTTTTGTAACAACAATGAACAACCATACAACTTTCTATTATGTTTTTGCTTGTAAATATTATTGTTAAGTATTTACATTTGTGCAACATTTATGTTAAAGTTGCCACTTAAAATTATCTACACACAAATAGAAACCAACCTATACCATGAAACAACACCCACAATCTACTATCTTATACTAACACTCTACCAAATATTGTTGTTAACATATGTTGCATACATATTTAAGGCGCCAATTTGTTATGTGGCAAACCACAACTGTTTTTTACATCATTTTTCCACTCAGAATCAAATGGATAACGGAAATTTGAATAGTAAATTTTAAGGATTTTTTTCTTTCATTCTTCTTTATTTGCAACATGTGGATGTGGCAAAGAAGAACAAGCAATTGATGTGAATTGTTTTGTTGGGTGAATTGGCAGATTGTTGTAAGTTTTTGTTGTAAATGCAACATTCATATGAGTTTTACGATTATTATTATTAAAACTTGCAATAGCTGCCATTCAAACCGTTTTAGTATGGGGAAAATTGTTATTGTCAACCAACAAAAAGAGCAGTTTTGTGTCGTGATAATAAAAATTAATAATTAAGTATGGAAAGCATGTAGGAGACAGTGATGCCAGAGTATTGTGAATAAAAAGTAATTTAATTTAAAAAAAATATAAGATCATTTATTTTCAAACAATTATGCTCTTTGAACTCGACTGTTGTTTAGTGTATGAATTCGACTGTAGTCTAACTTATGTACCTGACTACAAACAAGTTTGTAAACTCGACTACAGACTAGTTTATATAGACTATATACTTGACTACAAACTAGTCTACAAAAAACCATCTTTCTTTAAATAGAAAATTTTCGTTAAATTTTCTATTTTTAGAAAATGGTTTTTCTATTTATAGAAAATTTTCATTAAATTTTCTATTTATAGAAAATTTTCGTTAAATTTTCTATTTATAGAAAATTTTCGTTAAATTTTCTATTTATAGAAAATTTTCGTTAAATTTTCTATTTATATCTCGTTAAATTTTATATTTATAGAAAATTTTCGTTAAATTTTCTATTTATAGAAAATTTTCGTTAAATTTTCTATTTATAGAAAATTTTCGTTAAATTTTCTATTTATAGAAAATTTTCGTTAAATTTTCTATTTATAGAAAATTTTCGTTAAATTTTCTATTTATAGAAAATTTTCGTTAAATTTTCTATTTAGAGAAAATTTTCGTTCTATTTTTTATTTATAGAAAATTTTCGTTAAATTTTCTGTTTATAGAAAATTTTCGTTAAATTTTCTATTTATAGAAAATTTTCGTTAAATTTTCTATTTATAGAAAATTTTCGTTAAATTTTCTATTTATAGAAAATTTTCGTTAAATTTTCTATTTATAGAAAATTTTCGTTAAATTTTCTATTTATAGAAAATTTTCGAGAAATTTTATATTTATAGAAAATTTTCGAGAAATTTTATATTTATAGAAAATTTTCGAGAAATTTTCTATTTATAGAAAATTTTCGAGAAATTTTCTATTTATAGAAAATTTTCGAGAAATTTTCTATTTATAGAAAATTTTCGAGAAATTTTCTATTTATAGAAAATTTTCGAGAAATTTTCTATTTATAGAAAATTTTCGAGAAATTTTCTATTTATAGAAAATTTTCGAGAAATTTTCTATTTATAGAAAATTTTCGAGAAATTTTCTATTTATAGAAAATTTTCGAGAAATTTTCTATTTATAGAAAATTTTCGAGAAATTTTCTATTTATAGAAAATTTTCGAGAAATTTTCTATTTATAGAAAATTTTCGAGAAATTTTCTATTTATAGAAAATTTTCGAGAAATTTTCTATTTATAGAAAATTTTCGAGAAATTTTCTATTTATAGAAAATTTCCGTTAAATTTTCTATTTATAGAAAATTTCCGTTAAATTTTCTATTTATAGAAAATTTTCGTTAAATTTTCTATTTATAGAAAATTTCCGTTAAATTTTCTATTTATAGAAAATTTTCGTTAAATTTTCTATTTATAGAAAATTTTCGTTAAATTTTCTATTTATAGAAAATTTTCGTTAAATTTTCTATTTATAGAAAATTTTCGTTAAATTTTCTATTTATAGAAAATTTTCGTTAAATTTTCTATTTATAGAAAATTTTCGTTAAATTTTCTATTTATAGAAAATTTTCGTTAAATTTTCTATTTATAGAAAATTTTCGTTAAATTTTCTATTTATAGAAAATTTTCGTTAAATTTTCTATTTATAGAAAATTTTCGTTAAATTTTCTATTTATAGAAAATTTTCGTTAAATTTTCTATTTATAGAAAATTTTCGTTAAATTTTCTATTTATAGAAAATTTTCGTTAAATTTTCTATTTATAGAAAATTTTCGAGAAATTTTCTATTTATAGAAAATTTTCGAGAAATTTTCTATTTATAGAAAATTTTCGTTAAATTTTCTATTTATAGAAAATTTTCGTTAAATTTTCTATTTATAGAAAATTTTCGTTAAATTTTCTATTTATAGAAAATTTTCGTTAAATTTTCTATTTATAAAAAATTTTCGTTAAATTTTCTATTTATAGAAAATTTTCAAGAAATTTTCTATTTATAGAAAATTTTCGAGAAATTTTCTATTTATAGAAAATTTTCGAGAAATTTTCTATTTATAAAATTTTCGAGAAATTTTCTATTTATAGAAAATTTTCGAGAAAATTTCTATTTATAGAAAATTTTCGAGAAATTTTCTATTTATAGAAAATTTTCGTTAAATTTTCTATTTATAGAAAATTTTCAAGAAATTTTCTATTTATAGAAAATTTTCGAGAAATTTTCTATTTATAGAAAATTTTCGAGAAATTTTCTATTTATAGAAAATTTTCTAGAAATTTTCTATTTAAGAAAATTTTCGTTAAATTTTCTATTTAAGAAAATTTTCGTTAAATTTTCTATTTATAGAAAATTTTCGATAAATTTTCTATTTATAGAAAATTTTCGTTAAATTTTCTATTTATAGAAAATTTTCGTTAAATTTTCTATTTATAGAAAATTTTCGTTAAATTTTCTATTTATAGAAAATTTTCGTTAAATTTTCTTTTTATAGAAAATTTTCGTTAAATTTTCTATTTATAGAAAATTTTCGTTAAATTTTCTATTTATAGAAAATTTTCGTTAAATTTTCTATTTATAGAAAATTTTCGAGAAATTTTCTATTTATAGAAAATTTTCGAGAAATTTTCTATTTATAGAAAATTTTCCATTTGCAGTTTAATTTAATTTTTAATTTAACATTTAATCGCTCTTTTTCTTTCACCTTTGAGACTGTAAATTCATGGTCGGTCTATTGTCTATAGCTTGATAAGGGAAATAGAAGCGATAATTTGAAAATAACTAAAATTAACTTGCTTATGAGATTTTTCACTGTACATAAGGGAGTTCAATAAAGAGGGTGATTTTTTGTTTAGAAATCAATAAAATATACAGAAGAATGTAATCTGTAATTATAATCTGTGATTTTTAGTTGAGTTCATTAATAATTTCAAACCCTGAGCACTTTACAAAATCAAGACTCCCTTAATCTCTTTCATAAACCATAAAAAATAATGAGATTTTATTTTATTTTTTTTTTCGGTTTATATCTAGATAACATGTTGCACATGAGGATAAAAGCAACTTGCCACATATTACAGCAACCTTAGCAACAATAACAACAATTGCACTCTTGTAGCTATAATTTTAATGTGGCAAATAAAACACTTTAAGTGCAAAATTACAAAAAATGGAAGAAATCTTGTTGTTTAAATGAATTTCACTTAAAAATAATTTAATGAAAATTATTAATGAAAAACGAATCCCAGGAAAATAATAACAATTATGGAATATAGAAAAGAACACTTTGTAGTGATAAATGATAAAGTGAAAATGATATAAAATGTAGCAGAAACACAAGGTCCATGATTAATGGTCAAAAGGAGAGGACACATGTAACAAATGGAAAAACACATAATTTATTAAATTTTTTAGCCATTTTCAGCTGAGTTAATAGAATTTGCTTTAGAATTAAATTTAAAGCCATTTTCTTATTATTTGAGGAGGAAGATAAAAAAACGCTTTTTATTTGAAAAGTTTTTTTTTAAGGAAAACAATTTTCGATTTAATGGTTTCATTTAGTTGTTTTGAAATGAAATAAAATATTGAAGTGAAATTTCCTTTTAGCGAAGCCACATGAGGCCTTATTGATTTTTGAAGTTAAAGGAAAATTTGGAAATCACAAAATTACCTTAAACTGTAGCAACCAAACTAAATAGAAATAAAAATGCTTGCATAACAATATCTAGACACATTTTTGTCATTTTCACAATATCTGCATTATTCTCATTTTAAGGGCAACACCAAAAAAGGGATACATTTCTAACACGCCTGGTCTCTAAAGTCTATAGATATTAATCTGCCACATTTGCCTCATTTTTGAACAATAAAAACATAAATTTTCCTCTCCATTTGAAACGAAAGCAAAAAAGAATTCCAACAAAACCATATTGTCAATGGTCAATCAAGACAAAAAGAAATCTATTAAAAAAACCACTCCAAGAGTGTTTTCTAACCAAAAAGAGAAAACAAATAAAACAAAAAACTAAAAGAAACACAAAAACGTCTGCTGAGTCTGCAGTTTCATGTTTGTAACACAAAATCATGATCAAGAAAACAATAAATCTGTAAACAAAACTTTTTTGTCATAAAAAAATTTCCCCAAAAAAAAGTTATAAAAAACAAGAGATTTTTTTCATAAAACTAAATTTTTGTACACCAAACCAAAATATGTTTCCCCCTTTTAAATCCTCAAATTAAACAAGTGATTTGATTTTTTTTTATTAAATTCTACAGGAAAAAAATTTTCAATTACTTTTTTATAAAAAGTGAAATCGAAAAAATCTTAACATACATTATGATATAAAATTGATAAAATAATTAAAAGCGAAACCCAAAATTTACAGTTTTATTTTTTTAGTTGATTGAAAATTGATAAGAATTTACATGATGAAATTTTGAACCATTTTCGGAAATCCCTCCATTTAAAATCGATCACAATTTTGATACTTTTGGACATCTTTCTGTGCTCTTTAATTCTTTTTTTAAAAAAGTCTCTATATTTCTCCACTGGCTTAAGTTCAGGGCAGTAACGAAGATTTGCCTCTCTTGGTACAAATACCACATTTTTATTTTGTAACACTTAAGATCTTATACGGTATGGTAATACGGTCATAATACCAAGTCAGGTCAAAAATAAGTGGACACAATATGAAGTCTTTTAAATGGAAGCAGATTTCGGTATTTATTAGAGCCCGTTGTATTGGCTTCCTTTGTTACAACTTGCCATATTGATAAGTTTTTGGAAAATTTTAATCAAATAGTCCGAGCACTGAGCTAACTGGACAGCTTTGGAATCATTATTGGAACCATTACTTCTACTTGATTATTTTAAGTGTGCACTTTTTCGGAACAACTATAATTGACATTTTTTACAAAGGAAACTTGATCAAAACATGAATCAAATAATTTTGAGTTTAAAAGTTTTAATGAAAAACGTGTGTTAAGAATTTTTCTATCTCACTCCTAATTTTTTATATACAAACTTACAGTATATTTAATTCATCTTTCAGTAAGTAACACTGAAATTCTCCTGTATAAAAAAAGAATGATCAAAAATTATTATATGTTGAGGATTTATCGAAAATTTTATTAAATTGACTATTAAATATATCTTCAGAATTTATCAAAAAATTCCATTTAATTGAGACATCGAAAATTTCTTTTAAAATTTACAGATTTCCAAGATTTTCTCTGAATTAACAATTAATCGTAAATTGCTTTTAAATTGCGAATTTTTCGAAAATATCCTCTTAATTGATAATTTATCGAAAATTTCCTCTAAATATAGAATTTATCGAAAATTTCCTCTAAATATATAATTTATCGTAAATTTCCCCTAAATTGAAAATTTATCGAAAAATTTCTCTAAATTGAAAATTTATCGAAAATTTTCTCTAAATTGAAAATTTATCGAAAATTTCCTCTGAATTGAGAATTTATCGTAAATTTCTCTAAATTGAAAATTTATCGAAAAATTTCTCTAAATTGAAAATTTATCGAAAATTTTCTCTAAATTGAAAATTTATCGAAAATTTCCTCTAAATTGAGAATTTATAGTAAATTTTCCTCTAAATTGAGAATTTATCGAAAAATTCCTCTAAATTGAGAGTTTATCGAAAATTTTCTCTAAATATAGAATTTATCGAAAATTTCCTCTGAATTGAGAATTTATCATAAATTTCCTTTAAATTGAAAATTTATCATAAATTTCCTCTAAATTGAAAATTTATCGAAAATTTCCTCTAAATTGAGAATTTATCGAAAATTTCCTCTAAATTGAGAATTTATCGAAAATTTCCTCTAAATTGAGAATTTATCGAAAATTTCCTCTGAATTGAGAATTTATCGTAAATTTCCTTTAAATTGAAAATTTATCGAAAATTTCCTCTAAATTTGAAAATTTATCGAAAATTTCCTCTAAATTGAAAATTTATCGAAAATTTCCTCTAAATTGAGAATTTATCGAAAATTTCCTCTAAATATAGAATTTATCGAAAATTTCCTCTAAATTGAGAATTTATCGTAAATTTTCCTCTGAATTGAGAATTTATCGAAAATTTCCTCTAAATTGAAAATTTATCGAAAATTTCCTCTAAATTGAGAATTTATCGAAAATTTCCTCTAAATATAGAATTTATCGAAAATTTCCTCTAAATTGAGAATTTATCGTAAATTTTCCTCTGAATTGAGAATTTATCGTAAATTTCTTCTAAATTGAAAAATTATCGAAAATTTTCTCTAAATTGAGAATTTATAGAAAATTTTTCCTAAAGTTGATAATTTTTGAAATTTTGCTCTGATTTTAGAATTTATCGAAAATTTCCTCTTAAATTATAGTTTATCGAAAATTTCCTCTAAATATAGAATTTACTAAAAATTTCCTTTAAATGAAGAATTTATCGACAATTTTCTCTAAATTGAGAATTTATCGAAAATTTCCTCTTAAATTATAGTTTGTCGAAAATTTCCTCTAAATATAGAATTTACTAAAAGTTTCCTTTAAATGAAGAATTTATCGACAATTTTCTCTAAATTGAGAATTAATCGAAAATTTCCCCTGAACTTAGAATTTATCGACAATTTTCTTATAAATAGAGGATTTATCAAAAATTATCTCTAAAATGATTATGGAGGGTGTTTGGGTTATGCATGACTTCGAATATTTTAAATTTTTTTATTTTATTTTCCTCGTTTATTTTTATTTTAAATTCCAATTTCCACATAACTCTGGCGTATGAGTAATGTTTTTTAGTTTGAAATTAAATATTCATCATACGTTATGTTTAACTCTCACGACTATCAAACATATTTGTGGATTATTTAATAAAGTTGTTTTTATTTGTTTCACATTTTTTTTTTCAATTTCAATTAGAATTCGGGATAAAAATTCTGAAATTGGAAATTGATTTCATATTTTCTAATAACTTTAATTTTAGCAGTTTACTTCAAAAAGAGTTTAACTTAATAAAAAGATTATAAATTAATTATTTTTGAACTAAGACCGCTTTTTACGAAATTTACATATTTTTAGCTTTTTTAGCAAAAATAGTAATATTTTAGGCCTTAACAGACATTAATTTAAATCCCTTTGAGCAATTTATTTCAACTAATTTAATATTTTTCCTTTTTTAATTAATTTATGTCTCTTTGTTCTTTAAACTTTAATCCTTTTTTCTTCATTTCTTAACATTTTCTTTTAAGTCAGTAGTCTACAAAATTTTTTATTTATGTTTAAAGCCTTTTTAACTTTATTTGTTTAAAATACTAAAACAAAAACACTCTCTTTAGTTTAAAATTCTTGAAAAACGACTTTAGACATATATTTTTTGTTGTAACATTTATACAAAAAGACATAAAGAGCCATAAAGAAAATGTGACATAAAAAAGACTATTAAAAGAAAAACTTTATCAAATGAATTTGAAAATATACAAAAACAAACAACAAAAACGTAATAAATAATAAATAAACAGTTGTACACCCACAAAAAGTTGGTGTTGAAAGGTAAAAATAATGAAAATTCTTAAATGAAGAAATATTATTATTAAAAGTTTCTATAAATAGAGAACTCATCGAAGATTTTCTATAAATAAAGAATTAATCGAAAATTTTCTATAAATAGAGAATTTATCGAAAATTTTCTATAAATAGAGAATTTATCGAAAATTTTCTATAAATAGAGAATTTATCGAAAATTTTCTATAAATAGAGAATTTATCGAAAATTTTCTATAAATAGAGAATTTATCGAAAATTTTCTATAAATAGAGAATTTATCGAAAATTTTCTATAAATAGAGAATTTATCGAAAATTTTCTATAAATAGAGAATTTATCGAAAATTTTCTATAAATAGAGAATTTATCGAAAATTTTCTATAAATAGAGAATTTATCGAAAATTTTCTATAAATAGAGAATTTATCGAAAATTTTCTATAAATAGAGAATTTATCGAAAATTTTCTATAAATAGAGAATTTATCGAAAATTTTCTATAAATAGAGAATTTATCGAAAATTTTCTATAAATAGAGAATTTATCGAAAATTTTCTATAAATAGAGAATTTATCGAAAATTTTCTATAAATAGAGAATTTATCGAAAATTTTCTATAAATAGAGAATTTATCGAAAATTTTCTATAAATAGAGAATTTATCGAAAATTTTCTATAAATAGAGAATTTATCGAAAATTTTCTATAAATAGAGAATTTATCGAAAATTTTCTATAAATAGAGAATTTATCGAAAATTTTCTATAAATAGAGAATTTATCGAAAATTTTCTATAAATAGAGAATTTATCGAAAATTTTCTATAAATAGAGAATTTATCGAAAATTTTCTATAAATAGAGAATTTATCGAAAATTTTCTTTTCTATAAATAGAGAATTTATCGAAAATTTTCTATAAATAGAGAATTTATCGAAAATTTTCTATAAATAGAGAATTTATCGAAAATTTTCTATAAATAGAGAATTTATCGAAAATTTTCTATAAATAGAGAATTTATCGAAAATTTTCTATAAATAGAGAATTTATCGAAAATTTTCTATAAATAGAGAATTTATCGAAAATTTTCTATAAATAGAGAATTTATCGAAAATTTTCTATAAAAATTTTCTCACAATAAAGTCTTTTTCGGAGTTCTCCAATTTTACTAGAAATTTTAATATTTAACAAAATTTAAATCAATTAAAGTCTAATTAAGACTCTAAATCTAAAGTTTAGATCATAATCCAAATCCAGTTCAGTTCACTTCTAAATCAGAGTTTAAGATTCTAAATTAGAGTTTATTTGAGTCTCTTTTAGACTCTAAAATAGAGTTTATTTCAGACTCTAAACTAGAATCTATGTTAGACTCTGAAATAAAGTGTATTTCAGGCTCTTAACTAAAGTCTATTTTGGAATCTAAACTGGAGTCTATTTTAGATCCTAAACTGGAGTCTATTTAAGACTCTAAAATAGAGTCTATTTCAGCTCTAAACTAGAGACAAGATTAAACTCTAAACTCTAGTTCAAGCTATAGTTTGGAGTTTAATATTGACTCTTGTTTAGACTTTAAATTAGAGTCTGTT
Source organism: Cochliomyia hominivorax (assembly GCA_004302925.2). Classification (NCBI taxonomy): domain Eukaryota; kingdom Metazoa; phylum Arthropoda; class Insecta; order Diptera; family Calliphoridae; genus Cochliomyia; species Cochliomyia hominivorax. The sequence continues at coordinate 13,313,883 of PYHX02000467.1, forward strand.
TCAGACTATAAACAAGTTTATATTTTAAACTCCAAATTAGGGTTTTTTAGCTCTAAATTTGGGTCTATTATTCTAGATAAGCCTCTATAAAAGAGTCTATTTTTAATCTAAACTAAAGTCTATTTCAGACTCTAAACTAGTGTTTAGAACAGACTCTAAATTGGATCTTAATTCAACATTTTTTCTCCAAAAATGTTCTTCAATAAAGTCTTTATAGAAATTTTTCTTTAGGTTTATTTTAATTCTTAAATCTTATATATTTTCTGGTATTTCAGCTCTTAACACATAAATCACTTTTATTATTATCTACTTTTTAACTTTAAAATCAAGAAATAACAATTAAAAAGTTTATATCACAAATAAATAATGAGATAAATGATAAAAGCTTGTTTCTCAATTACAAACTTTTTGGTTAGAAAAAAAAAAACTACAAATAAAGTACTTTTAAAAAAAAGACAAATTTTTTAGCATTTAATGGTAAATTCTATGAAAAGTCAATAAATTGTATTCTTTTACTCTTAACAGCTTCAATGAAATTGATAATTAATTAAAGACCACAATTTTAATACGTCCGTCATAAATAAAATCCAAAATTAATATTATATTGGCACTTATATTGAAAAAATGACTTAAATTAATAAAAATTAAATGAGACCGACCATCGACAGAGAAATAATAAATGAAATATTTTTGTTGGCGAAATGAACGTTAATGAAAGTGAAAATTATAAATTAATGATGTAATTAACACATTGAAGTAATTAAGATTTTGAGGGTGTTATAACCGAAAAATAATCACATATGGTGATGAAATAATAATTTATTGATTACTGATAAATTAATGAAAATTCATTAATGAAATGAAGCCACATAAAAAATGCATAAAAGAAGGTGTGAGTGGGGTGGAGCAATGGAAAATTGGTGTTAAATATTAGTGGCTAAAGAAAGGTCACAGTTATTGCGATTTACAGTCTAACTCAGGTTCCAAGTTTTAGCTGAATTTAGCTTCGTATTAAAGTCTAGTTTATAACATAAGTCTAATTAAAGAAGAGACTCTAAACTTGAATTTAATTCAGGCTGTAGTTTGTGGTCAGAAAGGGGCTTTATAATACTGTCAAGTTAAGACTTAAGACTCACGCTCGGACTCTAAACAGAGGTTAGTTCAGACCCTAACGAAGATCTAGCTCAAACTCTTAATTAGAGTTTAGATTTGGCTCTTAACTGGACTTTATACCAGACTCTTATTTAAGGTTTCGCTCATACTCTCTTCATTGGAATGTAGGCTTTGAATTAGTGCCCAATTTAAGACTCTGAAGTAAAATCTAGGTTTTACTTTAAAAAAGAGTTTAGATCAGCCTCCAAGATTCTGGAGATCAGAATTAATATTCATGATACTAGAGTCAATTTTCACTAAAAATTCAAATTTTCACTAAAAATTCTAATTTTCACTAAAAATTCAAAATTTCACTAAAAATTCAAAATTTCACTAAAAATTCAAATTTTCACTAAAAAATTAAAATTTTCACTAAAAAATTCAAATTTTCACTAAAAAATTCAAATTTTCACTAAAAATTCACATTTTCACTAAAAATTCACATTTTCACTAAAAATTCAAATTTTCACTAAAAAATTCAAATTTTCACTAAAAAATTCAAATTTTCACTAAAAAATTCAAATTTTCACTAAAAAATTCAAATTTTCACTAAAAAATTCAAATTTTCACTAAAAAATTCAAATTTTCACTAAAAAATTCAAATTTTCACTAAAAATTAAAATTTTCACTAAAAATTCCAATTTTCACTAAAAATTCAAAATTTCACTAAAAATTCAAAATTTCACTAAAAATTCAAAATTTCACTAAAAATTCAAAATTTCACTAAAAATTCAAATTTTCACTAAAAATTTAAATTTTCACTAAAAATTCAAATTTTCACTAAAAATTCAAAATTTTCACTAAAAATTCAAAATTTTCACTAAAAATTCAAAATTTTCACTAAAAATTCAAAATTTTCACAAAAAATTCAAAATTTTCACTAAAAATTCAAAATTTTCACTAAAAAAATTCACATTTTCATTAAAAATTCACATTTTCACTAAAAATTCACATTTTCACTAAAAATTCACATTTTCACTAAAAATTCACATTTTCACTAAAAATTCACATTTTCACTAAAAATTCACATTTTCACTAAAAATTCACATTTTCACTAAAAATTCACATTTTCACTAAAAATTCACATTTTCACTAAAAATTCACATTTTCACTAAAAATTCACATTTTCACTAAAAATTCACATTTTCACTAAAAATTCACATTTTCACTAAAAATTCACATTTTCACTAAAAATTCACATTTTCACTAAAAATTCACATTTTCACTAAAAATTCACATTTTCACTAAAAATTCACATTTTCACTAAAAATTCACATTTTCACTAAAAATTCACATTTTCACTAAAAATTCACATTTACACTAAAAATTCACATTTTCACTAAATATTCACATTTTAACTAAAAATTCACATTTTCACTAAAAATTCACATTTTCACTAAAAATTCACATTTTCAGTAAAAATTCACATTTTCAGTAAAAATTCACATTTTCACTAAAAATTCACATTTTCAGTAAAAATTCACATTTTCAGTAAAAATTCACATTTTCACTAAAAATTCACATTTTGACTAAAAATTCACATTTTGACTAAAAATTCACATTTTCACAAAAAAATCACATTTTCACAAAAAAATCACATTTTCACAAAAAATTCAAATTTTCACTAAAAATTCACATTTTCACAAAAAAATCATATCTTCAATCTAAGTTCACACTTTCAATAGAATTTTTATTTTGACATTTTCTATCGGTCCCATTACAAATTAATAATTTTTGTTGTTTTCACCCTAAAGAGCCTCTTGAACTTTTTAACCAAAATCCAGACATTTTAGTCAACTTGTCAACTTAAACAAAAAGGTTTTAATGTCACATAAAAATATTGCCAAATGATTTTAATACAAAAAATATAACAATTTTATTTTTTCACAAAATATTCAAAATAGCAATAAAATTGAGTATCGGGTGCTGAGGTGTTTTTCGCTAAAATATTTAATGTATCACTATTTTAAAATCCATTTGCCAAATTAAACTAAAACAACTAAAAACACAAATATTCCGTCTCAATTAACAGAAAAAATTGTTAATTAAAATGTTTTCCATTGGAAATTCCCTAAAGGTTACACACAAGCACACAGACACATACACAAATTTTTGACAACTCAACAGATTAACTTAATACCACTTTAATTACACGTTGATAAACATGATGATAAACAATGAATCAACATGATAATAATGATGACTGTCATGATGATGGTGTTGCTGACGTCTATAATAAAGTTTGACAAGGTCCTTGAATTGTTTTTGTTAACATGTTATAGATTTCAATAGGGACTTTAAGCAAATAAATATTTTTTGATATTTTTGGTTTCTTTTTTTGTGTCTGCCACTAATGCAACCAGGTCCTTAAGGTATCGAATTACAAAAATATTTTTGGTCTAAAACCAACTCTAACCCAAGAGAACAATATGATTTGTTTGCCATTTTTGTTATTGTTGTAGTCTAATGAATAATACAAATAAACTGGAGGTAAATAATTTCTTTTGTTTAGTAGAAAAGGGTTGAAATAATATAATCCTTTTTATATAAATTAACAGCAATTAGTGAAGTAAATGGAAAATTCTATATATTATTAGATGTTAGACGATTTTGGGGAAGAAGAAAAAGGTGTTTAATAAAATATTAAAAAGGTGGAAAAAGATACTTTTTTATAATTATTTTAACCCTTTAAAAATTAATTATTAATTATTGAAATATAATGAAAATTAGGAAAAATACCTAATTTTATTATAAAAGTCATAATTAATTTAAATAATAAAAAATGCTAAAAAAAACTAAAGTGTAAGAAGGTTTGCCGTCATATTATTCCGATGTTACTGGTACTGGAAAAACTAGTACATCGATAGAAAAACTGAATAAAAAACTGGTCCACATTATATTTCTAAAGTAAAAAAATGGACAGCAAAAGAGGTCCCAAAGCATTCTGTAGGAATGCTGTCCAGTTAGCTCAGTGCTAGGATTATGTAAAACACAAAAGGCTTAAAAAATTCCTGACAGGAACGCTGCTAAAAATTTAAAGGCCGAAAGCCGAGCACTGAAATTGAAGTCAAGATTTGAAAAGCAAAAACGATCTCTACAAATACCGAACTTTACCTCAAGGAATGTTTACCAAAAAAGGCTGCTTTCATTCATAAGACTTCATAATGTGTCCTCTTATTTTGGGTTTGAATTCCGTCACTAAGTTAAACAAGGCCTTGAGTCCTGTCACTATGCTAAAGAAGCCCTTGCACCAAGAGGGGCAAACCTTCCAAACTGCCCGGAGCTAAGTCCAGTGGAGAGATATTGGGTTCTTGTTGAAAGAGTATTCAAGGACACAAAAAAGGTGTCCAAAAGTGTGGTAGATTTTAAACGATAATGGAGCATATTGACTGAAAGCACTATAAAAACGGAAATGGAAGGTTTGGAATTGTTGTAACTCCTTATGAAAGATTTATGCAATTTGTGGTGGTTTTCGGAAATAAATAATATGAGAGTTTCGTCTGGTTTTATAAAACTTATTTAAAATTCTTGATACTTATGAACTCAAAAGTGACTTTCTCAAGTGGGTCATTTTTGGACCGATATTCTTGCAATGTGCTGCGACGGCTTGAATGGCTAAATCATTAATTTGGGTCAAATTAAATCAAAACATATTTATTTTGTGATTTTTGTGAGCTTAAAATCCCCCTCCGGGAGGACATTTCTACTATATATATTGGACCGAGCGTGATCAAAGTAGGGAGGCGTGGTAAATTTCATTACGTTTCCCAAAATTATTGTAGAGGGTTCACAATGTCTATATAGACAACCAGATAGACATTAAACCGACTCAGCAAGTGATTCTTAAAAGTTGAAGTAACAGCATTTTGTCTCAGTGTTACAAATAACAGCACAAATGCCTAATACCACAACTACCTACGGTAATGAAGGGTACACCACTGACATTTAATGAATAAAAATTCAAAATTTTTTTAATTCACTTTTAAAAAAAATGTGGAAATATGAGAGACTCTTTCTCATCAAGACTGCAGTCGGTGGCTTTTGGAAATATTGGTATTTTAAAAATCTCGAAAACACCTCTTCCTTAACCAGGTGAAATTTGATTAGGATATATTTAACGGTTAAAAATAACAAAATTATATTAAAAACAATCGATTTGAAAAAACTATAATGAGGTCACACCTGTCAACGGTCTGTCTGGCTTAAAAGTTTTCAATTTCAGTCCTTAATAAGATGTTGTTGGTCTTTCTGATATATTACTCTTGGTGGTCTTTAAAATCAGTCTGTTTTAAAGTTTACTTTATGAGGACGTTATTTTAGTTTCTTTCCAACCAATTTTACATTAATTTAGTTCTCTTTTCTAGAACAGTAGATCAACTTGAAAATGTATGTCTCATAATTCTCTTGTTAAAACAATTTCAATGTTCTCTTGACATTTAATGACATTTCTACAATTTTGTTCTTATTAAATGCCTTTTTCTATTATTTTTGTGATATCAATTTAATGACTTTTATTTCAATTCATTGTGGCATTTTTTTTAAATATTCATTTTTATTATGTGCCACATAATTTCTTCTTTTTTTCCATATAAGAGTCTTTGTCTTTTAGTTAAAGTCCTTTAAAAAAATTATAACCACTTGAAAATTACTAACGTTAAAGAGAAAAGAAATAAAAATAAAATATAAGAGCTTTTCTGTGAATATTATTGAGATGAAGTGGTTAAGTTTCATTTACAGTTTGTAGGATTAAAAAAGGAACAGAAATTGGAGGGGAAGGATGACCATACTATAAAGCATGAAATTTGGAACAGGATTAGGGAGATCAGAGATTAAAGCCATTGCGAATTTTTTCATAAACTGCCGGGGAAAGAAGTCTTTAATTAAGGCCTCTGTTATGTGTTTTCTTTTCCATCCTTCTCCGATTTTTACGAATATTGTCTTTTTAAACCCTCTACCACTACAAGTGGTTAAGACGGTATATTATATTTGTCATTCCGTGTGTAATGCTAAGATGAAATCATCTCTGATCCTGTAATATGTAAATTGTTCCATCAAATGAAAATCTGAGTTAATTTAACTTTGTTCGTCTGCCCGTCTGTTTGATCATACAAGAACTCATACTTTAGAAAATCGAATTTCGAGAACACCTCTTCCCTGACCATGTAAAATTCCATTAACATGTATTTAACGTTTCAAAATTATTAAAAACATGATTTGGAAATACAATAACAAGGTTTGACCTGCCGCCGATTATCTGTGTATCCGTTTGTGTGTCCGTCCGTCTGTCTGCCTGTCTGTCTATCAGTCTGTAAGTTATTGGAACTCTCATGTCCACAATAATTGTTAGAGCTCAATAAAATTTTGACCGGGTATTTGTTATAGTTCTGAAAAGTCTCTCTTTTAAATCCAGCAAAATCGGTTAAGTATTATTAAAATTTATGGACCCATATCTGAGACAACCTCTAAGTTCAAGCGAAGAACTTTCATAAAATTTTCAATTACAAATCGAAAAATTTGGCTGAATTTCAGCCATAACATTAAGTTTTATGTACTTTATTACAATTCCAAAAATGATCAAAATCGGTTCAGTTGAGAAAAAGTTATAGTAAAAAAATAACTAATTTTATCACTTATCAAGGGTTCTTTTCACTTAAGAAAAACTTTGATATGTTGTATACGCCCATGAATGTATGTGTGAGTGTGCATGTAAGAAACATAACATATTTACTTCACACGCATATGTGGTGAAGGGTATTGAAGATTCGGCATAGTCGAATATCGCATTCTTACTTGTTAATATATTTTTTGTTATTTTTTGAAATGTTAAGAAATTTCTTTTGCATTTAAAGCACTTTATTACCCAAGTGCAAGTCTTAGAGTCAAAATATTTAACTCATTTTCTCATAGTTTTATCGTTTTTTTTTTTTCTTTACTCTTCTTTTTTATAACATTTTGAACAAATATTTACACAGTCAAGTAAAATATTTAATATCAAAGAATTATGATTATATATTTCATAATATGAAAATGTAATAAAAATATTTATAAACCATAACTAAAACTAAGGACAAGGATAGAAAGAAATTAATGCAACAATATTGAAATTCTTTTTCTTAGCTTTAATTCACATTGTTAAAGGCGAAATGCACCAAAAAGAAACCAGTTAAAGGAAAACTAGCTTTAAATAAAAAGTCCATAATAAAGTGAAATGAAAATACATTTTCAAAAGGAATTTTATGAAAATTAAGAATTCAAAAACAAGCATAGAAGACGTATGATTATTTTAAAGTTTAATTTCATTAAAATAACTCATACGCATTGTACAGTAGCAACCAACATTTCACTAGAGGAAGTCCAGTTTAGGTTGGATTTCAAGCAAAGTTATAGAATTTTCTAATAAGTATTTGGTATCAATGAAAATGTCAGAATGTAGAGATTTATAATTTATAAAGAAAAACTTAATAAAACGTTATTTGACAACAGAAATGTTTGAAGAACTAAAATTTTTCTATTTTTGATAATTTTTGTAAAAAATATAATAAATATTGAAATTTTAATAAAATTAAAACCAAAAGTGATATCCAATCGAAATTTTGGTGAAATATGCAAAAACTTGTGCTTAAATCACAAAATAAAAAATATTCCCACTTTTCCTCACAGAAACAGCCAAAATACCCAAACGCACAAAACATGTTCAAAAATGTTCACTTTTTTCATTGAAATGATCACCCTGTACTCATAAAGGGCAATCAGTGAAAAATGCTTTGCAAGTGTTTACCTTACAAAAGCAGGTTTTTAATAATATGATTTTAAGTCGTTCCCTGCTATGCAATATGAGAACTTAAGAAGAGTTTTTTTATACGAAATAAAAGCTGATTTTGGGTAAAGGAAGCTTAGTTTTGGTTGGATTTTCAGCCAAGGTAATACTATTTTCCCAGTATTTGCTAGTTATAAAAGTGCTAGAACTTAAGGATTCCAAATTTTTAAATACATAATAACAAGAATGTCATTTGAAGGTCAAAAGTTTCAATTTTTTTTTTTTTTTTTAATAAAATAAATATTTAAATTTGTCTAAAATTGTTTACAAATGACGGTATTTATTTGAATTTTAAACTTGTCTGTCAATAGGAAAATTAAAAATATTCCCACTTTTTTCATATGAAAATATCCAAAATCCCTTTCCATTTAAATAGTCTTTAAAAAAATTTGACTTTTTCAACGAATTTTCCTGTAGTTACAAAAATCGTCTTACTTTTGTAACGACACGGCGGTGATTACCTTACACATGTACCAAAGGTAATTTAAATATGATACCATTTTTCTAATTAGAGAACTTGACAGAAGAATTTATTATTTTAATCTTGTTAAAATGTCTTTATAAAATAAAGAAAGAATGGAAAATCGAAGTAAAAACATGCATTTATCGATGAACAACTGCTGCCAACTTATTTGATTAAATGCTAAAAAAAATATATATTTTCGTCCAAATTCGTTTTATTATAACGTTTTAACGGATTCAAATAATTCTATGGTTATTACACTACATTTTTTTAAATTTTGTAGGGAATCCAACACAAAAAATTGTGGGACCTGTATTAAAAACACAAAAATAGAATTACTATAAAGAAACAAAGGAAAAATGTGTTCAATTTTTTATTTCGACAGTATATCTCTGAATCTATAAGAGATAACGTACACATGTGATCAAGTTTTTTATAGAGATTTATAAGGACTTTCGATGCACAAAATTTCTTTTATCTCAATTCATTAATACATTTTTGGCGAATTTAAAAAGAAAAATTTAAATACTATAGGCGGTCAACTTGGGAGTGTCACCAAATACGCCCCTAACCAGGTAGAGATCTGTAGGCCTCCACGTGAACTCGAAAACACCTCAGCTCTTAGAGTATGTAATTTCATTAGTTTATCTCCCACGGTTCAAAAGTTACAGTATTATATCTAAGAAAAATTAATTTTGCAATCATTGTGAGACGTGGCGTATGATTATTTTTACAATTTTAAAAGTATTTAAAATAAATTATACGCAAGTTAAAAAAATACATTCTGTTGAAAATATTATATATTATATTCTTTAATATCTCACCTTAATTGCAATGTATTAAAATTATAAAAAGACTGCAAAAGTAGTTCACCAACCTGTAAAAAGGGAGAAAAAATAGAATGAAATTATTTCAATTCAATTTATGCACATTAATTTAAATACTAAAATAATCATTTTCATCTCTTAATAATTATTTTTAAAACGAAAGAGTAGTTCCATCGAAGCACACAAAAAACTTGAAGTGGTAAAAGTCTTCACTGAGACAACACAGACCACGGATCAAAAGGATAAACACGGAATGTTTCAGGAAAGTTTGAGGCCCTTAAGTGATCAAAATATCCCAAAAAGTTCTTAGTGTGGCAAGCAGTATGCAGTTGCAACAGAAGAAGTCAATCATTTGTTACAACGGGCTCTATAAATACCGAAATTTACATCAAGGAATGTTTCCAAAAAATGCTGCTTCAATTCATAAGTCTGAATAATGTGTTCACTTATTTTTGGCATGAATTAACATGGTCTCACTGAAGAGAACAAGCCAATGACTGTCATCAGAACAACAATGTTGTATTTGGTCCAAGAAAAACTAATCCTCTAAACTGCCTGGAGCAAGGATAATCGAGAGATATTGGGCTCTTGTTAAAAGAGAATTAAAGAGCACAAAAAGATGTTCGAAATTGTGAAGACCCAAACTCATGAAAAATGGTTACAAATTGCAAGTTCCATCAAGATAATGCTGAGGTTTATATTTTAAAGCAGTCTATATTATGGTTTAACGAATATGGCATACCTCAATTGGACTGGCCGACTTGCAGTTCCAACTTAAAAAAAAAGTTTAATTTAAACTTTCTTGACTCATGCTCATGTCATTGGCACGTTCGATATCAAACAAAGTTTGGTTTGGCCGGCTGGCAGTCAGACATAAACTTTATGCAGAAGTTGTGGGGATATATGGACCGTACAGTCTATTTAAATAATGCCAAAATCGAAAGCATGTCGACAACAATAGATCGTTGCCCTATTACTAATGTCATAGAGATTGGAAAACTCAAGTGCGTTTATAGGAAAATACTTAACTCTAAAATTAGGTTCCAAAAAGAAATGAAATACTTAAGAAGTCCTTAATTCGCAATTTTAGTTGATTTAATAAAAATATTATTTATCCCTCTAAATTCTTCTTTAACTTTTTCCAATTCTTTAAAAAAAAAAGTTATATGCATTTATAGGAATATGTATCAGTGTAGTTGCATCTCCCTTTTAATTTCTCCTTATTCACCGAGTATACATAAGCACATTTTCAAAAAAAATCACTTTAACATAAGTTTCTTATCTTGTTTTCACACATAATCCTGTATTTCTCCTAAAATAAAACATCTTGTTCTAAAAATAACTAAAATATTAAAAAAAAACTGTATAAATGTATGTGTGTATATTATTTTTAATACAAAAGTTTTTAGTTTCAAAACTATAAATGTCCTTGACTAAATTTAAACTTTTTTTAGGTGCTTTTAAATCACATAAGTTTGATGAATGAAATGTTAGAAATTAAACAAGGTACAGTTATGTAAAAAAGTTTTCTTATACTAATGAAAGTAAAAAAATGTTAGAGATAAAGTTTGAGATTTTGAATTAAAATTTTGATAACTTTATTAACTTTTCGTTTATCATTTATTTTGTGGGTTTGATAAACTTATAAAAATTGATAAAAAATTTACATTAAATTGAAGAAAAAATTGTTTATAATAAATAAAAGCAGAAAACTGCTTGTTCGGAAATAATTCCTTAACTCTTAAACAAAAGGAGTTATCAAAATAAAATTTTTTACGATTATATTTGAGGTACTTTTGTGGTGATAACCAATCTCCAGTTGACCCAGACAGTGTTTTTTTTTTTTTTAATTCGTCAAAAACTCAAGTCGATATTTGGGAAATAATTCTGTAACTTTTGATCCATAAAAGATATCTTAATGATATTTCACATGGTAAGGACTGAGGTATTTTCCTGTAACCTTAAAGGAGTTCAAGCACCTATATGATCAGGAACGTGCTCGGAGACTCTCTAAAATTAGTAAACCGCAAGTTTGAAAATTTTGTAAAAAAAAAATCCGAAAAATAATTCCTTTACGAATGAAAACAGAAAGGACTTTGTAAAAAAGAGAGTCCTTCTATTGTCTTTAAAAATGTGTTAAAAATTTATAGGTCACTTCTCTAAGTTTCAGAGTCATTAAAGTCGAAATAAATTTTTAACTCCTTTGTATCCTCTACTATTTCAGTCTTTTCGAAATAGTGGGCTTAATATTGGTCCTAAAATTTCATAAAAATATGTGCCAGATTCTCCCTAAAATTCTAAATAATCATATAAATATATGAAGCCGCTAAATAGTTGTTGTAATCTAAATTTGGAACTTTGAAAAAAATCGAACTTTTTACGATTTTTCTATTAAAAGTGAAATTTTTTAAGGGAATTTTGGGTATTTTGATATGGAAAAGTGGGAATCTTATTAATTTTCTGAAACAAAGACAAGTTTGTACATATTAAACTAAAACTTAAAAAAAATATCATTATTAGTCGCAATTTTATAAACAATTGAACTTAAATTTTAGTTTCTAAAATTTCAGTGAGAATTCATAATGTTCAGTTATTGATGAAATTCTGACATCAAATAATTCTCCACTGTTCAATGTTCTTAGCAATTGTCATTATCTATGTTCTGGTGAGTACTAAAATCCAAATACTTGTATGAGAAATGAATACCTTTGTCTGTAAATCAACCTTAACTAAGCTTTCTATAGCCAAATTAAGTTGTTTCCTTTCTATTTCTAAGAAAAACACTATGGGATACTGTTTCACATGATTAATGAAATTTGTATTTATTATTCATCACACGTACTAGAATTTTCAATTAAAAATAAAAATGTTCACTTCTCTTTAAATACGTTATTAATGAACAATATTATGATCAAATTATTCAATGCAGAGAAGATCAAATTTGAAGACTCATAACACCTCCATCAGATCTCTGAAGAATCTGTCCCTTTGTACATAAATAGAAATGCACCTCAGTATTATTCATGAGAAATTTTATTAAAATGCATTTAATACTTTTAACGTTATAGAACTATTCCGAAAATGTTGTTTTATAATCATTGTGGGGCACTGGTACGTATGATTATTAAAAATTTGAAAATAATATTCATTATACGCATTTTTGTTTCTAATAAAAAATTAAAATTTCTACTCCTTTTTTGAAAGTACAATATGTTTTTAAATAAAATTCAAAATGTTTATACCAGAGTCAAACCAACTTTGGAGGATCAGAATTCATATATCAGTTACGTTATTTATAATAATTTTATTAACTTCGAATGCACCTTAATATTGTCAATGAGATGTTTTATTTAAATTCTTTTAAATTTATAATTAATCAATTTGTAACACTGGTTCGTATGATTATTAAAATTTCTATTTAATATTAATCATACGCACCAGTATTGTAATTGAAAAATTTAAATTGTAACTCTTTCTTGGGCAAATTTATTGAAACTTATTGAGGTTTTTATTAAACTTCAAATGTTTATATCAGAGATGACCAACTTTGAATGCTCATAAGACATTTTCAGGATACGCAAAGATCCTGTACTCTTATATAACTGAAATACACTTTTGGTTTATTCAGAGGAAATTTCATTGAAATTTATTCATTCAATACATTTGAAGTTCCAGAGTTATAAAAAAAGTTTCTTTTTTTATTGTGGTTACGTATGATTAATAAGTATTCATCATACGCTTCGGTGTAATGGTTAAAAAATTTTTAATTTTTAGCTCTCTTGTAAAGCTAACATATTTAATGGATCCAAACACACAGTGGTTTCATAATATGCAAGATTATTTTAATAAAATATATAGGAAATGAGGCCAATTTCAGTGGTTCATAAACCATTTCTCAGATCCATTAAGACCTTGTATTTCAGCATTTCAATTTGAATATTATCTCAGCATTAAATATGAAAATTTTAGTTTAAATCTATAACCAAAGTAACAGATTTATTAACAAAAATTCATTTGTAATAATTGTGAAACAGAGATGACCAAATTCGAATATTTATAGTTCATTCCCAAGATCATTTAGGAATATATATTTATAGATATGAATTGTATTATATGTCAAGATTGTTCACAAGAAATATTTATCAAAATCTATCCATTACAACTTAAGTTACCGACGTTTTCTAATCATAAAAGTGCATTATTAAAAATGTTTAATTAATATTTATCATACGCTAAGTTTTATTCGTCAGGAATTCAATTCAGATCCAATTTATGCAAACCAAACATTAGGTTTACAGAAAAAATGTTAACACCAGAGACTACCAACTTTAAGTATGCATAATCCATCTCACAGTTGAATCAGAAATCTGTTTTATTGCAAAATAAACCTCAGAATTGTTAAAAGTTTCAAGATTAATTAATCATATAATTGTTCTCTGGTACGTATAATTATTGCAATTTATAATTAACATTCATCATACGCACTAGTGTTTCTTGAAAATATGATATTTTTGAAATGTTTTTTGACCAGTTTATATGGGTCAAATTATTTAAAATCTCAGATTTGTTCATAAGAATTTTCAACAAGTATAAAAGTAGAATTTCAAATTCTTATAACAGAAGTGACAAACTTTGGAGGGTCTTATTCCTCTCTACGAAGCTGCTGTCTCACATATAAATTGTAAAAATACACATTAAAATTGTTCATGAAAAATTGTATTCCAATTAATTCAGTACTTCAAAAGTTGCGGAGTTATTTCAATAAAATCATTCGTGGTGCACTGATACGTATGATTATTTCACTTTTAGAAAATAATCATCATAAGCAACGTTGTTAACAATTTTTAACCCTTTTAAGTCCAGTTTTTCAAAACACAAGAAAGTTACACAACATGCAATTTAAAAAAATATATAAATTTTTATATTGGAGGTAACCGACTTTGAAAGTTCACAATTCTTCTCAGAGAACTCTTAAGAACCCGCCTTCTTGAACATCAACTGGTATATATTTCACAATTATTCGTGTAAATTTTTATTCAAATCAATTAAATAATTTTCAAATTACATAATTATTTCCAAAAATATTATTTTGTAATCTTTGTAGATCCCTGATACGTATGATTATTGTAATTTTCAATATTCATCATACGCACCGCTGTTATTGTTTGTTTGCAATTGTTGTGACAAAAACATTTTTGTTTTAATTATCTTTTATATAAAACACTTTAGTTAACGATTTTTGGAACCCGTTTTCATTGGATTAAACCTGATCGATTATTAAAAGTGCTGACTGAAAAAAAAAACTGTTTTGCAAAAACTCATTATTTTCACATAACACAAACAATAATATGAAAAAGGCAATTTTTGTGTAAATAAATGACGGTCATAATGGAATAGCGAGAAAACAACTATAATGCAAATATAGACACTCTAGAGGCACAAACAACTGTTATTATAGAATTATGTAAATTTAAGCAAAAAAGGAAAAAATTATTGAAGCAAAAATATTACATTCTCTAGTATTACTTTCATTTGAGAACCACTCTATGTCACTTTCACAAGATATGGTTTTAAAACATAAAATATTACACGTTTGACACCTGCTTGAAACAGAAAAGAGCACAAATAAGGCTCTTTTTCCATAATTTTTTGAAAAAAGCTTAAATTTTAGATTTTGAATTAAAAATAAAAGAAAATTACTTGAGGAGACAAACAACAACAACAAACAAATAAATAGCCAACAGCTACAAACTGCAGTTATAATTACGGCCATTTTGTCGCCCACTATTTTTTTGTAAAAATATTTTGGTTTATAATAAACATAATATTGCTGTGACATCGTTTGTTTAACAATGACAATAATGTTAATATTCTGTATGTAGGTTTTCTTATAATTAATGTTGAACACAATGCACAATGGGACCGTAAATAAAACTAAGTGCAAAAAATATTCATAAACTTCTAACTGGAAACTCTCCTGTAAGTAATATTTTTCAGTGATTATCTCGAATTAACGCATTTAACCCCATAGTGCATTTACTTACAACACCACCCAAACGACACACGTATGCCACCCACAAAAAATTGCAAGACAGAAAAAAAATTAGGTCATATTTATGCTGGTTTTTTCACCAGAAGTCTGCTATGGATTGTGTGCTTTTTTTTGTACCAAAACCAAAATTATTTTTTTTTTTAACGAAAAAAAAGCAAAAATTCAAAAGAACTAAATTAAAATGTGTTAGAAATATGAATTGTTATATTTTTTTGCGTAATGAACATCATCATCATCATTAAAATCACAAAGTGCGTGGATGTATGAGTGTATTAAGGAGCTATTTATTATTTTAGTGAATCTACTTAAGAAAAAGACTCAAATTAGTTTAAGTTAATTAGGTAGGCAATCATGTGAACAACATGATATTAAAAAAGGAAAAATGGGAAAAGGATTTAAATTAAGTCAAATTAAAAATAAATTAATGAAAATATAAGAAGCATAAAAATAACCTTGAAAACAAATTCAGTTCAAGTTCACTTTCAGATCAGTTCTAGTTCAGTTCTAGTTCAGTTCTAGTTCACTTCCAGATCAGTTTTAGATCAGTTCCAGATCAGTTCTAGTTCACTTCCAGATCAGTTCTAGTTCAGTTCTAGATCAGTTCTAGATCAGTTCTAGATCAGTTCTAGATCAGTTGAAGATCAGTTCCAGATCAGTTCTAGTTCAGTTCCACATCAGTTCTAGTTCAGTTCTAGATCAGTTCTAGTTCAGTTCCACATCAGTTCTAGTTTAGTTCTAGATCAGTTCTAGTTCAGTTCTAGATCAGTTGAAGATCAGTTCCAGATCAGTTCTAGTTCAGTTCCACATCAGTTCTAGTTCAGTTCTAGATCAGTTCTAGTTCAGTTCCACATCAGTTCTAGTTTAGTTCTTGTTCACTTCCAGATTAGTTCTAGTTCACTTCCAGATCAGTTCTAGTTCACTTCCAGATAAGTTTTTGATCAGTTCCAGATCAGTTCTAGTTCAGTTTAGATTAGTTCTAGTTCAGTTCTGGATCAGTTCTAGATCAGTTCCAGATCAGTTCTAGTTCAGTTCTAGTTCAGTTCTAGATCAGTTCTAGTTCAGTTCCAGATCAATTTTAATTCAGTTCTAGATCAGTTCCAAGAACAGGTCAGTTCTACATCAGTTCTAGTTCAGTTCTAGATCAGTTCCAGATCAGTTCTAGATCAGTTCTAGTTCAGTTCTAGATCAGTTCTAGTTCAGTTCTAGATCAGTTCTAGATCAGTTCTAGATCAGTTCTAGTTCAGTTCTAGTTCAGTTCCAGATCAGTTCCAGATCAGTTCTAGTTCAGTTCTAGATCAGTTCCAGATCAGTTCTAGTTCAGTTCAAGTTCAGTTCCAGATCAGTTTTAGTTCAGTTCTAGTTCAGTTCCAGATCAGTTCTAGATCTGTTCCAGATCAGTTCTAGTTCAGTTCTAGTTCAGTTCCAGATCAGTTCCAGATCAGTTCTAGTTCAGTTCTACATCAATTCTATTTCAGTTCTTCATCAGTTCTAGTTCAGACTGTGGACGAGACTGAAAACTGGTCTATGAACTAAACTAAAAACTAGCTTGAAGTCTAAATTATGTACTAGTCAATAAATTTTAATAGCTTATCGAATAACATTTTATGGAGATTAATCTGTTGGCTTTAAATATGTCTTAAAACAAGTCTGATAATTGGACTATATACTTTAGTCTTAATACATGTTTAACTATGGCTACAAATCAGCATTTCACTTCTTTACAATTTATCATTTACTATATTTAAATTTCAATACATTACACATTTAAATTTATGCACTTTTTCCCTTTCAGCAGGAAAGAAAATCAGTTATTAGTAAAACTTTTCGACACCATTTTAATTTCAAACAAATAAAATTCATTCTGAAACTGATTTAAATGCACTCACACCCACAACTTAAAAATAACTAACACTTAAGCATTCACACATGCGAGGTGAATTTCATGTACTAACACTTACACATACACATTTAAATACATGATACACTCACACACACACACTTATTTATATATTTATTTGAGACGATAGTTTTAAACGAATAATAGATTTTAATGGCCTGAATGTTGTATGAAATCCGAAAGGAAGACAAAAGAAAAAAAGACGTGAGTGAAATATATTTAAAAGGATTAAAAAAAGTATTAAACGCTAAAAATACGAGGTTTGATAGCGGAAATGAAACTAAAATAAGAAATATGTCTTTTAATCAACAAAGAACTGAGAATGTCAAATTAAGTAAATTAATTTCAGTCATTTTACATATAATTTGGACAGTTTATGCCAAATTAATGAGAATCACTCGTAATGTTGTCAGTATTTCTAATTAGATTTTGTCGATTAATAAATTTTATTCCGGAGGGTTTATTTCTTTTGATTTAGTTTCATTCTCATTTACTTTTTTTGTAGTTAACGCTACAAAAAGTCATTAAAGCAAATAACTACCCAACGGGATTTCAAGATTATGCACATCGTACATTTCCAGCATGAAAACAACAAGCATTCTTTTTTGGTAGTTAAAGGCAAAACTACTACAAATCTGTTAACTTTTACAAAAAAAAAGCGATGGAAGACAGAATATCACATAGTGTTTTTGTGTGTGTTGGGGAAAAATGTGTGCCATGGGGTTTATGGGTTGGAGAATATAATATTAGGATGGTATATGAATGCAAAAACTGAACTACAACTGAATTTGGACTAAACTGAACTAGATCTAAACTAGAACTGATCTAGAAGTAAACTAGAAATGAACTAGAGCTGAACTAAAACTGAACTAAAATTGAACTAGAACTGAACAAGAATTGGAATAGAACTGAAGTTAAATTGAACTAAAATTGAACTAGAACTGAACAAGAACTGAAATAAAACTGAACTAAAATTGAACTAGAACTGAACTAGAACTGAAATAGAACTGAACTAGAACTGAACTAAAATTGAACTAGAACTGAACAAGAACTGAAATAGAACTGAACTAAAATTGAACTAGAACTGAACAAGAACTGAACTAAAATTGAACAAGTACTGAAATAGAACTGAAATAAAACTGAACTAAAATTGAACTAGAACTGAACAAGAACTGAAATAGAACTGAACTAAAATTGAACTAAAATTGAACTAGAACTGAACAAGAACTGAAATAGAACTGAACTAAAATTGAACTAGAACTGAAATAAAACTGAACTAGAACTGAACTAAAATTGAACTAGAACTGAACTAAAACTGAAATAGAACTGAACTAGAACTGAACTAAAATTGAACTAGAACTGAACAAGAACTGAAATAGAACTGAACTAAAATTGAACTAAAATTGAACTAGAACTGAACTAAAACTGAAATAGAACTGAACTAGAACTGAACTAAAATTGAACTAGAACTGAACAAGAACTGAAATAGAACTGAACTAAAATTGAACTAAAATTGAACTAGAACTGAACTAAAACTGAAATAGAACTGAACTAGAACTGAACTAAAATTGAACTAGAACTGAACAAGAACTGATCTGAACTAGATCTAAACTAGAATTTAGCTAGAACTGAACTAGAATTAAGTATGTGAACTAGAACTGAACTAATATTAAATAGAACTTAACTAGAACTGATCTAGAAATAAATTATAGCTGAACTAGAAATGAACAAGAGCTGAACTGAAACTGAAAAAAACTTAACTAGAACTGAATTAAAACTGAACTGGAACATATTTAGAATCTAACTAGAACTAGAATTGAACTAAAACTAAACTGGAACTGAACTAGAATCTGATTTAGATTCAGGACTTGATTGTGAAGTGGAATCTAAACTAAAATCTGGACAAGAATTTAAAATAGAATCTTGAGAAAAAATGAACTATAATCTGATCTTTTACCTGAAATGGAATCTTAACTGGAATAGAATATAAACTAGAATCTGAGCTAGAAGCTGAACTATAATATGGATTAATATCTGAACTAGATTCCAAACAAACTCCTGAACTAGTATCTGGCCTATATATTGAACTAGAAGATTAACACTATTCTGAAATAGAATCTATATAAGAAACTAAACTAGAATCTGGCCAAAAATCTGGAATAGAATCTGAACTGGAATCTGGACTAAAATATTAGCTTGAATGTAAATTTAGAATCTGAACGAAAATATGAACAAGAAACTGAAGTAGAATCGGATCTGGAATCTGGACTAGAATCTGAACTAGAATTTTAACTGAACTATTATCTGAACTATTATCTGAACTAAAAGATGAATTTAGAATCTGAAGTAGAATTGAATTAGAACTGAAATACAATCAACTATAGTTATATTTATAATGCTATAAACATTCTCTAGAAAAGGCCTAAAGATTGACTGTAAACTAGACTATAAAGTATTCTATTGATTATACTGAAAACTGGTCTAAAGGCAAGACTATAAAATAATCTATAGGATAGACTATGAAGGGATAGGATAGACTATGGGATAAACTATGGAAAAGAATTTAAAAAAGGTGGACCATAGAAACGTTTATTGAATAACTATAAGAAAGTAAATAGACTATATTTTAAAATCTGTATAATGGAGCTATTAAATAGTCTTTGGAATAGACTACAAAATTGTCTATAAATAGACTACACAATGGCTTATAGAAGAGATTATAAAATAATTTATAGGTTAAATTTATTGTCTTTAGATAAGACTAGAAAATAGTCTTAAGATCAGATAATAAATGGAATCTATAGTTTAGGTTTGCAGTAGTCTATAGACTTATCGAAATGCTTTACCATTATAGAGACTCCTAAAAATATACCCTGCTTTTTGTGCCCTTCTACTATTTCAAACCTCTCGATAGTCAACACATAAAAGTAGATATTCACGTATTGTAAATCTATGTGTGTGTGTATGTAAAAATTTCCATAGCAAAAGTCAATGCCTTTTCGCAATATTTCTTTTTATTCATACTTGCGACTGTAATTTACAACAAAAACTCTCCTTCTAACACAACTCAACTAAAACAAATAAATGACTGACTGAGTGAATGAAAAAGTGTGTGTATGAGTGAGTGACTAAGTGCCCAAAACTGTATACTGACTAACTAAACTAATTCTACCCGTTTTTTTAGCGTGTTATTTTAATTATGTGTTAAAAACTAAAAGAATTAGTAAAGCGAAATAGAGGAAAAAGAACGTAAATAGGAAAAAAAGTTTGAACAATTTAATTGAAAGTTGTGGCGTTTAAATATCCACAACTTGTCGGTAGTTGAAGCATAAGTTTTAATTATACCTTGAATTATTCAAATGTATTTCTTTCATTTTCATTCATTTCTCTGTTTTCCATTTCTTTTCTTAGATTTAGAATGAAAAAAAAGTTGACCGGAAGAAATTGGAAATAGAAAAACTATTAAAGCTTTTTTTTAAGTTTTATTTGTTTGAAATACTTTAAAAGGGTTAAATAAGAGGAAGCAGGAGGCATATAAGAAAACCATTGCGAAAATTTGTTATTTAAGTTAAAACACAAAAACAACTATAAATTTATTATAATGCAGGAAAAATAAGGGAAAAGGATATAATTTAAATTAATTTTTTAGTGAAATCAGCAAATTCGATTTAAGTTTTTTTGTTTTTTTTTTTTTAATGGAAAACTAAAGTTATATAATATTTAAATTTTTAGCTTTTTTGCTTTAACAACTATTATTTTTAATCTCAAATAATATTTACAATCATTATTTTGTTAACAATATTTTAATTAAACTGAAAAGAATTCTAATTAAAATATTTTAATTCTGTTAAAAATTCTTTACAACTTATGTACTTGACTTATAATAACAGTAATATATTTGCAAAATAGCAAAAAAGCATTTAATTAAACGGCTGTCATCAAGTCAACAACGAATTGTGGTCTAACTACTATTTATGACAAAATTTTCTATATCGTAATTGATAATTTTAAGTTAAAAACCCACATAAAATCTATAGTTTGTGACGAAATACAGAAAATCACAAATTGTACTCTGTTTTGCCTTTAAAGCCTACAGATTGCTCATAATTTAAAAATTGGCATTTTTCAAAAACACAAATATTTGTTGGGATTTATTGACGATCACAAATTCTAGTATTTGCACTGATAAAAGTCGCTGGCTTAATAATAATAAATTATGGTTCTTTTCACTTCAAAGCCTTAAGTTTTATAAATTAGTACTTTTCTTCCTTTTTCTTCTTCTTTTTTAATTTTTTATATTAAGTTTTAATTTTTAGAAAAAAATATAATTTATTTCTCAATTTAAATGGTTAATGAATTACTGTTATTTTTACTCTAACACGTTTAATTTTCTAAAAAAATACACTTTTAAAACAGTTCTTGTAAATTAAATATTTGTTAAAAAATATCTACGTTCACAGATTATAATGAGAGACATTGGAGCACCAAAATAGTTTATTATAGTCCTTTTTACTTTAACGCCGGTAATTTTTAATTTAGTCCTCTTTATTAAAATTTCTTCTTTAAAAATTAAATTTTTTATCAAATATTTTAATTTCGGAAAAAATATTAATTTTTATTGCCTAACGAATTGCAGTTATTTTCACTTTCAAACATATAATTTTCTTAAAAAATCGAATTTTTTGTATCAAGAACTAAAATCAAGTAATAAAAACATTGTTTTTTAATGAAATAAAAATATCACAAATTAAAGTTGTTTTCACTCTAACACCTGAAATCTCTTTTAAAAACTCGACCCTAAATCATCCAATTCACTTTATAAAAGCTACATTTAAAATTTTCATAATAATTATTGAATTTCAAGATCACAACTTACAGTTCTTTTCACTCTAATGCCTCAAGTGTACTTATCTATAATGAAGTTTTTAAAATTTGTAATTAAAACTTATTTTTTCTTTATGAAAGTAGCCGACCACGTAATATTTTATTTTTTATAACATTAAGTTTCCTTAAATGATCACAAACTACTTTTATTTTCTTTCCAGCAACTCTTGTACACATAAAAAGATATTTTAAAATTATTTCTTTGATTTAACAATTATTATTACTTTTTTAAAAAAGATCCTGCATTGCTATTGTTGCTGTCCTATTTCATTTCTTTTTTAAGGAAAATATAACAGTTTTTGTATAAAAATCACATTTTTTTGGACAAATTTAAATATTTATTGCAATTTTAAGTGATCACAAATTATAGTTCTTTTCACTCTATCACAAGTCATTTGTTCTTTATGTGTATTTTTAAAAATTTCTTTATACAACACATTTTAACACCAAACTATAGGTTTTTATAAAAAATACAAGTGATCCCAAATTATAATCTTATTTTCTCTAATTACTTTTTTTTGCTTAAAAAGTTATATTTTTATTAAAAAAAACTTTTTTTCTCACAAAAGTAATTAATTTTTATTAAAAAATTTATGATCACAAATTAATGTTATTTTTTTTCTTGTAGGTCATTATAGTATGGAGTAAATAACATTATTAATTTAACATTATTTGTTTATTCTCTTTGTTTTCTATATAATTTTATATTTTTTAATTAAAATATTTTTTACTTGTACCACAAACACACACACTGGCTACTTGAACAAGAAGCAAAAAACTAGAAAAACTGATCAAATGAAAACAAACAGGAAACAAAGTTTTCTTAATTGAAAAAAAGTTGAAACTAAAAAAAATTACACACTAGAAAATAACAAAAATTCGTTATTACAAAATAATGAATGAATAAATAATTTATAAGTTGTGGCGAGAAAAAGCAGAAAATAACAAAAATGGCAAATGTGGACATAAAACAGAGTAACAACTATTTTTTACTTTTAATTCAAGAGATAAAAATGAGATTTAAATAGAAATAAATTTAGGTGTTATGAAAAATAAACTTTAAGATGATTAAAGTGAAAACAGGTAAATTCAAATAAATCAGAGATTTATTTAATTTATTTTGTTTCCGACTAAACCGCAGGATATAAATTTGATATTACAGCATTTCTTTTCGCTGACCACATACCTTTAAGGGTTTCCCTTTCTTTTCTGTAAGCGATTTAATCAGAAATGAGATTAATCATCTCGAAATAAAGTTTGATTTAACTGTAATTATTTTCCGTTAGGGGCGTGAATATAAGTTCTAAACTAATTATCACTTCACAAACATAAAACAACATTAATTTCTTAATTACAAAAAATAATTTCATTAAATTGTTGTTGATTTGTTGTGAAAACAACTTTAATTTCTTTTTTCAAATTGTCGGTGTTTTGTCGACATTTTAGCTAAAACTTTAAGACAAGAATTTCATTTACAACGAAAAGCATTTAACAATAACAAAACTGTAAGTGAAACTTAACTGTAACAGTTTTTATTATTCTGTTTTTGTTAAAATAACATAAACACCGGAAGGAAGTGTGCCTGAGTCACCAACACATGTACAAAAGTTAATATGTGAGTGTGTGTGTGTTTAAGTAAAGAAGAAGCTGCTGTTAATGTGTTTGATACATTTGTTGCATGAATGTGTGTGTATGTGCATGTTGAACTTATAAAGTTTCTTTACAAAACTTTTACAAACAAAAACACACACTCTCTCTTTCTCTCTCCTTTCTCTCTCTTTCTCCTCTCTCACTCTCTCCTAAACACTGAAAAAATATTTGACACTCAAAAAAATGAGAACGTACAAGTATTAAATTATGTTAATTAAAAAAGGTGTTTTATATATTTTATACTCAATATATTAGAGATCACATATTAATATCCTTTTTACATAAATAAATATAACCCATTATTGATGATCATTTCCTTCATCTATCCGTATTTTTTATAAAATGAAAAAAAATTGTTTTTTAAACGAATTTATATTTTTCGCTAAAATTACAATTGATCACAAATAAAAGTCTTTTTTACTTTAACATCTACGATTTAAAAATAAAAAAATATGTATTAAAATTATATAAAATTATGTAATTTTAAAAATTTTGTTCCTCCATTTCATTTACATTTCACATTCACAAATTAAAATGATCACAAATAAAAGTTCTATACGCCCCATCACATTTTATTTTCTTAATACATGATTATTTTAACTTATTTATTTTAACTTTTCTTAATACATGATTATTTTAACTACAATTTTTATTGATAAATTAAAATGATCATATGTTATGTCCGTTTTTAAAAGATCACAAATTTTTGTTATTTATTATAAAAACTCTGATTCTGTTATAAAATAACAATTTTTCATTTTTACTATCGATTTTTAATGTAAAACTTAAATATTTTATTATTTACATCAAAATTTCATGATCACAAATTAAAGCGTTTTTCACTCTAACACCTATTATTTCTTATATCATAACTTATTTTGATAATTTTAGCTATGAACTATTTTAAATAATTTTTTTCTCAGCAAATAAAATGATCACAAATTATGATTTTTTTCACTCTTTGATTGATATATCCACTTTTTAAACGATCTAAAATTATTGTTATTTTTATTACAACGCTTATAACTCTGTTATGAGCAACATTCATTTAATTTTTACTCGATTTTTAACGCTAAGCTGAAAAATGTATGCAAAAAAAGTTGCAGGATCAAAAATTAAGGTGTTTTTACTCTACTTTTTTAGTAAGTTCTTTTAGCTTCTATGTAGTGATTTTTTTTCAATTTTAAAAAATTACCTATTACTTTTTCATTTACTTCTTATTGATAAATATATGATCACAAATTAATGTTATTTTTATTTTGACGCCTCTAGTTCCCATTCAAAATGTTATTTGTAAACATTACAAATTGTTTACTATCGGCTTTTAATACTAGACGAATAATATTAAATATTTAACAATCATTGCATCATTGAATGATTACAAAATTATAGTTCTTTTCACTCTATTACATTAAGTTTTCTTTTGTTATAACATTATAATTCTTTTAATTTTGTTAATTAGTAAAATTTATGGCAAAATAATTATAATCATTATGATAATAAATTTTCCATGGACAATTGTGATCACAAATTATTGTTCTTTTCACTTCAACATATTCAATTTTCTTATAAAATGAATTTTTTAAAGTTATTTTTTATAATTTTATAATTTTATTGTTAGATATCACTCATTATATATTATTTTCTTTTTCTGAAAACATCACAAAATACTATTATTTTTATTCTAACGTCAGCTGTTCATTTACAAAAGGTATATTTTTAATTTTCCCTTTAAATTTTTATTGTTAAATTGAAAATTTTGACATTTTCAGCAAATACCATGATCACAAGTTAAAGTTATTTTTACTGTACTACCTCAAGTTTTCTTTTATCCTGAAGTTAGTAATTGTTTTTAATTAAGCTTAAATTTTTTGTTGATAATATAAGCGATCACAGTTAATTCTCCTTTTTATTCCATTTCCTTATCTTTAAATATAACACATATTTTTTTTCTTTTTAAAACTTCTAGTTCTTTTCAAAAATGTATTATTTATATTATTGCTCGGAGCCATATTTTCTTTTTTCATAAAAGTGATCACAAATTGATATCCTTTTCTATTCATTGTAATCATCTCTATTTACATTTTTTGTTAAGAAAATTTTAAAGATTTTGTATAAAAATTAATTTTGTATTGATAAAATCAATTATATTTGGGAAATTTCAGATATCAATAATTAACGTTCTTTTCACTTTAAAACCTCTTATTTTCTTAAAAAACGAATTTTTGAAATATTTTCCTGCATGTTATGGATGTTAAGGTATTAATATAAGTGATCACAAATGTATACATTTATACAGTGCTTATGTTTAAAATTAAATAATCACAAGTTATTGTTATTTTCACTAAAATGCCTGTAGTTTCTTTTAAAATATAATAGTTAATAATTTTATTACAAAAAGTTTTAATTATTTATCGCTTTTTAACAATTTTAAGGAAATTTTATTATTACTTTTTAAATTTAAGTCCTTTTTACTTTATTTTCTCTTAATTCAATAAAAATTATACTTTAAATTGAGTTAAACGAATAATTAGTTGTTTTATTGTTAATTATAAAATTTTGTTAAGAAATTGGTAATCCTCAATTATAGTTATTTTACCTCGATCACCTTTAGCTTAAATATCTAGCATAATCTTAGTATTTTCATAAACATTCATAAAGCAAATAATCCAATATTTATTGTGATATCGATTTATATCATAACGTATTAATATCCTTTTTGCTTTACTGCCTCTAACTTTGTCATAAAAAATCTGTTATAGTTTTCTTTGAGAAAATATGTACATAATATAGTTTGTTTTTGGAAATAAACATTGTTACACATTATGATATTCACAAATTACAGATCTTTTCATACTATCACCTCTAGCTTTTTTATAAAATATTATTTTCTAACAAAAAATTAACCAAAATATCTATAACACAGTGTTTTTGCAGAAATAAAGATATTTTTACCGAATATAATTAATCTCAAATTAAGGTTCCTTTTATTATATTATCTGTAATTTCCGTAATATAAATATTATTTTTCTCCGTGTACCTTGTTTATTTTTATTATCAACATTCATTCATTTTTGTTGTTTTCCCATTCTTTTGTTGTTGCTTATTATTATTGTTGTTGTTAGATATTTTAACATTGATTTTAATAAATCTTTTGTTATGATGAACATTAATGTAAATACTTGAGGAGAGAAAATTTAATTTTAATATTAAATTCTCTTTTAAATAAACTCATGTATTACATAACGTAAATATTACGATAATGTGTAATGAGATGATAATTTATGTTAAAGGAATTTAATACAATATTTGCATAACTTTATCTTTTGCCAGCCATAGAGCCATAACACTGAGTTGAATTCATTTTTGATATAAAATTTTAAGAAGAGAATTGTTTTCTTAAGACATCACATAACAAATTAATGTCATTTTTACAATAACACCATTAGTTGTCTTATAAAATACAATTTTATTTTTTTCATGAATTCTAGTTTTTTTACATTAATAAGTAAATATTTTTTAAAAGTTAAAGTGATCATTAATTATTGCTCTTTTTGTTGTTTCGTCTTTAATTGACCTCTAAAGAAAAACACATATTAATGTCCTTTAAATTAATGTCCAACTCATGCCCTTTTCATAAAGCAATATTTCTTAATAGTTAAACCGATTTAAAAGAAAATTTAAATAGAGATAAGAAAGAAATTGTGCTACAACGGACCAATAAATAAGACCTCGAGAATTGAAAACTAACATTAAAAGTTTTTTACTTTTTAAATAAACAATTCGATAGATACGGTAGTAAATTTTTAAAATATTCTTAACTTTAGTTCCCTAGACAAGTATAGGCAAAGCTACAAGGGTCCAAATTTGGCTTTGACTTAAAATGGAAAATCTTAGACATTAAATTCCTAAAACATTTTTTAAAAATCAATATTTCCTTAATATCTTCGATGATTGAAATAAACATAGTTAGAGGAAAGAATAAGCTTTCAGATTATTGTTATTTAGTGTCGGTAGACTGTATAAAAACGTCGCCATAGGGGGTCAAATTTAACCTCTTCGAAAATGGAAGAAATAATAAGTTCTAACATTTACAAACCTAAACTGATTTTAAAACTTTTAAACAGTTTTGAAAACATCAAATCAATATAAACATTTTAAGCTCTAAAAGTATAGTCCAGATGGCGTTCCAGTATAACCTAAAAGTGACTCGTAAAAATTAATTAAAATGTTATACAAATATTTGCAACCCACTGGACAGTCGATACGGCATCAGAGCCGTTTTTCCTAAATCTATGATAGAGTTAGGGAAAGCTTAATTTAAATTTCATAGACATAAATTTTTGTAAGCGACTGTAAATACATTCAGATCTTTTAAATCAGCTAAAAGATTTTAGAGATATTTGAAACCTAAATAGCGGAAGTTACTAGACCTCAGATCATTGTTCTTCAAAGTCACTTAAAAGAACTGGAACTTTTTAAATATGAACCGATTTTAAATATATTTTAAACTCTCTGAATTATTTTACAAAGCAGAATCCAGCTTTCAGAAAATATGTCACAAACTTCGTGAATTGGCAATGCATCAAAAAAGCATTGCCAATATCTCTTAAATAATAATGGGGCAGGGATACTTTTGAGTTTATTTGAATAATAACGATACCCAATTTTTTAGTGGCGCCAACTACGACCCTTTAAATTAGGCCAGCGGTTATAATGAAACTTAAAAAATTCGCCAAATGAAATATTTGTGAGTTAAGACAAAAGGGAATTTTTTGTTGTTGTTAGAGCTTATAAATCTCTATTAAAAGGCTTACAAAAGTACGGATATCTTTTATAGTTTCCGAGATATTGAAATCGAAGTAAATTGTTAAGCCATTTTTTCCGTGTTTTTTAACATTTTTAAAATATTTCTAAAATATTGCTTTAATAAGCAGATAAATATATGAATCCGTAAAAAAATTACATTAATCCGATTTTAGAACTTTGAAAAAATCAATTTTTTGAAAATTTTCCAAAAAGGTGGCAACATTTATTTACTGATAAAACCACTTTTTTTACTCTAAACTTTATACTTTTTATTGTTTTAAAAAGAAATCTAAACGAGAATGGAGAAAACTAATTTCAGATACCTGCCCACAAGCGCCATCCAAACTTTGTCAATTTTAGAAAAAAATTCTCTGGTTATATTCTCAAATCACGAAACCGGAATTTTTCAAATTACACTTGATATATAGCTACATATGTAAGGTAATTATTCCAAAAATATATTTTTTCCAGGCAGCCCTTATAATGACAGGGTGATCATTTAAATGAAATTCGAATTTCAATTTTTTAATAGCTTTTTATATGTATTGGGATTTTGGGTATTTTCATATGGAAAAGTGGGAATTTTTTTAAGTACCGGAATCAAGGACATAATGGTTTATATCATAATGAAATTTTAAATAAAAATATTCATTTTTGTTAATTTTATTAAAATTTTTACATAAATTTTACTTAAAAGAAAAATAACAAAATTTTGAAATTTTAGTTTTTTATAAATTTTTTAACCTCAAATAAAATTCCATGTAATTTTTCTATAAAGATTGGGAATAACGAAGTTGTAACGTTCCCATAGATACCAAATACTCGTTTAAGAAGTTTATTTTTTATCAGAAAATCTAAACCAAACTAGACCTCTTCTAGACCTCTTCTAGCAAAATCTAGCTAATTATCATAGATTTCTGCGGTAACATTGCACTGCTCATCTAGTTTAGATAGGATTATGAGTTGTGGAATCAACTCAGAAACTACTCAGCTCCACCCGTATGAAATATCATGAAGATATCTTCTACAGTTTAAAAGATATAGAATTATTCCCAAACAAATCGATTTCAACTCACTGTGAACTGGTGAACTGAAAAAAAGCAATAGATCCATATATCGACGTAATTTTGGATCGACATAATTTTGTATTCTACAAGCTTTTGAAGTATGAAGAAATAAATTTGATTATACAATTTTAAGATATCGGAAAGTAAAGAGATATGAATAAGATCACGAATGTACAAAGTCTCCTAAATCAGTCACTTATGTATTTAAAATTCATCTCAGATTAAAATAATATTCTCCCTTTTTTCAATAACAGTCTAACTCAGCTTATCACCGAATAACATTAAAATCTTTTTTCTTTACCATCTCTTCACCAAAATTGACATTTTAATGTGTTTTATTTGACTTTAATACATGTAAAATATGTCAAATTCTTATAAATAACTTTAAAGAGGAAAAACAATGTTTGACAGCAAAATAAACTTAAAAATCAGACCACAACATTCGGAACAAAATGATACAAAAAAGGGATTCAAAACATATTTCTTCAGTGTTCAATAATTGAAGTGGATAAATGTTAAAAAACATAAAATTGAAACTTAAATCACACATGACTAAAAAACAAATAGAAATCGAAAGAAAAAGGAATTAAATCATAGAATCATAAACGTTAAAGGAATTGATGATGACTCGTTTGCGATGAAGTTTAACTACAATCGAACGTTTAATAATGGAACCACTAAATGTCAAAAATCATTTTCTAATGACGAAAAAGAAACTTCAGAAATTGTTAAGATTCTTTTTATTCCATTTTTTTAAATAAAATTTATTGATTTTTAATAAAGTTTGTTTTTTAATGTTGAACAAATAAACTCATTTGGTTTAAATAAATAATATTTCCCTATTCCCTACTGATGTTTTTATATGGACATCAATCATATTTATGAATGTGAAAACATCTTTAAGCTATTTGTAAATACTAAACAGTGGGGGATAAAATTATATCTACACTTAAGAAATTTTCAAATTAAATTGAATTTCATCACAAAATTTCTGTTGTGAATATGAATTCAAAAACTCTTTAAATTTAGCACAATTTTCAAAATTTTACTAAAAATGTTAGAGTTGACCGATAATTCTATATGCTGCTATAATTTTATTTGAAACTGTACATATCATCATTCAACATTTAACATTCTCCCTCATTTCTTCGCAAACGAAATTAGCAATTTGCATCCACAACAAAAAGATGTCATAATAAAGAGAAGATACGCAGAGAATTTTTTCATAGAAGTGAACTAAAACTGAACTAAAAATGAACTAGAACTGAACTAAAACTGAACTCGACCTAAACTAGAACAGTACTAGAACTGAACACGAACTGAACTTCAACTCGACTATAACTGAACTAAAACTGAACAAGAACTGAACTAAAAGTGAACTAGAACTGAACTTCAACTGAAACAAGAACTGAGCTTCAACTGGACTATAACTGAACTAAAACTGAACTAGAACTGAACTAGAACTGAACAAGAACTGAACTAAAAGTGAACTAGAACTGAAGTAAAACTGAACTAGAACTGAACTAAAACTAAACTAGAACTGAACTAAAAACTAAACTAGAACTGAACAAAAAATGAACTAAAACTGAACTTGAACTGAACAAGAACTGAAATAAACTGAACAAAATCTGAACTAAAACTGAACCAAACTGAACAAGAACTGAACTAAAACTGAACACGAACTGAATTAGAACAGAACTAAAATTTAAACTGGAACTTGAAATAGAATTTGAGCTGTGTTTAGCTAAACCAGAATCTTGGATAGAAACTTGAACGAGAACCTGAAATCTAACTTTAATTTGGTATAAAATCCGATCTATAATTTTAATTATAATCTGAACATTTGTCTAAGCTAAAATCTGAACTCGAATCTGAAAGAATCTAAACTAAGTCTTACGTAGAACCTAAACTAGAGTCTGAACTAGAATATGAGCTGGAATCTAACTTATAATCTTAACTGGAATTGGATCTGCAATCTTAACAAAAATCTGAAATTAAAATTGAGCTTGTAACTGAACTGTATTCTGATACAGAATTAAAACTTAAATTTTATACTTAATTTGAAGAGAAACCTGATCTGTGATCCAAACTAGAGTTTGAAATAAACGGGTCGGTCCATCGTTTTCCTAACGATAATTTACTGTTTATACTAATTCAAAATCAGTATAAAAAGTAAATTATACGAGGGCCGTTCATTTATTTTTCTGAACTACAATCTGCACTGAAATTTGAATTAGAATTTGAACAAAAATCTGAAATATAAACTACAACAAAATTCAATCTCGAATTTGAACTTATATTTGCACTATAGTCTGAACTAAATTCTTTGTCAGAATAGAATCTGAGACCGAAAATGAACTGTCATCCTAAGTAGGATCTAAGTTGGAATCTGAAATTACATTCATACTACATTCTTAACTAGAATCCGAACTAAAATCTGAACTAGAATTTGCAATTAAATTTGAACTAGAATTTTAACCAGAATCTTAATTAGGATCCTAAATACGATCTTAGTTGGAATCTGAACTAAAATCTGACTTAGATTCTAAAACAGAATCTGGAATACGATTAAAACTAGAACTGGAATTAGAATTTGGACCAAAATCTGAACAAGTACCTGAGCTAGAATTTAACTGGAGCTGAACTTAACTTCTAGTTCCATTCTTTTCGTATTCATTCTTTATTATTTTATCATCACGTACATTTGTATGACCATAATCGTCATCATCATCATCATCATAATCATCATCATTATCATTTACCAAATGAAATGACAATATTTAACTTGTTCTTTTTATTTTGATCCCTGTCAATATTATATTATGTCGATATATGTGATGATAAACTATTAAGACCACATGTGAACTTTTAAATAAATAACCTGCATTCATATATTCACACATATACATACAAACATATTTCTTTTCAATTGTATGCGTAACAATCTGTAAATAATATAATGAATGTATGTTTAAATGTGTGAATGTGTGTAAAATGTGTTAATATTTATGTAAATAATCTTGTAAATTGATGACTGTTTACATGTGGTGGTAAATATGTTCAAATATTCAAAAGGACATTTAAACTTTTTGCATCAAAGTAGTTGACAAACACATTTCTTTATGTAATCAATAAACGTGAATATAATTTTATTAACTCTTTGGGGAGCGATACGTTTCAGAAAAAACAATATTTTGTGATCTCTCCACTGGCCTTAGCTCCGAGCATTTTTAGAGGATTTGTCTTTATTGGTAAAAAAATGTGAAATAAATTTTTTGTACCACTCACGGTATTGTTTACCACAGTGACAGATGCCAAGTCAGGTCAAAAACAAATGGCCACATTATGAAGTCTTATGCGCCTCTTCGTAAATATTCCTTGATGTAAATTTCGGTATTTATAGAGCCCGTTGTAGCAAATGAGTAGCTTCCTTTGCCAATAACAACCAAACATTTTAGACCAGGAAGTTACGAAATATCTTGCAAGACATCATCCATTGTGTAGCAAGAATATTTTTTTTAGAAACTTGACTTCAATTTCTGTGCTCTTTTTTATCCTCTAAATTTTTACCAGCGTTCCTGTCAGGTACATTTTGAGACCTGAGAGCTCTTGAAGCTGTATTACCTTTAACTTTTCGTATCGAGCCGAGGTAACCGGGCTGTTTCCTACCGAATGTGTTGGGAGCTTTTTGAAAATACTTTCTATATTTGAACTTAAGAAACATTCAGTGGATCATTCCCTTTTACCTGAAACAGGTTTTCTATCAAAGGACAAATATTCCCAGTATTGTTTATTAACATTGGAAACAGTTTAACAGCAGTCAGATGTGAATGTTTGGTCAACTTTTTGTGGAACTACGTGGGGTTTTGTTCAAAATAGTCAATAATTTTAGTCTGCACTTTTTTGTGGTCTCTCATTTAAATCAAATTCAATCAATATATTCATGCATGCCGAATCTTCAATACGTTATGTTTCTTACTTTTACGCTTACACATACACTCACAAACCTGAATGACACTAAACTTATGAGTCTGAAAATTAGTTATATTTTTGGCTATAAATGACAGACAGACAGACGGACATAACTGAATATCTCAGATTTTGATTTCATGCAAAAATATGTAAACATAATGGAGTCTGAGTTAATTCCTTCTTAGCGTTAACACTTAGGGTGGTGGAGGGTATGAAAATTGCTTTAAAAGTTTTAATGAAAAACGTGTGTTTAGATTTTTTCAATCTCTCTCCTTATGCTTACAAAGTAATGTAGAGAGTAAGTAGTTAACATATGAAATGGTACTGAACTTCATTACCAGGTAATACATTACATGAGAAAGCTTAAGAATTAAATGCAGTTTGAAAGGGATTAAAATATTTAATTTATTTTCATGAGTAAATTTTATCATTTTAATCCAGTTATCATCAAAAGTTATTTCAGATAAATAAAATAAAATTTTATGTATCTTAAGAAAAAACAACAACAACAACAACAATTTTCATAAATTATTCACCCTTCACCATAAATGGTTGGGGTATTATGGGTTTTTAGCAGTCGTTTGTAACGGGCTGAAAAATAGTCCTTCTACCACTTTTCAATTTAACGTTCCGCTAAGAATCACTGCCTGAGTCAATTAAATCATGTCCACCTGACTGGCTTTCCAAGTCAGTCTTGTTTCACAAAATACAGGTTGCACTTTAAGAGATTTCTTCATGAATTTTGGCATGTATTATTATTTTATGCCGATTGAAATTGGTTATGATCATTCGATTATTTCATATAATAATGTCCCTCTGGAATGGGAGTTCTAGCCCGTAAAATTCTTATGTGCGAGTATCGATACCATTATTTCTCATTAATCCCAAACAAGCACTTTGAAACCCACAAATCGCTCATATTATGAAAATATTTAGTCAATTTAAGATAAGTATGAGCCAAAACCGTTGTGTGAAATTATTTAAGGGTCGGTCCATCATTTTTTCTAACCCTCAAAAAATCCATTTAAAATGTATAAAATTCACATAAATGTTAATATGATAACAATCCATTACACACTTAAACATCAATATAAAAAAGGTAATTATACGAGGGCCGTTCATTAATTTTTCGTACCAGACATTTATAACCTACAATATGATTTAGTAGGGCTTTATCTCCCATAACATTAATCAATATCCAAAATTAGTAAACATTTGTTACTTCAAAAAACAAAAACAAATCTTCATTTATCATTCTTTTTCAAAAAATATACAAAATTGTAGCATTAAATGCAAATCATAACAAGATTAAACTTTTAAAATGATATATTCGGTTATGCCGATTCTTTAAAACCCTCCAACATAAATGCGCATACAATATATGAACGATTTTCCCAAATATAACAAAGAGACTTTAGTAGTATTTCTGGCTATAACTTTTTTTTTCTACTGAACCGATTTTGATTATATGTGGAATGATGGCGATGTACATATTGCTTAATTTCATATTGATATGTTGATTTATAATTAAAAATTTTAGGCATTATCTTCTCTTGAATATAGAGGCTATGCCAGATATCGGTCTATAACTTTTAATATACTTAAGCGATTTTTCTAGTTTTATATAGGAAACTTCTCAGGACAATTAAATATATTCAGGCCAATAACGGACAAACAGCAGACAGACAGACAAACAGACAGCAAACAGAGGCTGCGTCAGATATCGGTATATATCTTTTAAGTCTATATCTTTGGTTTTAAATAGGTAACTACTCAACATACTCAGGCCAACAACAAACAGACAGCAGACAGACAGGCAGCAGACAGAGGCTGTGTCAGATATCGGTCTATATCTTTTAAGTTACTTAAACAATTTTGCTGCGTCAGATATCGTTCTATATCTTTTAAGTCTATATCTTTGGTTTTAAATAGGTAACTACTCAACATACTCAGACCAACAACAAACAGACAGCAGACAGAGGCTGCGTCAGATATCGGTATATATCTACTTTTTAATTAACCGATTTTGCCGCTTTTAAATAGGAAACTTCTCAGAACAATAAAATATAATCAGGCCAACAACGGACAGACAACAGAAAGACAGAGCGACATAGCTAAATCGACTCAGATTTTGATATGATCTTAAACATTATGCGGTCTTAGATAATTCCTTCTTAGTGTTACACACTAAATGACAAAGTAAA
The DNA here is from genome assembly GCA_004302925.2 of Cochliomyia hominivorax. Taxonomy (NCBI): domain Eukaryota; kingdom Metazoa; phylum Arthropoda; class Insecta; order Diptera; family Calliphoridae; genus Cochliomyia; species Cochliomyia hominivorax. The sequence goes on from PYHX02000467.1 coordinate 13,349,677, forward strand.
TATACCCTCATCACCAACTGTAATGGTGGTGGAGGGTTTGAAAACATTAAATGAAAATGAAATGAATAACAAAAGTTAAATGAAAATTTATTTAAAATGTTTTCTTTCCAAAGCAGAAGAAGAAAATTATTTTGGGAAAATGTGTTTTTAAATTACTGTGTTAAATGCGAGAACAAACAGGAGAATTTGAAGAAAATTGTTGAAAGGAAAATTGCAAAAAAGGATGCAAAAATAAATAAAAAAAGGAAATTCAATGTCATGTTAAAATACAGAAAAAAATACAAAAAAAGATAAACAATTTATGACTTTTCTTTTAAAAGAAAAATACTCTGCGCTCTCAATAAATTACTTTGTATTGTTTTCTTAATGACTGTTTGTCACATGTGGCAAATAGATAATAAATCTACACACAAAAAGGATAATTAAAGGGAATCAAGTAGCGTAACATATGGACAGAAGTTTTCGACTTATTTTTAACGTTGAAAATCTTTACAAGTTTTACATCATTTTCTCAGAACATCATTAGGATTTTTATTTAATTTATGGCCTAAATTCTAGTACAGAAGTAAAATATGGTTAAAATCGTCTCACACTAAGTTAAGTTAAATTTAGTTATAATTCAAATTTAGTTCAAGAAAATGTTCTCCTCCATTTAAAATTGTAATTAGTTTTTTAGTTCAGATTATGACTCGATTTCCAGGTAAAATTTTAGTTCAGATTCATATTCAGATTCAAATTGAGTTCTTTTTTGGTTCAGATACTTTTTCACTTTTTACTTCAGATTCAAGGTCAGGTTTCAGTTCAGTTCAAGATTTAGTTCTAGTTCAGTTCTGATTCAGTTCTAGTTCAATTCCAGTTGAGTTCCAGTTGAGTTTCAGTTCAGTTCAAGTTCAGTTCTAGTTCAGTTCCAGTTCAGCTCTAGTTCAATTCCAGCTCAGTTCTAGTTCAATTCTACTTCAGTTCTAGTTTAGTTCAGTTTAGTTCTGTTCTAGTTCAGTTCTAGTTCAGTTTCAGTTCTAGTTCAGTTCTAATTTAGTTCTAGTTCAATTCGAATTCAGTTCCAGTTTAGTTCTAATTCAGTTCAGTTCTACTTCAGTTCTAGTTCAGTTCAGTTCTAGTTCAGTTCTAATTTAGTTCTAGTTCAATTCCAGTTCAGTTCTAGTTCAATTCCAATTCAGTTCCAGTTCAGTTCTAATTCAGTTCTAGTTCAAATCTAATTTAGTTCTAGTTCAATTCCAGTTCAGTCCTAGTTCAATTCCAATTCAGTTCTAGTTCAGTTCTAATTTAGTTCTAGTTCAATTCCAGTTCAGTTCTAGTTCAATTCCAGTTCAGTCCTAGTTCAGTTCAGTTCTACTTCGGTTCTAGTTCAGTTCAGTTCAACTACAGTTCTAGTTCAGTTCAGTTCTAGTTCAGTTCTAATTCAGTTCTAGTTCAGTTCTAGTTCAATTCTAGTTCGGTTCAATTCTAGTTCAGTTCTGGTTGAGTTCAGTTCAGTTCTATTTCAGTTCTAATTCACTTCTAGTTCTATTCTAGTTCACTTTTAATTTAGTTTCAAAAAATTTCTCTCAATGAATCACGTGTTTTAAATTTCCAACACGTGAGTGATTAAGTAAAGTGACGATAAAAAAAATTAAATTTTTTATCTTCTGAAATTTCCATTCCAGATTATAATTTTCCTCTTTTTATTGTTTTCGCATAAATTTTTCATTATCATTTCAAAGACACAAAAAACCTTGAAAATTCTCAATTTATCAATATTTTTATTTATATTGACTAAAGTCAACCTTTTGATGCCAAAATAGAGCCAGAAAAATAAACAACTTTTTATTATTTTTCGATTTAACGCCATTCACAAGCAAACAAACAAGAGGCAGTCATGATATGGAACCATACGAAGTAACTGCTGCAAAGCTTTGGAGAGTTTTTTTATGGTTTTTTGTAAGATGAAGTAACGAAACACGTGTTTTCTTCTGGATTTTCCTGATAAAAAAATATTGAAAAGAACTAAATTTGTTTTGCATTTTTTTAGTTTTACACGTCAGGTTGTCTTGTAGTTAATGGGAAAAATATCAAGTTTTTATATTGCATGTCCTTGCATGTCCAGAAATTGAGTACGCACACTAACACAGAGGCAGTAAAATCGCATCAAAAGTAAAAAATATAATTTTTAAATTATTAAAGATTAAATGGAGATATCGTTAATTTTGAAATTCCATTTCAAACTCAATTCAAATTTTCACTAAAAATTCAATTTTTCACTAAAAATTCAATTTTTCACTAAAAATTCGAATTTTCACTAAAAATTCAAATTTTCACTAAAAATTCAAATTTTCACTAAAAAGTCAAATTTTCACTAAAAATTTAAGTTTTCACTAAAAATTCAAATTTTCACTAAAAATTAAAATTTTCACTAAAAAATTCAAATTTTCACTAAAAATTCAAATTTTCACTAAAAATTCAAATTTTCACTAAAAATTCAATTTTTCACTAAAAGTTCAAATTTTCACTAAAAATTAAAATTTTCACTAAAAAATTCAAATTTTCACTAAAAAATTCAAATTTTCACTAAAAAATTCAAATTTTCACTAAAAAATTCAAATTTTCACTAAAAATTTAAATTTTCACTAAAAATTCAAATTTTCACTAAAAATTCAAATTTTCACTAAAAATTCAAATTTTCACTAAAAATTCAAATTTTCACTAAAAATTCAAATTTTCACTAAAAATTCAAATTTTCACTAAAAATTCAAATTTTCACTAAAATTCAAATTTTCACTAAAAATTCAAATTTTTCACTAAAAATTCAAATTTTCACTAAAAATTCAAATTTTTCACTAAAAATTCAAATTTTCACTAAAAATTCAAATTTTCACAAAAAATTCAAATTTTCACAAAAAATTCAAATTTTCACAAAAAATTTAAATTTTCACTTAAAATTCAAATTTTCACTAAAATTTTAATTTTCTCTAAAAATTTTAATTTTCACTAAAAATTCAAATGTTCACTAAAAATTCAAATTTTCACTTAAAATTCAAATTTTCACTAAAAAATTCAAATTTTCAATAAAAATTCAAATTTTCACTAAAAAATTCAAATTTTCACTAAAAATTTAAATTTTCACTAAAAATTTAAATTTTCACTAAAAATTCAAATTTTCACCAAAAATTCAAATTTTCACTAAAAATTCAAATTTTCACTAAAAATTCAAATTTTCACTAAAAATTCAAATTTTCACTAAAAATTCAAATTTTCACTAAAAATTCAAATTTTCACTAAAAATTCAAAAATTTAAATTTTCACTAAAAAAAATTCAAATTTTCACTAAAAAATTCAAAGTTTCACTAAAATTTAAAATTTTAACTAAAAATTCAAATTTTCACTAAAAGTACAAATTTTCACTACAAATTCAAATTTTCACTAAAAGTACAAATTGTCACTAAAAATTCAAATTTTCACTAAAAGTACAAATTTTCACTAAAAATTCAAATTTTCACTAAAAGTACAAATTTTCACTAAAAATTCAAATTTTCACTAAAAGTACAATTTTTCACTAAAAATTCAAATTTTCACTAAAAATTCAATTTTTCACTAAAAATTCAAATTTTCACTAAAAATTCAAATTTTCACTAAAAATTCAAATTTTACTAAAAATTAAAATTTTCACTAAAAAATTAAAATTTTCACTAAAAAATTCAAATTTTCACTAAAAATTCAAATTTTCACTAAAAATTCAAATTTTCACTAAAAATTCAAATTTTCACTAAAAATTCAAATTTTCACTAAAAAATCAAATTTTCACTAAAAATTCAAATTTTCACTAAAAATTCAAATTTTCACTAAAAATTCAAATTTTCACTAAAAATTCAAATTTTCACTAAAAATTTAAACGATAATCAATTTTCTTCAAACATTTTCATTTCTTCGCTTATTTCGCAAGTTTCACAAATATTTCGAAATAAAATTCGAATTAAACAAAAAAGGAATTTTTTATTTTTGCAATTTTTTATACCCTACACCATATGACCACCACCTTTAGGTAAACCATTCGTCTCAGTATCTCAGAATTGATTTTACGATGTTCTTGTTGTTTCTTGTTTTAAGTACCTCCCATATAAATGTATTCCGGGAATAAGATTTAATTAATAATATTGTAAAGCGATGCTTCAACTAATGCGAGGATTCGTTCATTACTTCTTACAGGTCCCATACAATCCCTCTTCCAAATATACGTTGATACAGTAATAATAGTTGATCGCATTTGGATAAATATAAGCAAAAATCGATGTGCAAAATTATACGAGATTCGATCCATAATTTCATACAGCTGCCATTTGATTCCCTACATAAATTCATTTCAAAACGAGTAAATTTCACATAAATTTAAATATCAAAATTATGTAATGTACACTTAAGAATAAATCTGGAAATAAAATTATACGAGGATCGTTCATTACTTTTTCGTTAAAACAATTCACAATCAACATTGTGGTGCAGGGTATTACATGTTCGGCTTATATTCGTACTTCTCAAACATTTCGTCAAATTTCAGTCTAACAGAAAACCTTATTTCACCAAATTATACGAACTCAATAATAAATTTTCATTTCACCAAGAATTTAAAAGAAAAATTTTTTTCACCAAAAATTATTGTGAGAGTTTTTATTGTAAGAAATTTGCATTTGATTTTCAAATTTCTTGCTAGTGCTAATTTTTTCTTCTCCACTGTTAATGCAAAAAAAAACAGCTTCTTGTTCTTGTCTGATGACGTATGAGTTATTTTGATAATAAAAAAATTCTTCATATCAAGTTGTTGTTTTTTTTTTTTTTTTTTTTTCGTTTTATTTCTTTGTTTCTAGTCTTGGCCTTTACTCAATTACTCAATATCTAATGATCTAATGGCCACACTTGCATTGATAAACAATTAGTTGCTCAATTACTCAAAAAACAAATAAATGCTCGCTCTCTCTAATGATGTTTTTCAAAAATCTTTGTTTTCGACAGAGTACGAAAAACTCGGAGCAAAATCTTTATCTTTAAATGATCTTAATTTTTACTCTTCTTTGAGAAGAATAAAAAATAAAACTCTTTTTTAACGTTTACAATTTTTAGAAATAAAATATTTATTATACTCTTCTTCAGAGTAAAATCTTTATTTCCAAATGATCTTAATTTTTACTCTTCTTTGAGAAGAATAAAAAAATAAAACTCTTTTTTAACGATTAAAATGTTTAGAAATAAAATATTTATTTTACTCTTCTTCAGAGTAAAATCTTTATTTTCAAATGATCTTAATTTTTACTCTTCTTTGTGAAGAACAAAAAATAAACTCTTTTTTGACGATTAAAATATTTAAAAGAAAGTTATTTAACTCTTCTTCTGAGTAAAATCTTTATATTCAAATGATCTTAATTTGTACTCTTCTTTGGGAAGGATAAAAATATAAAACTAAAAGAAGAGTTACTTCAGTTAAAATTTAAACATGATGAATATTTTCGAACTCACTCCACCACTCATCAAATCGAAATCTATATCGGCTTAGCTATGTCGGTCCATCTGTCTGTTGTTGACCCGCTCACATCCATAAAAATTGACAGAGTTAAACCAAATTTGTGCTGAGTATTTTTTATAGTCCTGAGAAATTTTCTATTTAAAACCAGCAAAATCGGTTCAGTATATTAAAATGATATTTGACGCAACCTCTAAGTTCAAGGAAAGAACCTTCCTAAAATTGTTAATTATATGTCAACAAAATTGAAAGAAATTTTGCCATAATATTAGGTCATATGCACTTCATTACCATTCCAAAAGTGATCAAAATCGATTTAGTAGAAAAAAGTTATAACTGTAAACATATTTTATAGATTCGGCATAGCCAAATATAGAATTGTTACATGTTTATTTTAACCTTTTTGACTTTTATCATTTTTTTAAATTAAAATCTTTTTCAAAAAGCGATAAAAAAATAAAACTCTTCATCTTTTTAACCAAAAATTTAACTCTTCGAAAGATCCAATCTTACGAAGAATAATAAAAAGAGTGGAAAATGTACTTTGGTTTTAGATCTTTCTTTATGATTTTATTATTGTTGTAATAAATAATTTACCGTAAGTTATTGGCCAAAAAGCAAAACAGAGAGCAAGTGAGAGAGACAGAGAGAACATAAATTCTTGAGTATTAGAGTAATAAAATATAAAATAAAGAGAGTTCTTGTATGAGAGTGTGTCTGGGTGTGTGTGTATGTGCGTGTGTGTTAAATATTATGGTTTTGTTATTTAATGTGTTCATTGGTTAAAGACTACAAACAATAATTTCAGTTGATAACGAGCATTTTAAACAAACACAACGTGTTTTAGCGGTTTTTTTCTATAAAACGTGCGTTGTCTTGGTGTTTTTAAAAGAAAATAAATATAAAACAAAAATTACAATAAAGTTGTTTTCAGATTATTTTGCGTAATAAAAATAAAAAAATTGAGAAAAATTAGAAAAAGCGAAAAAGAAAAAAAGATTTCAATGTTAGAAAAATAAATTCAATTGAAAATAAGTGAGAATGTTATATTCGGCTATGCCGAAGCTTTAATACCCATCAACACAAAGGCGAGTGAAGTAAAAACGTTATGTTGCATAGATATACACACATACACCCATAAACTCATTTATGATATTTAAGTTTTTCTTAAATATAATGGAGGAACATGTTAATGAGTCATAAAATCTGTTATATATTTGGCTTTTTTCTACTGAACCGATTTTGATAATTTTTTGGAATGATAATGAAGTATATATAACTTAATATTTTGGCAAAATTTTATTCCAATTTTTCGATTTATAATTGACAATTTTACAAAAGTTTTTAGCTTGAACGTAGAGGTTCCCCCAGATATCGGTATATTTCTTTTGAACTGATTTTGTAAATTTTAAGTAGGAAACTTCTGAGATCTATTACAAATACTCAGGCCAACAAGAGACAGACGAAAGGAAAGAATATTATATATACATTGTAGGGTCTAAGATGATTCCTTCTTAGCGTTACACACGGAATGACAATATACTTTTTTCACCGCTTGTGGTGGTGGAGGGCAGAAAAAAATTAAAAATAGTTTATCTAAAATATATCTAAAATGTTTTATTTTTTATAATTAACTTTAAAAAAAATAATAATAAAATTTTGAAAAATAAAAAAATGAAATTTAAAAAAAAATTCAAATTAAATTTTTGAAAACCAAAAAAATATTCATGGAAAAATTGTTAAAATATTTAAACAGCCATAATTTATAACAACAAAAAATAAAAAAAGAATATATTTATTGCAAGTTTAAAACGCAGAAATATGCAAATTTATACAACTTTATATAAAATAAATATTCAAGAAAATAATTTATATATATTTTTTGTCATTTTCTGAATAAATAAAAAAAATATTGTGAGTGTTTGAGCTTTCAAAAAATTTCTAGCTGAGTTTGCAGAAAAAAATAATAACAACTAAGCGTCTGTTTTAAAACAAATAATTTGCATTTTATTAAAATTAGATAACAAATTAAAAAAATAGTTTTTTAATTTTTTTTTTTTAATTTTCAAGAAAAAATTTCTAAAATTAAAAAAATTAATATGCAAATCTTAAAAAAAATATATATATAACGACAATAAAAAATATTTAAACCCCGTCTTTAAATTTATAAATAGAACAAAGAAAAAATTAAAAACACACAGATGAATTCAAGATAAAAAAATAATAAAAAATAAAATACAAGATTTTTGTTCATATTAAAAAATAAAAATTTAACAAAATAAAACAAGTTTTTGAAAGAAAAAAGAAAACGAGTGCAATAAAATAAATTTATTAAAATTAAAAATAAATATAAAGTTATAAAAAATAAAAAAAAAATCGAGTCGATTAATTTTAAAAAATCTAAAAAAAATTGTTAAAAACATATAAATAAATTAAATTAAGAAAAGGTCATTAAAAACAAATAATTTTGAAAAAAATAAATAAAATAAATTAAAAAATTAAGAAAAAATGAAAAAAAAAAAATTAAAATAACAAAATGCAATTAAATTTTTCCAAATAATTAACTTAAAAAAATTAAAAAAAAAAAAAAACAAAATAAAATAAAATAATAAAATATAAAAATAAAAATAAATATGAACAAATAAATAATAAATAAATAAAAATAAATAAATAAATAAATAAATAAATAAATAAATAAATAAATAACTAATTAACTTAATAAAAAACAAAATAAATTAAAAATAAAATAATAAAATATAAAAATAAAAAATAAATATAAATAAATAAATAAAAATAAATAAATGAATAAATAAATAAAAAAAAAATAAAATTAAATAAATAAAAATAAATAAAAAAATAAATAAATAAATAAATAAATAATTAAATAATTAAATAATTAAATAACTTTAAAAATTAAAAAAAAAAAAAAAAAAACTAAATAAATTAAAAAATAAGATAATAAAATATAAAAATAAAAGGTAATTTAAATAAATAAATAAATAAATAAATAAATAAATAAAAATAAATAAATAATTAACTTAAAAATTAAAAAAAACAAAATGAATTAAAAAAATAATAAAATATAAAAATATAAAATAAATAAATAAAATTAAATAAATAAAAATAAATAAATAATTAACTTAAAAAATTTAAAAAAATAAATTAAAAATAAGATAATAAAATATAAAAATAAAGATAAATATAAAAATAAATAAATAAATAAATAAATAAATAAATAATAAATAAATAAATAAAATTAAATAATAATAACTAAAAAATAAAAAAAAACAAAATGAATTAAAAAATAATAAAATATAAAAAATGAATAAATAAAAAAATAAAATAAATACAACTAAACAAATAAATAAATAAATAAATAAATAAAAATAAATAAATGGTTTATGAACAAAATTTGAAAATTAATAAAAAAAATTAATTACAAACTGCTTACTTAGAATCACATATGTAATATCTTTTAAAGGAACGAAAAATAATTTTTTCTCTATTTCCTTTAAATATAAAATAATAAAATAAAAATAAATCAATAACTTTAACAAAAAAATTACATTTAAATAAAAAACTAAAAAAAAAAATAAAAAAAATAAATTTAAAAAATAAATAAAAAATTAATAAATAAATTTTAAAAATAAACTAACAAAATTTTAAAATGAAATAACAACTTTACTTAAAATCGCCACAGTTCATATTTTAAACATCGATTTCCAAAATTTTAATAACATTGAAATATAAACATATAAAAATTAAGGTGGTTCAAAAATTGAATAAAAACATTGATAAATGAAGGCGTGGCAACGCTTTACACACAAAGGTTTTTTTGTTATTTTATAAAAAATATATTATTTTGTAAAATTTCATCAGAAATGATGAAAAAAATTTTATAAAAATAAGTGCTTATTTGGAAGCAGTTATGTAAGGGATAAAGTCACTTCCATTAATGAACAAGAGAATTTCACAGTGCGTTTATTTACCACCCATTTTCAAAATGCTAATCAGTAGTAAATGTACTAAATAAAGGTGAATTTCAAATTGAATAAAATTATTGATAAATGTGGGCGTGTCATCGCCTTAAATATGTTTAAAAATTTTGATTAGAAATTCCTGAAAAGAAAAACTGGTAACATTGTGTGTTTAGCGGCCTCTAACTGAAACTCATGGTTGGACCGTTTTTTATTTGCTTTGTAGAAGTACAAACATCTATCTGATTGGAGGCGTAGATGGTGATCCTTCTTGACCACCTCCAGTGGGTTGATTTTCTTAAAAATTCGTTAAAATAATTATGATTGAGAGAAACGATTCAAAAGTCCATAACAATTTATTGCCATAAAGAGTTTATCTCTTATAGTTTAAGCGAAATTTAAGTCGAACTAATTTTTAATCCCATGTTAACCCTTGTCACTTTTAAGTGGTCTGAAAATCCCACCTAAAGTAGACGTTCTTTAGTCACGTATTATGATTATACTCTACATCATCATTGGGGTATTATGCGTTTGTGCAAACGTTGTAACAGGCTGAAGAAATTGTCCTGCCACCTCTTTTTATATAACCATTCTACTCAGGACTCACTTCTTAGTCGATTTAACGATGTCCATGGCCGTCGATGTAAACATTGTGAACATGATGATGGCCTCACTTTTAAAGATCTCTTAATGAAATTTGACACGTGTCCATATTTCACTTAGGTCCCATACAAATGTTCCTCCCGGAATGGTTTAATCTAAATTTCTATTTTAATGAAATTTAACAAAAATCGGTTTTGCTGGGTCCATTATTTTACCTAAATCCCATACAAATGTTCTTTCTGGAATAAGGATTTCAGGTCACAAAATTTCAGTTTTTTTTAATGAAATTTAGCATAAATTAGTTTTGTAATGTTCTAAAACGATGTCCTGAATTATACGAGGATCGGTTTGTTATTTCTCATATGTCCCATATAACACCCCTTCCAAATATCACTTCAAAGAGCTTAAATCTTACATATGCGTTGGTGGTATTCTAATAAGAATTGATGTGAAAAATTTTACAAGAGTCGGTCCATAATTTCTTCTAGCTCCCATGTCAAGCCAACAAAAATATCCTTTAGAAACTCTACACCCAAATGATGTTAATACCATAATACTGTACACTTAAGCAGAAATTAAAAAACAACTTTATACAAGGATGGTTCACCTATAACCTACAATATGGTGTAGGGCATTGTAGGTTAGGACTTGGCCGCCTAAAACTTTTCTATTGATTTATTTTAATAAATTCTTTTCCTGTCTTTTCTATTATTTTACAGTCTTCAAATTAAGTTGATTTCAAAAAAATCACTTTTCATTCAAAAAAAATCTTTTAGCTTAAGCAACAAGTGACAGCAAAATTCATAATATAAGTTTTTTTCCCCTTCTTGGATTTCCCTCATTTTTTCCATGGAAAGCATCAGCAAATAAGTAAGACCAGCAGCTGTCAATATTTATATTTTATGGGAAAAAACGTCACAACAAAGTTTTTTTCAATTTAAATCAGCTTAAAATAAGCCAAATTTTGTATACCTCCGCCCCAAGTGTTGAAGAGAGGGTATATTAAATTGGTTATATCGTGTGTAACGCTAAGATGGAATCATCTTAGATCTCATAATGGATAATGTATTTATGCATCAATAAATCGATCTATTGTCCATCTGTCTGTCCGTCTAATTGTTCGTCTGTCTGTCTGTCTGTCTGTCTGTCTGTCTGTCTGGGCTCATTGAAACTGGTCTGAATATTTTAATGAAATAAACCGATATCTGAGACAATGTTGTATTTAAGAAAAACTTATATATACTTAAGACGTCTGTGAGTGTGTGTGTGAGTGTGTATGTTAGAAACATAACGTATTACACGCATTTGTGGTGGAGGGAATTGTAGATTCGTCATTGCCGTATACAGCATTCTGACTAGTTTTCGCATAAATCACTTGAAATATTTCGAAAGAAAAATTAACGAAATTTCTCAAAAAAATCCTCAACAGTTGCTTAAATAAAATATAATAAATAAAAAAATAAATAATTTTTTTTCAAATATTTTAAAGTTTAATAAGCGTGTGTTTCACAAAAAAAATAAAATATATAAATATTTCTTTGGCGTCATTTATTTGTTTATAAACAATTTTTTCTGAAGGTTAAAAATAGTCTCAACATTTTAAGTTTTTTTTTTTTGACACTTTTTTTTGTTATCTCCCTAATAATTCAGTGTTGTCAACAAAACTTCTATTTTGTTTTAAAATAAAATTAAATAAATTGTATTTAATTTGTTAAAAAAAAAAAATTATAAATAATTAATAATAAATGACATTTCCTTTTTTTCTGAACTACATGACGTATGATTAATATTAATAAGGGATTTTTTTAGATTTTAATTAATATCAGTGGAATTAATAACAACAGCAAAATAATTTAAAATGCATTTAAATGCTGAGATATTAATTAAAATTTATAAAGATAAGTCATTTAAGAAATGAAGTTCATATAAAAGTTATTAAGCTTCAAAGTCAAATTTTATAAAAAAATTAATAAAATATTTAAAAAATTACAATTTTCTTATAAATCAGTAATAAATAAAAATAATTAATTAACTATTTTTAAGAAGATCAATTGAATAAAAGTACTTAAAAAATAAAAATTCATATACCTTGAAAACACAGTGTTTGGATCATTTTTGGGAATTATTCCAAACTTTTGTACCGTTAAAGTTATATTAATAAAATTTTACACAATTATAGCTGAGGTGTTGCTAAGTTTATATAGAGAAGAATAGATCCCAATCAGATCAGGGGCGTAGTTGGTGACCCTTCAAAATTGCCACCTTAAGTATATTGATTTAAAAAAAATTGCCAAAAATTCATTTATGAATTGAAACAAAAGAAATTTTGTATATAGAGAGTCCTTGTTAATCCCTATAAAAATATGCTCTCATATATCTTTTATAGTTTTTGAGATATTTAAATAGTATTAAAAATTTCACCCATTTTCCCGTAAGTTTTTGGATTTTTTAAATTAGGGAGCCTTAATTAAGGCTCTTAAATTATTCAAAAAGATAAGCCAGATTCACTATGATTTCTAAATTTTGAATTTGAATTGATGCAATAACTATATAAAAATATAAATCTGTTAAAATCGATTATTAATCTTAAGCTGGAACTTCAAAAAAAATATTTTAAATTTTTTTTTCCCAAAAGGTGCCAACATTTACACACCGAAAAATTGTTGGTTTTGTCCTGAACTTTATAATCTTTTAAATATATTATAAAGAAAACTTCAAGAAAATCCGTATTAACTAAATTTGGATGAATTAAAAACAAAAATCTACTATTAAAATTTTAAAAATTTTTTAAAGAAAATTTTAATTCTTTTGTAAAAATCTCAAACTGCAATTTTGAAATCATCTTAAAATTATCTTTCATATAAAGCTGTATATATGAGGTAATTTTTCCAAGAAGTATTTTCTCCCAAACAGCCCTAATAACTACATGGTGATCAATTCAGTGAAAGAAGTCAAAATTTTTTACTTGATTTCTATGAATTGGGATTTTGGGTATTTTCTTACGGAAAAGTGGGAATATTTTAAATTGTCTGATTTGTGGACAAGTTTTGCATTATCATATTGAATTTAGAAGAAAAATCTTTATTGATTTCAATTTTATTAAAGTATGAATATTACTTTTGTTTTTCAAAAAAAAACAGCAAAAATTTTAAATTTTTAATTCTTCATAAATTTTTAACCCCAAATTAGATTTCAATTACTTTTGCTCTAAAAGCTGTAAAACCTCAAGCTCTAACGTTTTCATGGATATCAAATACTTTAATAAAAAGTTAATTCTGTTGCTGAAAATCTAATCTAAACCAGGCTTCCTCTAGTGGAATTAAGTTAATTTCCATACATATTATGAAACATTTTACTCGAGGTGGTTAAATTTGCAGAGTCACCAATTATGGCCCTGACCAGACAGGAATCTGTACTCCTCCAAATCAACTCAGAAACACCTTAACTATCTTTGTGTAAAAAATGATTCATATATTTTTAATGGTTCAAAAATTACAGAATTATTTCCCAAAAATATCGATTTGGTCAGATTGAGCATCCTTTTTAAAATTTTGATTTACTTCTGATCTCTTGACCTCCAAAGCGAAAGAAAAAGATTTTATTCCTTTAAATAATTTCTCTCTTATTATCAGAAATCTAATTTTCTTACTTAAATTATTCTGAATTTATAATAATTTTTATTATTTAACGTTTTAAATACCTGGATTTCAAGTCAGTCTTGTTGGCTTTTGATACCCACACCCCCCCTTTTTCCCTTGAATGAAACCAAAAAGGGGTTTTATTTTGAAAATGTTTATTTCTGATTTTATTGCGGACTACAAAAACGAATGCAATGAAAACATGCGATAACTGTCACCTAAACTGATTAGGATCACAAACAAACATTATATACGACTTTATATAATTTATTATCAGCAATTGCAATAAATGTAAATAAAAGAGAAAAAGTAAAAAAGGGAATAAAAGATAAATATGATTAATAAACAATTAAAGTTATTGTTAGACTATGAGAACTTAGTAAGCTTGCAAATTATAGTCAGGTCAAGGTCTACCATTATGATCGCAGGGAAATAAATATGTTTGTGTTTGGTGCATGAAATCATGACAAATAAAGCAAATTATGTAAGCACTTAATCACAATATGTTTGTGACACACCCATACTATTGTTATGGCTTAACCATAATATGATTATTATGACATTTATATAGAAGATCAGAAATTTTTAGTCTGATTGTAAAAGTTTTAATGTTAAAAAGGAATTAAAAAACAAGTTAGAATGTATGGTCGATCAAGCCCGACTTTCTAAATACCACATCGTCGATTAAAAATTTTAGTTACAAAAATTTATGAACAACCCTCGTATAATTAGATTTTATGATTTATTTTTAAGTGTGTAGTGCATTATCGCGATATTTAGATTTATGTTAAATTTATGAGTTTTAAAAATGCATATTTTTGGGGAGTGGAAATTGGTTTTATCTGGGAGGCTACAAGAAATTATGAACCAACCCTCGTATAATATTTCATATCGATTTTTGCTTATATCTATTTTAATTTAACCAATTTTTATTACAATTCCTACGTATATTTGAGATTTTTGACGATAAAAGCGATATTTGGAACGAGGTTTGTAGGGAACCTACGAGAAATAATGGGCCGACCATCGAATATTTTAGCACATTGTTTTAGAATATTATAAGACTGACTTGTGCCAATTTTTTTAATCGCTTTGTATTTAGGACTTTTATGACCTTAAAATCCTTTTCTGGAAAGAACATTTGTATGGGAGGTACCAGAAATATTGGGTAGACTTCGTCCCTGGGTTAAAATAATGATTTTTACCAAATTTCACCGAGATATTTTGAAAAAAATTGTGACCTGTAGACCATTGCAGAACGTTTAAATGTACAGGCTGCCGAACAAACAGACCGACAGACAGAGGAAAGGACATCATTAAATGGTGTAACATAATTTTTCTGCATGTTACTAACATCAGCAAAAACGCATAATATCCCAACCAATTTTCTGCGCCAAAAGAAAGGTAAATGTGTCCTGTATAAAACCGTATATACTTTCGCACCTGTTTAACCCTTTTTAATGAAAGCTTATTGCTATAGAACTTTTGAGGTCAAAATGGGTTAAAATTTACCACCAAAAGAAAGGTTAAGGTGACACCTTTTAAACCATGTATATTTTGAGTCTGTCTAAATTAATCGGTTTAACACTTTTTTGATTTAAATAAAAATTTTTACTGAAATTTTTAGAGTATTTATTTTTATATATTTTATGGAAGTTTTAATGGAATAGACCTATTTGGATCCATCTGTTTCACAAATTTTTAAATTTCAATGAAATAATGGAAAATAACTAAATTTGTCGAAAGGAAAAATCAAGCCATACAATGGACTTCTGACATTAGAAATTCAATCATAAACATCAATCCATCCATTTTTTTCTTTAAAAATTTTAAATTATGAAGTTCTTACGTCAGAAGTCTAATGCATTACAAGAGCCGTCAGACAGAAAACGCTTTTCTTGATATGATGCCAGTTTTGTGATATGAGAAATTTTTAATTTAAAAAAGAAATTTACTAAATTTGGATACGACTTGTAGGCAGATCTTTCTTTTCAGTGAATAAATGTTGCCACCTTTTTGTAATGAATTAAAAAAAATCTATTTTTTTTAAGTTTTAATTTCAGATTTTCAGGTAGGGCCTTTTTTAAGCATTCTTACTCAAAAAGACAAAAAATAAGGTTAAAATGGATTAAAAATTTATTTCGAATTGTATACCTTGGAAAGTATAAAAAAGAATCTAAATACCCTGACTAAGCGATTGACTAGATAAGGACTTGCACTCCACAAAATCAACTTAAAAATAAATCGGCTCTAAATGTATGAAATTCCAATCAGATATTTTTAACAGTTCAAATACTTTTTCTTCTATTTTACTTCCAAAAATTGAATTTTTGGTGAATTTTAAAGAAAACATAACCGAGTTGGCCAACTGTAGAGGGTCACGGACTTGAAAACACATTAACTCCAACCAGGTGAAATTTGATAAAGTTGTCTCTAACGGTTTTAAAGTTACCGAATTATTTCCAAAAAAATATCGAGTTGGATACACTGTGCATAGTGGTCAAGTTAAACGATATGGGTCATGATTTCAATATTCTTACCCCCCCCCTCCCGACGTTATGAGAATTTCTGTCGTTGCCTTTGGAAAATATAAACTTAAGATTTCTTTTCAAGATTCCAAAGAAATTAGAGTGTTGCAAAAACGCAAGAGTTTTACAGTTAAGTTAATGAATTTAGGTTTGACCTTTCACTGTTTTTTTGTTATCAGTCAAAAGCTGCAATTTATTTTCATGTGCCGAGTGCTGTTAACCCTCGTTGAAATTATCGTAAATTCATAAATTCTACAGTTTTTTTTAAAGGTTTTAAAAATTTTTTCACTTTATTAAGTGAATAAAAATGGAATTGCGAACATAATAAAATGGAACAAATAAGAATGTTATAGTCGGTCAAGTAATACCCTACACCACAATGCTGTTCATATATGGTAGTTAAGTAAAAGTAATGCACGACCATCGTATAATTTTATTTTGTGATTTATTTTTTAGAGAGTGAAATTTATGCATTTTTAAATGAATTTTTGAGGAGGGTTAAATGGGGGCTAGAAGAAATTATGGACCAACCCTCGATTTTTTTTATATCTTATTAATAGTGACATTTTGAACAAGCCTTATCTGGGACCAATGAGAAGCAATGATCGACCTTCGCAAAATTTGGCACAGAATTCCGTAAGACTTTTTTGTGACAAGTTTCTTTAAAATCGCTTCAAATTTAGGACTTTTTTTGAGCTTAAAACCTTATTCCGGGAAGAAATTTGTATCAGAGGTACCTGAGATACTGGACCGAATAATAATAATTTCAAAAATTTGGCACTGAATATCACAAGACTTTTTTCGCATTCATATTTAGGACTTTTACGAGCTTTAAATCTTATTCCGGAAGAATATTTGTATGGCAGGTACCTGAAATACTGGACTGGAAGATATCTCAAACATTGCGACCAGTAGAGTGTTCACCATCTATAGATGAACACCCAGCCGGACGGAAGTACATCGTTAAATCGACTTAAGTGATTCTAAGTCGAACGGTAAACCTAAAGATGGGTATAACAAACGCATAATACCTTAACCACCTACGGTAGTGTAGGGTATTATGTTACTTTAAATGCAATTTTTAACTAAAAAATAAAATATTTAAAAATCTATACAAAATCGTAAGCGAAAAATCAACATTAAAGAGTTATGTTGGTTTTACTTATAGCGGCAGAACTTTTTTAGTTTTAAAACTAAATCGAAATAATTTAATTAGATAATTTAAAGAGATATGGACAATTTTCAACTAATATATGAACCAAAAGTCGGGTTGTTAAAATTGACAATAAAATGTTGTGAAAATGTCATAAAATTGTTGATGACAGTCAAAAAAAATTCACTTTAAAGCTTAAAAATAAAATTTCAACTTTAAATCCCCAAAACAAGTTCCTTCACTAAAATTTCTAAAAATAAATTTAGATTCTCTGAGACAAAAAAAACTAGCAAATAATTAATTGGGTTAGATTTTATTTCATATACACTTTTTTCTGAAATTTGTTATCATTTCAGAATATTTTGTTTTCCTCAACATCAGTGGCAGTACCAACCTCCATAAAAATAGAAATAGCAACAACAAAAACCATTTAGAAAAAAAAACAACAACAACAAAACTTAAAAAAAATATATTTATTTTTAAACAAAAGTCTGCTGATTCTATATATACATATATACACACACATAAACATATACATACACATACACAAACATACATATTTAATTTAAAATAAATAATTTCTCGTAGACATTAATTTATTAAGTTTTTTAACCAGTTTAAGTAAAAGAAGTAAGAATACTATATTCGGCAATGTAGAATCTTCATTGCCCTACATCACAAATTCGTGTGAAGTAAATACGTAATGTTTCATACTTTTTTTTTTCAACTGAACCGATTTTGATCATTTTTAGAAAGATAATGAAGTTCAATTAATATTATGACAAAATTTCATTCTAATTTATCGCCTTATAGATGACAATTTTACGAAAGTTCTTAGCTTGAATTTAGAGGTTACCTCAGATATCGGTCTTTGCCTTATAATTTATACAAGCGATTTTGTTGATTTTAAATAGGAAACTTCTCAGGACTAAAACAAATATTCAAGCCGAATTTCATTGGATGTGGATGTGAGCGTGCCAACTACAGATAGATAGATGGACGAACAGACAGACACATATATATACATTATGGTCCTTCTTACTGTTACACATTGAATGACAAAGTTGATACACCCTCTTTACCACATGTTGCGGTGGAGTGTATAAACAAACCCGTTGAGTTCTATTGTCTGGCTAAATAGTTCAAGTGTTAAGTTCTAACAAACAACAAAATCTAACGAATAAATAAACCCGGGTTTTAGCTCACTAAAACTAATGTAAACAAAAAATTATAAAATTTAGAAGGAACTGAAATAAAGCAAAGATTTTTATTTCATAATGAAAATTGTAAAGCAAACCGGGTGCCAAAAATCGAAAGCTATAATTTGTTAAAGTGTTTATATTCTCCCTCCTTTTGGTATTAAAGTGCCTTTAATCAGTTTTCATCTTTAAAAGTTCTGTTCAATTGAACGTCAAAATCGATTATTAATGTTTTGTGTATCCAAATCCATATTTTTTGGATATAATTCTGTAACTTTTGTGTTAATCAAGATATTATAATGAAAATGAACAAAGTTAAAGCTCAGATGTTTCCAAGTTGATGTGCAGTAGCATAAGGCCCTATCTTGTCAGATGCCTTAACGGTAACCCTTCAACTTTAGCCACTTTGAATGTGACGATTTTTGAAAAATTATGATCAGATGGGGAAAAAAATCTGTAACTTTTAAACAATTTCAGATAACTTTATGATATTTTGTAAGTTGGAATAAAGGTATTATCGAATTCACTTTGAAAATACAAGCCCTTATCTAGCCAATGGCGAAGTGAGTGACCCTCCAAAGTTGACCACTTCGGGTATGAAAAAATTAATGTTAAAGTCATTTAACTGAGGTCAGATCCATATCTGGCCAGGGAGGTAGTCGGTGACCCTCTTTATTTGGTCATCTCGGATATGTTGGTTTTTTATTTAAATTCACCAAAAATTTATTTAAAAAATTTAAACAAACGAAAATTTTCCTATAAAAACCAAAAAAATGTATTTGTAGAACCATAAAAATATAATCGTCCTTAAATTATCTTTAATATATAACTATTGATATAACGTAAACATCCTAAAGGATTTTCCTGCCGGTTGACTGTTATAATGACAGCGATGACCATTTCGATTAAAAAGATCACATTTTTAAACAGGATTCATACGAATTGGGATTTTGGGTATTTTCTCATAGAAACATGGGAATATTTTCAATTATCTGATTTAAAGACAAATTCATATAAATAATATTGAAATTTCAAATAAGTATCGTTAATCGTTTCAGTGTTATTAAAGTTTAAATATTGATTTTATTTTATTTTTGGTGAAACAGCAAAAATTCGAAATTTTAAGTTCTTTAAAAAATTTTGACTTTAAATGAATTTCCATTTACGTTTTTTTAAGAAATTGTGAATCTCCCATTAACACTTGGGTAAAAAGCTTTAAACTTGGCTGAAAATCCATCCTTAACTAAGCTGCTTCCGATCAAATTAGTTATTTTTCAAACATTCATTTGCCCCTTTTCAGTCTAAAATTTTAGATTTCAAATCGTAACGAACATTTTTGCTTCTTTCCAAATCTGTTTGACCTTCAACTTTTGTTTGTTTCGAAACACAAAAATTATAAATATAAAATTTTGGGCAATTAAAATTTTGTTCGCTTTAGCAAAAACTTTAATTTTAATGACATTAAATTTTAACCAAAAAATAACAACAAAAACACTTCACCCTCAAATGACAAGTATTTCTATGAAATAATTATTTTAACGGTTTTATATAAACATATATATTTAATGCTATAATTATATACACATCTGCTATAGTATATAAAATGAATCGATGTTTGTTTTTACTTGTTGGGGACTTAAAAACAGCTAAATTACTGGGTCAGATTGTTTCTGAAATTTTCACGCGATGATCCCAATATACCTGAAAGTAATATAGGCTTTATAAAAAATCCGTTTGGACCAGGGGGAGCTGTATGCCCCATACACAGCAAATATTGATTGTCGAGTATATAAATAACTATAACTGCGAGAGTTTCTAAATTTGGTTCCTTTCACTTTTTCCAGACAGATAGGACCAGGAAGAGGGATACCCCCCTCCCCTACAAAGTAAATATTGATTACAAAATATCTAAATAACTTTAACACGATAATTTTCAAATTTGATCCTAAGAAACTGTTCAACAGAATAAAATGTAGAACGGATAGGATTTGGGGAGGGGGGGGGGGGTTGTTGTTGCACCCATTCAAAGCAAAAATACAACCCTAATTTGCAAATTTGGTCGCAATCACTTTCTCAAGGAAAAGTTTTAGTGGGCAAACTTTAGGTCGAATAGGATTATGGAGAGAGGTAGCAACCATACAAGAACAATTGAAGGGAGAATATTAAAATTTTATATCAGTTATTTTCTCGTGGACCCTTTTGGCTGGATAAAATGTTCCAAATACTTTCTTAAAAAACCATGGAACTTTTTCAGAAATTAAGACACAAAAATTTTTCTGTAAAACAGAAAATTGATGTCCATACAAAGAAAGAAAATGGAGACCCGATCCCATATACCCCAATTACTTAATAGCGAATATCTAAAGAAATACTTCATCTAGAGTTTCCCAATTTTGTCACTTTCGTATGAAACGATTTTAGTAGAAGATTTCTAAACGAACAAGTTCAGGGGGATTTGGAAAACTCTGTGTTGCATGAAATTGCTTCATAATTCATAATTTGGGAAATTTGTTTCAAGATCTGTGGCAGCAAAGCGCACCGGGAAAAAGTTAGCAGCATATAATTTTAAAATTATTTGTACGAAAAAAAACAAACCAAACAAAAATTTTGCGATGAACTTGAAAAAAATTTTCAAACATGCGATTTTTAAATTTGTTAAAAAAAGAAGAGTTTAAATTTATTTGCCAGACTTGATTACCACCTTTTTTGGAATTTCTATAAAAATTTATGTTTTAATTACTTTAAGTAATTTTATTTATATTATTTTTTACTTAATTAATTAAGTTCAAATAGAATTCAAATTTCAACCGCTTTTCTCTGTGCTTTAAAAAACGCTTAAATTTAAATTTTCAATTTTTTACAAATATTTATTTTATTTTTTATTTTTTATTTTTGAAATTTTAATTGTAAACAAAAAATTAACAAAAAAATCTTAAAATATAAATAAATGAATATTAATACAGACAAATTTACAACAACAACAACAAAATACACAAAACAATTAAAACAAAAATTTATTCAAATATTCATTAGTGGGGGATCTGACCGTTAAAAAGGGGGGAAATATTAATGTTTAATTTTAATTATTGAATACACATTTTACTTAATAATGAATAAAAAATAAATAATTAAAACTAAACAGCACGCAAATGTCTTAAAAAATATATATTGAAAAAAATTATGAATTTTTTATTACAAAAGCATGAGAAAAATAACCCAGCAAACAAAAATATTTCTCTTATATTTTTTAACTAGCACCGAACTGAAACTGAGCTGGAAATGAACTTGAACTGAATTAGAACTAAACTAGAAATGAATTAGAGCTAAACTAAAACTGAACTTGAACTGAACTGAATTAGAACTGAACAAGAACTAAACTGGAACTGAACAAGAACGGAACTAAAACTGAACTAGAACTGAACTGGAACTAAACTAGAACTGAATTAAAGCTAAACTAAAACTGAACTAGAACTGAACCAGAACTGAACTAAACTGAATTAGAACTGAACAAGAACTAAACTGGAACTGAAGAAGAACTGAACTAGAACTGAACTGAACTGAATTAGAACTAGAACTGAACTACTGAATGGAACTGAATAGACTGAACAAGAACTAAACTGGAAACATGAACTAGAACTGAACTAGAACTGAACTTAAATTGGAACTAGAACTATACTAGAACTGAACTAGAACTGAACTGAAAACTGAACTAGAAATGAACTGGAAAGAATCTAGAACTGAACAAGAACTGAACTAAAACTGAACAAGAACTGAAGCTAGAACTGAACTTAACTTGAAGTGGAACTAAATCTAAGAACTGACTAAACTAAACTAGAACTGAAACTGAACTGAACTAAAACTGAACTTAGAACTGAACAAGAACTGAACTAAAACTGAACTAAAAAACTAGAACTAATCTAGAACTCTGAACAAGAACTGAACTAAAACTGAACAAGAACTGAATTAAAACTGAACTAGAACTGAACTAGAAAGTGAAACTGGAACTGAACTAGAACTGAATTAAAGCTAAACTTAAACTGAACTAGAACTGAACTGAAACTGAACTAGAACTGAATTAGAATTGAACTGAAAAGAATAAAACTGGAACTGAAGAAGAACTGAACTAGAACTGAACTGGAACTGAACTAGAACTGAATTAGAACTAAACTAGAACTAAACTAGAACTGAATTAGAGCTAAACTAAACCTGAACTAGAACTGAACCAGAACTGAACTAGAACTGAATTAGAACTGAACAAGAACTAAACTGGAACTGAAGAAGAACTGAACTAGAACTGAAGTGGAACTGAATTAGAACTGAAGTGGAACTGAACTAGAACTGAATCAAAACTGAATTAGAACTGAACAAGAACTAAACTGAACAAGAACTGAACTAAAACTGAACTAGAAGTGAACTGGAACTAAACTAGAACTGAATTAAAGCTAAACTAAAACTGAACTAGAACTGAACCAGAACTGAACTAGAACTGAATTAGAACTGAACAAGAACTAAACTGGAACTGAAGAAGAACTGAACTAGAACTGAACTGGAACTGAATTAGAACTGAAGTGGAACTGAACTAGAACTGAATCAAAACTGAATTAGAACTGAACAAGAACTAAACTTGAAACTGAACAAGAACTGAACTAAAACTGAACTAGAACTGAACTGGAACTAAACTAGAACTGAATTAAGCTAAACTAAAACTGAACTAGAACTGAACAATACTGAACTAAAACTGAACTGGAATTGAATTAGAACTGAATTAGAACTGAACTGGAACTGAATTAGAACTGAACTGGAGCTGAACTAGAACATAGAACTGAATTAAAACTGAATTAGATACTGAACTGTTGAAACTGAATTAGAACTAAAACTAGAACTGAACTAGAACTAAAACTGAACAATAACTGAACTGAAAAACTGAACTGGAATGGAATTAGAATAAACTGAATTAGAACTGAATGGAACTGAATAGAACTGAACTGGAGCTGAACTAGAACTAGAACTGAATTGAAACTGTTAGAACTGAACTGGAGCTGAACTAGAACTAGAACTGAATTAAAACTGAATTAGAACTGAACTAGAACTGAACTAGAACTAAACTAGAACTGAACTAAAAACTGAACTTGAATACGAAGCAAAATTTGAATAAGAATCTGAACTGGACGCTAAGCCACAATCTAAACTAGAACCTCTAATCCAGAATTCGAACTAGAATCTGTATTATAGTCTGAATGAAAATCGTAACTAAAATCTGAGTGTAAATCTGATTAGAAACTGATCAAGTATTTAAACGATAATCTAATCTTAATCCTGACCTAACATCTCAACTAGAATCTGAACCAGTATCGTGACTGAAATCGAAATTAAATACTAAACTAGAATCTTAACCAGAATCAGAAGTTGAACCAGATTCTAAACTGGAATCTAGACTACAATGTGAATTAAAATCCTAAATAGAAGGTTCAGGGCCTGAATTAGAATTTGAGCTAACACATGATGTAGAATCTGAATTAAAATTTAGCCTGGAATTTGAACTAGAATCTAACTTAGTGCCTTAACTAAAATCTAAACTAATATCAGGTTCCGAATCTGTATTTGAATTTATATAAGAATCTGATCTTGAATATGGAGTTGAATTAGATTCTGTACTTAAATTTTAACCCTGATCGGAAAGATAAATATGAAAACATTATCTCTACTAGAGTTTAAATTAGATTCTGATCTAGAAGTCTGAATCTGGACTAGAATCTGAATTAGAATCTAAACCAGAATACTGATTCTTAACTAGAACTGAACAAACGTCTGAATCTGAGCCATAATATAGAATTTGAACTAACATTTTTTTTAGAATCTGAAGTAAAAGACTGAGAAAACTAGAATTCATTCTAGAGTCTAGATTATACTTAGAGTCTGGATTTTAGTCTGAACAAGAACCTGAACTAATAACAGAACTAAAATCTAAACCAGAATTGGAACTAAACTAAGTTCTTTACAAGGATCTAAACTGGAATCTATACTAAATTCTAAATTAATATCTGAAGTATAAAATAAACTGGAATCTGAAACAATTATCTGGACTGGAATCTAGTGTCTGCTGGGTTAACAGTTATTTTTTTCCAAGACAAACAATTTGATGACATTATTTTCAACATTTTCTAATAAAAACGTACAATAAATAATAAAATATTTAACGCAACATTTCAATAAAAATAAAATGCACTTGAAAAAATGGCAAAAATATTAGAAACAAATGTATATCTGTGATTGATAATGTCCGGCACTTAAGAATGTACATATGTACATATGTATGTGTATTTCAAAAACATTTTTCTTTTAACGGAAAACATTAAGTCCAATGGCTACACAAAGTGTGACCCTGTTAGAATAATGAAATGGAAATTATAATTTAAAGTAAAGAGTGAGTGCGGAAAATTTGTAACAGCATTGATTGATATATGAATGAACGTAGAAATTGCTACTTAAACTGATACTGAGAAACCTTCCACTGCTCTGTGGAAAATCCGTTAATATTTAATAACTTTTTTTTAGATATTTTTAGTCAAAGTTTCCTATTTAACAAATAAAAAAGAATTATGGTTTTAATATCATTTTTATGTATTTATGATGGCGTTATAAATAAGCTAAAACACGTAAAAATGCTTTATTCGGTTATGTCATCGTCTCATCAGCACTTGTGGTGATGAAGGGTAAAAAAAAGTATTTGAAAAACCAGAAAAATGTTTTATTCGGTCCAGACCGACTATGTAATACCCTTTACCGCACTATTGGTTTACAAAAAATTTATAAATGGCCCTCGTATAAACTGTTTTCCTTATTTAAGCTTATGTGTGCAGTAGATTATTATGATTTTAACGCTTTTGTAAATGTATGCATTTTAAAAAGATTTTTTTCTGCATGAAAATTATGGACCGACCATCGTATAATTTCTGGGTTATATTTTTTGCTTTGCGACACAATATTTAATAATATCATAATATCTATTTGCGCTAAACTAAGGAAAAATCGTCTTATATTATGAAATGAGCTAAAAATCCCATTTCGAGAGGACATTTGTATAAAATAATAATAAACAATTTTAATATACTTCCTTGGGCCAAAATTTCAAAACTGCAATTCGTACTTTGCTAACAAGCTTTACATGGAGAGCCAGCATAATACCCAAACCAACTACGGTGGTGTAGGGTACAAAAAGAAACATTTTTATGTGACTTTATGGTCGAGTGACAAATTTTATTAAAAAGTGAACAAACAAATAGAAAAATATTTTTAGAATGACAAATAACAAAAAAAGAAGAAAGAAGTTATTGTTTATTGAAGTGTGAAAATCGGGAATTGTGAAAAAATCGAATGTTTGGGGAGAAAAGTGTGATCAAAGTAAATAATCAATTTCGAGGGGTGATAATAAGTTATTAATGATAATTATAAGCAAACAAGAGAGAATGCTATATTCGGCTACGACGAATCTTCAATACCCTCCAACACAAAAGCGTGTGAGGTAAATACGTTAAGTGCTGTTAAATATAAACCAAGAAGACTTATTGAACTGATTTTAATAAATCCATTCCATTTTTCGTTTAAACTTAGAGGTGCCCTCAGAAATTAGCGATACACACGGAATGACAAAGTTAATATACCCTCTACACTACTTGTGGCGGTGGAG
Organism: Cochliomyia hominivorax; assembly: GCA_004302925.2. Classification (NCBI taxonomy): domain Eukaryota; kingdom Metazoa; phylum Arthropoda; class Insecta; order Diptera; family Calliphoridae; genus Cochliomyia; species Cochliomyia hominivorax. Next base: position 13,375,968 of record PYHX02000467.1, read on the forward strand.
TGTATAAAAAGAAATATTTTTAAGATTTTTTTTAATAAATTAGCGACACAAAATTTTAAAGTGTGAAATTTAGTTTATTTTTATTGAAAAAAACTATAAAAAATAGTCAACAAAAATTAGTCATTTGTGAGAAAACTAATTGAAAAAAGTGAGAAATATTTAAAGTGGGAAATTTCTATTAATAAATTAAATAAAATTTATAAAAAAAGTTGTAAAAACCCTTAATTTTAAAGTCAAATTTAATTAATTTTTCTCTGACGAAAACAAAATTAAAAAATTAAGTGTAAAATAAATAATTTGAATAAATTTTCAATAAATAATAAACTAATTTAAAAGCTTTTTAAAAACAAAATACAATAACAAATTAAAATAAATAAGAATGTTATATTCGGCAATGTCGAATTTGCAATACCCTCCACGAAGAAAAATGGTTACAAGAAAATAGAAAAATATGTAACTGTTTTTCTTAAATACAACACAGAGACACTTAATGACTCATAAAATCAATTATATTTTCGGCTATAACTTTCTTTCTACTGAACCGATTTTGATCACTTCTAGAATGGTAATGAAGTTACATACAACGATTTAAAATTAAAACGAACGGACGTAGCTAAATGGACTTAGATTTTGTTTAAATGCAAGAATATATATACATTATGGGGTCTAAGATAATTCCTTCTTAGCGTTACTCATGGAATGACAAAGTTAATATACCCTCTTCACCGCTTGTGTTGGTGGAGGGTAAAAAAATTAATTTTAAACATAAATTTTGAAAGTGAAATGAAAAATTTTATAAAGATACTACGGGCTTGTTCGGTTAAGTTCTATTTCAATGGAAGTCATTTTCTTATTTCGTTCTACTTAAGACTTTTGTTCAGATAGTTCACATTCAGATTTTTACACGGGTTTCAGTCTAATTCTAACTTTATTTCTATATACAATTTAATTTAGATTCTAATTTGGAATTTACTTCACAGTTTTATTTGTTCAGATTCTAATTAAGCTTTAACTGCAGTCTAAATTTTAGTTCACATTTTGATTCAAATTCTTATTCAGATTGTAGTTCAGATTCTATTTTAGACTACAGTTCAAAGTTTAGTCGAAATTCTGGTTCATATTTTGGTTCAGATGCTATTTCCAGTTCCGGTTCAAATTCTAAAATTAAAAAAAAAAAACTAAAGAAAAAAATCTAAAGAAAGATCTTTTTTTAAATCCAACTTTTAAAGTCAGATTTAATAAACACCTCTTTTTATTCACTATCGAAAACAAAATCTCAAAATTAAGTGTTAAAGAAATAATTATAATTAGATTCTATTTTAACTTCTTGTTAAAATTCTCGTTCAAATTCTGTTACAGTTTCTAGTTAAGATTAAGTTTTAGACTCTAGTTGAGATTCTAATTCGGATTCGGATTCTGATTCTGATTCTAATTCTGATTTAGATTTAGATTCTTTCCCAGATTGTAGTCTAGTTCAGATTATAGCCTAAATTCTTGTTCAGATTCTAATTCAGATTCAGATTTTACATAAAATTTAGATTTTAGTTTAGAATATATTGAAGATTCTGATTGAGATTTAACGTAAGATTTTCAGTCAGATTCAAGTTCAGTTTTAGTTCAGTTCCAGTTCAGTTCTAGATCAGTTCTAGTTCAGTTCTAGTTCAGTTCAGTTCTAGTTTAGTTCTAGTTCAGTTTCATATAAGTTCCAGTTCAGTTTAAGTTCAGTTCTAGTTCAGTTGTAGTTCAGTTCTAGTTCAGTTCCAGTTCAGTTCTAGTTCAGTTCTGGTTCAGTTCTAGTTCAGTTCTGATTCAGTTCTAGTTCAGTTCCAGTTCAGTTCCATATAAATTCCAGTTCAGTTCTATTTTAGTTCTATTTTCAGTTCTTATTCAGTTTTAGCTCAGTTCTAGTTCAGTTCCAGTTCAGTTCCATATAAGTTCCAGTTCAGTTCTAGTTCAGTTCCATATAAGTTCCAGTTCAGTTCTAGTTCAGTTCTAGTTTAGTTCTAGTTCAGTTCCATTTCAGTTCCATATAAGTTCCAGTTCAGTTCCATATAAGTTCCAATTCAGTTCAAGTTCATTTCTAGTTTAGTTCTAGTTCAGTTCTAGTTCAGTTCTAGTTCAGTTCTTATTCAGTTCTAGTTCAGTTCCAGTTCAGTTCCAGTTCAGTTCCAGTTCAGTTCTATTTTCTATCGTTTTTTTCCCCATGCAACCCCACTGTTTCAAATTCATTTGATTTTCCACATTTACAAGAATATTTACATTCACATATGCACAGTGGATGTGTATACTTTGTTGTTGTGTAAATGTTTTTTTGTTTATGTTTCAATACAACCATACAAACATACATAAATAAACAACCATCAAACAAACTAGACAATTTTATGCTTTTTTAATACACAATTTTACAACTACAAATTGGTTTGATGCATACAACAACACAACCGAAACAAAATGTAAACAAAACGAAAGCAAATCGCAAAAAATATACGAACTAGAAAATTTTATAAAATAAAAACAAACGAATAAAAATACACGTTGTAGCAGTATTTTTTTTTTTTTTTTTTTTTGTTTTTACTTTTTTGCAGTAAATAAAAGAACCGTAATAAATGTTCTCTCCCTTGCAAAGAGTGAGTTTGGTGAATTTAATATAAAGTTAATGGAGGGAGAGCAAAATAAGACAAATAAAAAATTGAATATTTAGAAGAAAAAAAATAAAGAATTTACAAAAACAAATTAATGGAAATATTGAAAAGAGAAAAAATCTAAGGAGAACAAAAACAAAGAAGCATAACTGAGAAAAACACAAAGACAATAACAATAACTTTATCAACAGTGAGAGCAACAATTATTAAGAAAAACACAAACACACACACAAATGTGAATAGAAATAAATAGAAACAAGAAAGAATGCTATAATCGGCTATGCCGAATCTTTAATAACCTCCACCATTATACTCATTAGTTAATGCATTATGTTTCATACATACACACTCACACATACATTCATATAGCAAAGCAACATTTAATGGATCATAAAATAAATTATATTTTTCACTATAACTTTTTTACTACTGAACCGATTTTGATAATATTTGAAATGGTAATGATGTATATGTAACCTAAAATTCACTCTTATAATTGATAATTTTATGAAAGTTCTTCCCTTGAACTTAGAGGTTGTCTCAGATATCGGTATATTTCCTTCAACTGAACTGATTATGCTGCTTTTAAATAGGAAACTTCTCAGAACTATAAGAAATACTTAGACCAAATTGAATTCTGTGATTTTTTTCAGAATATGAACGTGCCAACAACAGACATACAGTGTATCTAAATTGTTTTTTTCGGAAAAAAATTCTGTAGCTTTTGAACCGTTAAGGATAATTCTGAGATGTTTCCTAGTTGATTTGGGGGAAAACATATGATTGGGGGCGTAGTCAATGAGCCTCAAAAGTTGATAACCTCGGATATGAAGGTAATTAAAAATTCGGCAAAAATCTATTTTTGAGAGAAAAAAATAGTCCTTGCAAATGTCTGTAACAAAGTGTGATGCCTGTTTTTTAAGATAGCGTACTTTCTGTAGGTCCTAAAATATTTTAAAAATATGTAAAAGATTCTCTATCAAATTCTTAAAAATATTGGTGCAATAACTGTAAAATTAAATCCATCCATTAAATATTTATATTAATCTGAAGTTGAAACTTTAAAGGATTTTATATGTTTTTTTCGGGATTTTCACAAAAAGGTGGCAACATTTATTCACTTATAAAAACATTTTTTTTGTTCGGTGCTTCATAATTTATTTAGTGTTTTATAAAGAAATAAACTAAATTAGTAAAATTAATCCGAACGCCATTGGGACAGAGATATGTTCACAAGCTCTATCCAAACTGGGTCAATTTAGGAATTTTTTTTTAAGTTCTCAAATCGCAAAGCTGAAATCATTTTTTAAATTATCTTTAATGTATAAATACATATGAAGGACATCCCAAGTAAAGACAAACAATCATTAAGATTTTGGGGATTTCCATATGTAAAAGTGGGAATCTTTTTAATTCACTAAATTATGGACAATTATAAAAAGTTGTTATTATAATTTATCGATTTATAATTTATGTAGTTTTATGAAAGGACTTCCCTAGAATATAGAGGTTGTCTCCAATATTGGTCTATATTTTTTTAATATACTAAACCAATTTTGCTGGTTTCAAATAAGAAAATTTTCAGAACGTATAGCAAATACTCAGTGCCAACGACAGATAGACGGATATAGGCAAATCGACTCAGATTTTGAATTGATGCAAAAATATATATACATTATGACATCTGAAATGATTCTTAGCGTTACACACGGTATGACAAATTTAAAATACCCTCTTCACCATTTGTGGTGATGGTGGATTCATAAATAAGTGCTTATTAGAAAAATAGAAATAATTAAAGTGTTTTCCATATAAAAAAGTATTTAAATTAAGTGATATTAATTAAATGACTTAATTAAAAACAAATCAATTTAAAACAATTTAATTAAAACCTTAAAAAAATATATTTTATTTTTAAAAATAAAGAAAGAGAGTAAAATAAAACCTTTAAAATCTAATTACAATGACTAAATTAGTCATTTTAGTGAAATAAATTAAAATTTCAAACATTTTTATTTGTCATTAAAATCACAATAAAATGTAAATTAGTTGATTTGAAACAACAAAAAAAAAACAGAATCTAAAATAAAATAAAATTATCATTAAATTGTACTTTTACTTGAAATGACATTAATGACAAATAAAATAAATTTACCATCACATAAACAAACAATTACAACAACGATAACAAAAATTCAATAAATAATTCAATTCTCTTTATTATTTATAATCAAACGAAATTACAACAAAAACAAATATATATTTTTTTATTATAAAAATAAATTACAATAAAATTGAACGTAATGAATTATAAAAATCAAAAAAAATAATAAAAAAATTGCAATAAAACCTAAAGTATTTATTGATATGCAACAATGTTGCAAGCAAGTGCAAAAACACACCAATTGCGACAATTTCAAACAATAAAAACAAAATACAAATAAATAATCAAACAGTTTTATCAGTGATGGAGATTAATCGTTTGTCAGATAAACATTTTTTTCTATTGAAGATAAATATTTACAAATAATTGTGAAAAGGAGGGTAATCAGTGATAGAACAAAGAAATAAAGTAAATAATTAACTGTAAAATTCTTATCACATTTTAGTAAAAATTCAACTAAAACTGATTTAGAACCGGAACTAAAACTGAACTGGAATTAAACTAAAACAAATTTTTACTAAAAATTCAAATTTTCACTAAAAATTTTCACTAAAAATTGAAATTTTCACTAAAAATTGAAATTTTCACTAAAAATTGAAATTTTCACTAAAAATTCAAATTTTCCACTAAAAATTCAAATTTTCACTAAAAATTCAAATGTTCACTAAAAATTCAAATTTTCACTAAAAATTCAAATGTTCACTAAAAATTCAAATTTTCACTAAAAATTCAAATTTTCACTAAAAATTCAAATTTTCACTAAAAATTCAAATTTTCACTAAAAATTCAAATTTTCACTAAAAATTCAAATTTTCACTAAAAATTCAAATTTTCACTAAAATTCAAATTTTCACTAAAAATTCAAATTTTCACTAAAATTCAAATTTTCACTAAAAATTGAAATTTTCACTAAAAATTCAAATTTTCACTAAAAATTCAAATTTTCACTAAAAATTCAAATTTTCACTAAAAAATTCAAATTTTCACTAGAAATTTAAATTTTCACTAAAAATTTAATTTTCACTAAAAATTGAAATTTTCACTAAAAATTGAAATTTTCACTAAAAATTGAAATTTTCACTAAAAATTGAAATTTTCACTAAAAATTGAAATTTTCACTAAAAATTGAAATTTTCACTAAAAATTGAAATTTTCACTAAAAATTGAAATTTTCACAAAAAAATTGAAATTTTCACTAAAAATTGAAATTTTCACTAAAAAATTGAAATTTTCACTAAAAATTGAAATTTTCACTAAAAAATTCAAATTTTCACTTAAAATTCAAATTTTTAATTAAAATTTAAATTTTCACTAAAAATTCACAATTTTACTAAAAAATTCAAATTTTCACTAAAAAATTCATATTTTCACCAAAAACTGAAATTTTCACTAAAAATTCAAATTTTTACTAAAAGTTCAAATTTTCACTAAAAATTTTAAATTTTCACTAAGAAATCAAATTTTCACTAGATATTAAATTTTTTACAAAAAATTCCAATTTTCGCTAAAAATTTAAATTTTTAACTAAAAATTCCAATTTTCATTTCACATCCATTTTTCACTAAAAATTAAATTCATTAAGGGAGTAAACTAAAATCTTAAATAGAATATTAGATGAAATATAAACTGAACTGGAACTGAAATAAAACTGAACTATAACTAAGCCAGAAATGAAGTAATTTGATGAATTTCTTTGGCACGATTTATAGTTTTTTTGGAAAGCACATTCTTGAGAAGAGTCCCACTGTGCAATAATTGAAGGGTCTTAATTGATAAGGCCTTTCAATTAGGCCTTTTCTTTTACATTCCTATGACAAACATAAAAAATTAATAAATACTAATTATCATCCATTAATAATTTTTTATATTAACAAGGCCAAATTGAAGCACACGTTTGGTCTTTTATTAGACAACGAATGATCGATCGATCTTGTGAATTTGTGAAATAAATAAGAAAATGAAAAAATGCACAAAGAGACCACAAAAAATATGATGTATAATTTGGAGATGATTCAACAGAAATATTTTTTCTCGATCGTCTGCTTCTTCTTCGCTTAATATGTAAACAAATATTTTTATAAAAAAAACTACATAAACAATAAATAAAATTATAAACATTTAACATATATAATCTAAACAAATAACAAATCATACAGAAAAATAAACATTAGGGTTGTAACGATTTTAAAAAATTTATAACAACATTTTTAAGAAGATTTATAAGAGGGAAAAGTAAACTGAATTTTAATTTCCTTATTCTGGGTATGAACCTAATGATGCAATTTTTCACATTTTCTATGGCGAAATAGCAAACATGATGTCTGGCACAATTATGCAGCATCAATTAATAATCATCCGTGTAATACGCCCACAATAAAGTTACCTTTACAGTGAAATTTTTATATTTATTTTGCATTTTATTTATTTTACTTACTGCACTATGGGTCAAATGGTTAAAATTATAAAAAACCATTATAAAAAACAATCCACAAATTAAGAAGAATTGAATGGGATCTGATTGAACTGGAACTGATATTTAATTGAACAAGCAGTGCTTTAGAACTGATCGTGAAATGGATCAATATTAATTTAGAACTGATAAAACAATAACTAGAACTGGGGTATAATTGATCTAGAAAGAACTTAAAACAGATCTACAATTATTTACAATCCGATCTGGAACAGAACTAAAACTCCTCCATAATTCATTTACAAACGATCGAATAGAGATCAGTTGTTGAATTGAAATAAAATGGAACTGATGTATAATTGATCTACAAAAACTAAATATGATCTAGAAATTTAATTAGACTGATCTAAAAATTATATAGAAATGATGTGAAATTCATTTATATTGATGTAGATCATAACTAAATTTTTTCCAGAACTGATCTTGAATTCTACCAAATTGATAAAGACAAGAACGAGAACAGACTTGTAGTTGTCTATGAAACGTTAGTTGAAATTTTATGGAACTGAACTATAATTTACCTAGAACAGAATTTCAGAACTCATTTGAAATTGATCTATGATTGACAATTGATCTTGAAATGATGAAAAATTATATAGAAATGATCTCGTTCTGGATAAACTTGAAGTGATCACTAAATGATATACAATCAAAATTAAACTAATCTAGAATCAATAAAAAATCTGATATTGAACTGATCGGGAATTGATCTAGTATATATTACTATGAGATAGAACTGATCTACAATTGATCTGAAATATCAATACAATCTAGAATCAATAAAAAAACTGATATTGAACTGATCGGGAATTGATCTAGTATATATTACTATGAGATAGAACTGATCTACAATTGATCTGAAATATCAATTCAATCTAGAATCAATAAAAAAACTGATATTGAACTGATCGGGAATTGATCTAGTATATATTACTATGAGATAGAACTGATCTACAATTGATCTGAAATATCAATACAATCTAGAATCAATAAAAAAACTGATATTGAACTGATCGGGAATTGATCTAGTATATATTACTATGAGATAGAACTGATCTACAATTGATCTGAAATATCAATTCAATCTAGAATCAATAAAAAAACTGATATTGAACTGATCGGGAATTGATCTAGTATATATTACTATGAGATAGAACTGATCTACAATTGATCTGAAATAGCAGTAGAATATTTTTTTATATTTTATTGATTCTAGGAATGATCAGAGTTTATATAAAATTGGATTTTATAAGATATAGAGATTTTTAAAACAGATCTAGAATTTATCTAGAACTGATCTACATTTATTTAGCTGAACTAGAACAGATCTAGTGCTGATCTAAAGTCGGTTTAGATAATTTTTAGAACTAACCTAAATATGTTATATATATATTCAGTATTGATTTAGATCTGATCTTCTATATATGTAGAACCAATTTAGAAGTGAATTAGAACGTAACCAGAATGGGACATAAATAGAACTGATCCATTATTGAACACTAGAACGGGATTATTACTAATCTGGAAGTGGACCAGAATTGATCTTGAACTAAATACATATTTTAAATAACAATTAGTAGAAATCATTTAAGTGTGGTTAAAATCTTTTCTTATTCAATCCCATAGTGCAATGACACCAACTCAATAATTACTATTTCGAAATACCATAAAAATGACAGCAATTTCTACATGTTGTTATTTCATGTAGTAATTAGTAATTAAAAGATTAAATTAAAACCAGACCCCGAGTACATAAACTCGAGACATTTTGTCCGTCAGTCACAGCTGCATTCGTGTATTGTGAAATCGAAAATACTTAAATTCACTTGTTGACATGTGAATCAAGAAGATTTTTTAAGATTATTTTTTTTTCTGTTTCCATTTCATGTCAGATTTGTGTGGGTGTCGGAATATTAACAATATTTCATCCATAATTCTGTTTGATTTTCTTTTTGTGTTAAATAAATGAAAAAAATTATATTTTTATAATTAAAAATATAAAAAAATGAAGACAAGCGCGGAAATGTTTTAATTTATTTTCATTTTTGGTGGGGGAAGTTTGGAGAGGTAATTGATATAAGAAATGGCTTTAATATTTCGATATTTTAAGAAAATATTGGAAAAAATTAAATTTAAATCTATAGACGAATCTAAATTAATTTGAATTTTTAGTGAAAAATTTGAATTTTTAGTGAAAAATTTGAATTTTTAGTGAAAAATTTGAATTTTTAGTGAAAATTTGAATTTTTAGTGAAAATCTGAATTTTTAGTGAAAATTTGAATTTTTAGTGAAAATTTGAATTTTTAGTGAAAAATTTGAATTTTTAGTGAAAAATTTGAATTTTTAGTGAAAAATTTGAATTTTTAGTGAAAAATTTGAATTTTTAGTGAAAAATTTGAATTTTTAGTGAAAAATTTGAATTTTTAGTGAAAAATTTGAATTTTTAGTGAAAAATTTGAATTTTTAGTGAAAAATTTGAATTTTTAGTGAAAAATTTGAATTTTTAGTGAAAAATTTGAATTTTTAGTGAAAATTTGAATTTTTAGTGAAAAATTTGAATTTTTAGTGAAAAATTTGAATTTTTAGTGAAAATTTGAATTTTTTGGTGAAAAATTAGTTTGGATTCCACAATAAATTCTTGTTTCAATTCTGGTTCAGACTCTTGTTCAGATTTTTATTTAGATTCTATTTCAGGTTTTCATTTAGACTGCATTTCAGATAATTAGTCACTCTTTAGTCCTGATTCTGGTTCAAATTTAAGTTCTGATTCAAGTTCATATTCCACTTCAAATTCTAGTTCAGATTCCGGACTAGATTCTTATTCAGATTCTACATCAGAAACTAATTCAGATTTAAGTTTCGATTCTAGTTCGTACTGCATTTGTGATAATTAATTAGACTTTAATTGAGATTCTGGTTTAGATTTTAGTTCAGATTCCAGTTCAAATTCTTGTTTCAATTTTAGTTTAGACTCTATTTCATCATCTAGTTCTGATTCTACTTTAGATTCGAATTCAGATTTTAGTTCAGATTCTAGTTCAGACTGTATTTCAGTTAATGATTCAGACTCTAACTCATATTTTAGTTCAGATTCTTATTAAAATTCCAAACCAGATTCTTGATAAAATTTTAGTTTAGACTCTAGTTCAGATTCAAATTCAGATTCACATTCAGATTCAAGTTCAGATTCTAGTTAAGACTGCATTTCAGATAATTTATCAGGTTTAAGCTGATATTCTGGTTTAGATTCTTATTCAGATTCTACATCAGAAACTAATTCAGATTTAAGTTTCGATTATAGTTCATACTGCATTTGATATAATTAATTAGACTTTAATCGAGATTCTGGTTCAGATTTTAGTTCAGATTCCAGTTCAAATTCTTGTTTCAATTCTAGTTTAGACTCTATTTCATGATCTAGTTCTGATTCTACTTTAGATTCGAATTCAAATTTTAGTTCAGATTCTAGTTCAGACTGTATTTCAATTCTGGTTCAGACTCTTGTTCAGATTTTTATTTAGATTCTATTTCAGGTTTTCATTTAGACTGCATTTCAGATAATTAGTCACTTTTTAGTCCAAATTCTGGTTCAAATATAAGTTCTGATTCAAGTTCATATTCCAGTTCAAATTCTAGTTCAGATTCCAGATATAAATTTTGATTCAGATTTTACATCAGAAACTAATTCAGATTTAAGGTTCGATTCTAGTTCGTACTGCATTTGAGATAATTAATTAGACTTTAATTAAGATTCTGGTTTAGATTTTATTTCAGATTCCAGTTCAAATTCTTGTTTCAATTCTAGTTTAGACTCTATTTCATGATCTTGTTCTGATTCTACTTTAGATTCGAATTCAGATTTTAGTTCAGATTCTAGTTCAGACTGTATTTCAGTTAATGATTCAGACTCTAACTCATATTTTAGTTCAGATTCTTATTAAAATTCCAGACCAGATTCTTGTTAAAATTTTAGTTTAGACTCTAGTTCAGATTCAAATTCAGATTAACATTCAGATTCAAGTTCAGATTCTAGTTAAGACTGCATTTCAGATAATTTATCAGGTTTAAGCTGACATTCTGGTTAAGATTTTTATTCTGATTCTAATTCAGGATGTTCAAATTCTAGTTCAGACTCTAGTTTTGGTTCTTGTTCTAATTCTACTTCAGATTCCAGCTCAGATTCTACTTCAAATTTTAGTTCAGCTTCCAATTAATGCTCAAATTCTAGTTCCAATTTTTCTTTAGATCTGTCTGGATCAAATTCCCGATTATTTGCTCATTTTTCTTATCGGTTCTTAATTACAAAATAATTTGTTTGGAATTTAAGTGATTTTGTATTATCGTTTTTTTTCCACAAAAATTTGAAACATTTTTTATTTATTTCAAATCCATTGAACTTTTATCGTTTTATGTTTTTTTTATTCCAAATTCCCTTCCCATTCTACGTCAACAAAATAAAATCAATGAACTATAAAAAAAGAGTCAACCATTTGATGATTGACATTCCATCATTCATTATGGTTTTCAATTTAAATCTACTGAAAATGAGTGAATTTGTGAATGTGAAACTTTGTACAGAATTATCATGTTGAGTTTATTATATTTAACGACTTCGGACCTAAAAAAATGTTACAAATTTCATACAAAAAAATTTACAAAAAAAAAGACATTGAACTTGAATTTAATCGCAATATGGAATATTTAAATTTAATACTCGAATAAAAATACAATCAGACAAACAAACAAACAAACACTTGTATAAAATTATAAAGTTACAAAAAAACAAATAAGAATACTGTATTCAGCTATGCCGAATCTTCAATACCCTCCACCATATATGTTTGTGAAGTATGTACATCATGTTTCGTACATACACACTCACAAAGAAATACAACACACAAACGTGTTTATAGTATTTAACACAGAAACTTTTAATGAGTCAAAAAATCAGTTATATTTTTTGCTAAAACATTTTTTCTACAGGATCGATTTTGATAATTTGGAACAACATAAGAGTTCTTCGCTTGAACTAAGAAGTTCTGTCAGATATCTGTCTATATCGTTTAAAATACTGAACTGATTTTGCTGCTTTTAAATAGGAAACATCTGAGGACTCTAATTAATACTCAGAGCAAATTTCATAGAGCTCTGTCAATTATTGTGGATGTGAGCAGACAGACAGACAGACAGACAAACATGGCTAAATCATCTCAGATTTTGTTCTGATGCAAGAATATATAAACATTATGTTGTCTGAAATGATTCCATCTTAGCGTTACACACGGAATGACAAATTTAATATACCCACTTTACCACTTGTGATGAAAACACACTTTTTTTTTTTTGAAATTTGATTTATTTCCAAATTTGAACACAAAAAATTTATTCACGAGTAAAATCATGAAATTTTGTTTTCATTCGAATTTATTTCGGACTAAAAATCAGACACATAAAAAGTAGAGAAAGAAAAAAAAACTACAATTTTTATGAATCGAAATAGAAAAAATACGACAAAAATAGAAAAGAACTTAAAAAAAGCTAAAAATAATTTATTGCTGAGTTGCTTGAAGGAAAAAATGTTGAAATTTAAAAGAAAAAAAGAATTGAACGTAAATTGTTTTGATTTTTTTTTAAAGTTCAATAATTTCAGAATCCAATAAAATTCGGAAATTTTTGAAAAATTTCCATTATTTTTAGTTTCGTTTTAGTAAATGTTCAATTCAGGTTATTGATATGATTTCAAAATTTACTTTAGATTCTTGTTTCGGTTCTAAATCCGACTGTAATTCTGAATCTAACTAAAATTCTAATTCAGATTCTTGTTATGATTCTTGTTCAGATTATAATTTAGATTCAACTTCAGATTCTAGTTTAAATTTTTATACAAATTTGGTTTAAAATTCTAGTTCAGATTCGACTTCAGTTGTTTAGATTTTAGTTCAGATTCTACTTAAGATTCTATTTCAGATACTTGATGAAATTCTAGTTCTGGTTCAAATTCAAGTTCAGATTCTGGTTCAAATTCTGTTTTAGATTCTGATTCAGATTCTGGTTCAAATTTTGGTTTTGATTCTGGTTCAGTTTGAAGTTCAGATTCTAGTTCAAAGTCATGTTCAAATTCTGTTTTAGATTCTGATTCAAATTCTGGTTTAGATTCTGGTTCAAATTCTGGTTTAGATTCTGATTCAGAATCTGGTTCAAATTCTATTTTAGATTCTGGTTCAGATTCTGGTTGAGTTTCAAGTTCAGATTTATGTTCAAAATCTCGTTTAAATTTATGTTCAAATTCTGTTTTTGATTCTGATTCAGATTATGGTTCAAATTCTGTTTTAGATTCTGATTCAGATTCTGGTTCAAATTCTGTTTTAGATTCTGATTCAGAATCTGGTACAAATTCTATTTTAAATTCTGGTTCAAATTCTGGTTTAGATTCTGATTCAGATTCTGGTTCAAATTCTGGTTTAGATTCTGGTTCGAATTCTGGTTTAGATTATGATTCAGATTCTGATTCAGATTCTGGTTCAAATTCTGGTTTATATTCTGGTTCAAATTCTGGTTTAGATTCTGATTCAGGTTCTGATTCAAATTCTGGTTTAGATTCTGATTTAAATTCTATTTTAGATTCTGATTCAGATTCTGGTTCAAATTCTGTTTTAGATTCTGATTCAGAATCTGGTTCAAATTCAGGTTCAGATTCTGGTTCAAATTAAAGTTCAGATTTATGTTCAAATTCTGGTTTAGATTCTGATTCAAATTCTGGTTTAGATTCTGATTCAGATTCTGATTCAGATTCTGATTCAACTTCTGGTTTAGATTCAGATTCTGGTTCAAATTTTGGTTTAGTTTTGGTGTAGATTCTGGTTCAAATTCAAGTTCAGATTCATGTTCGAATTCTTGTTTAAATTCTAGTTCAGCTTTTAGTTCAAATTCTGGTTTAGATTCTGGTGTAGACTCTGGTTCAGTTTCAAGTTCAGTTTCTAGTTAAAATTCAAGTAAAATTCTAGTTGCGATTTCAGTTCAGATTTTAGTAGAGATTCTAGTTAAGATTATATTGCAGATTCTACTTTAGATTTTAGCTCAGACTCTAATTCAGATTCTCGCTTAGATTTTAGTTCAAATCTTAAATTCGATCCCAGTTTCGAATTTAAATTCTACATCAACTTCTACAACAGATTTTAGCTCAGATTCTTATTCAGATTCTAGTTGCGATTCAAGTTAAGATTTTAATTTAAGTTCGGCTTCAGATTCAATCTTAAATTTTAATTCAGGTTTAGATTCTAATTCAGATTCCAATTCAAATTCTATTATAGATTTTTTTCAATATTAAATTCAAAATCGGTTCAGTAGAATCGATTTAGTAGAGCAGATTCTAGTCGATATTATTATTAAAAATAGAAAATCATGTTTGCTTTTTTATCAATTTTTTGCTGGGAAAACAAGTTAAAAAATTTAAAAAGTTATTGAAGGTCATTCGATTTCAAATTTTTTTAAATTTCAATTATTTCAAAATCAACATTTTCGAAAATTTTCAATTATTTTTCCACTAAAATCGTTAATTTGTATTTATTTTCATTTGATCTCAAAAACATAATCGGCTATGTCGAATCTTCAATACCCTTCACCACAAATGCGTGTGAAGAAATACGTTATTGTTCGTATATACTCGTATGCATACACACATACACTCACAGACGTATTAATAATTTATATAATTAAAAATTTTTAGTTTGAACTAAGAGGATGCCTCAGATATCGTTGTATATCTTTGAATATACTGAACTGATTCTATTAGTTTTAAGTAGGAAAGTTGTCAGAACTATAACAAATATTTACGCCAAATTTCATTGACTTCTGTTATTTATTAGGGACTTGAAGGTGCCAACAACTGACAGACACACAAGTGGACAGAGAGACGAACATAGTTAAACCGTCTCAGATTTTGATTTGATGCAAGAAAATTCAAAGATGATTCCTTCTTAGCGTTACACACGGAATGACAAAGTTATTATTCTTATCCCACTACTAGATATAGTGTAGGGTATTTAAAAGTCATTAAAGTCTTAAACCATCTAAATACCATTAAATGATGAATTACCAGCAAACGCTGCCAACTTATCACCCACCGTATGACGGAGTGACAACTGACTCTTTCTTAATGGATGATAAAGGTTATCGCGAAAAGAATTTCACTGATCACAACAACAATAAAACGCCAGTAAAACTATTTCAACAACAACAAAAATCGATTTCAATTACGTCAAATTCTAAAAATATTCACTTTTTTTCTTATGAAAAAATAACCAACAACTTTTACTTACTTTTTGACAATTTTTGTCTTTTTGGCAACAACAAACTATTTTTCTTCTTCTCTCGTATGTAAAAATATCCCGAAAAAAAGTGAAAAAAGACTAAAATTAAAATTCCGCCAAAAAAGCAAACAAACTGAAATGAAAGAAAATTGTATATAAAATTTAATTAAAAAGTAGCAAAAAAACAGCTAAATTCGGCTGTGCCGAATCTCCAATATCCTCTACCACAAATAAGGGTGAAGTACATTTGTACATACACACTCTCACATACACTCACACATATTATATGAAAGTTTATCTAAAAATATAATACAGGAACACTTAATGAGTCATAATGTAAGATCTGAACCGATTTTGATAATTTTTGGAATAATGAAGTACATAAAGCTTAATGTTGTGGCAAAATTTCATACTAATTTGACGATTTATATGTGACAATTTTAGGAAAGTTCTTTATTAGAAGTAATACATTGCCTGAGATACCGGTCTATATCTTTTAATAAACTTAACCGATTTTGCTGGCTTCAAGTAGGAAACCACTTAGGACTATAACAAATACTCTGGCTAAATTTCATTGAGCTCTGTCAATTATTGTGGATGTAAGCGTGTCAACAACAGATGGACAGACAGACGTTTGGATAGACAGACAGACAGACGGACAGAGCTAAATCGACTCAGATATTGATTTGATTCAAGAAGATATATTATATATTTTATGAGGTCTGAAATTATTGCTTCTTAGCGTTGCACAAGAAATGACAAAGTTAATATACCCTCTTCACCACTTGTGGTGATGGAGGGTATAACAACTGAAAATGCTACATTCGGCTGTGCCGAATCTTAAATACCTTCCATCACTAATATTATGCACAAAATCAGTACACAAAATTTAAAAAATTATAAATTTCTGAATTTCGATAGAATTGGGCCATATTTAAAAGCCTTTTAAGTCTAAAACAATATTACAGGAAATGGTATCAAAAGGATTTGGTTCGATAATTGTCAAACCAGATTTATATAGTAAAGACAGTTTAGAAATACAATTACACTTAATTTCAATAAAGTTGGATCAAATTTAGAACCCTTTACTTGGAAGAGGCCTTTAATAGGAACTATAGTGAAATATGACCCGATATTCGTGAAATAAGTAACATATGTTTAAGATGAATAGAGCATTAATTGTATCGAATTTCTATAGAATTGTTTTAAGTCTAAAAGTCTTATTAGTTTTAAGGCTTTTACTGGGAACGAGACTATAGCAAAATATCGACCGATATTCGCTATGAGAGTAAGACATATTCCAGACAGTTGGAAAAACAATAGTGACGATTAACATAAATAAAACTTCAATAGAATTGGTCTTTATTTACTAGTCTTATAAGCTTAAAACTCTTTTCTGTGAAGGGGCCTTATATGGGAGCTATAGAAAAATATGGACCAAGATTGATCAACTTATTAATAAGTATTCATAATAGTTAGAATTGGAATTTATATGAGAGTTTTGTAAGCTTAGACCCGTTTTGAATATATAAATCACATTCCGGGAAAGGGCCTCATATGGGGGCTAGGTCAAATAATGACCCCAACATAATTCTGTTTGTTGGAGTTTGTTATTGCATCAAAGTAAATATAAATAAAGGCGAATTTAAGAAAATTATCTTCAAAATTGCGACTTATAAGACACACTGATTTTGGGGTATAGCAAACTTGACTTCTTGTACGACACTGAAGCACATTTAACTGTACACAACAGTTAAATTCTTATTAAAATCTAGTTACTTTTTGAATGTCTCAGATATCGGTCTATAACTTTTTTGTTAATGAAACGATAAAGCTGTTTTTAAATAAGATACAACTTCGGACAATAACAAATACTCAGGCCAAATTTTATTGATTCCGGACAATTCTTCTAGACGTGAGATTGTTTCCAACCGACAGACTGAAATCGACTCAGATTTAATATGATACAGAAATATATATACTTAATGGCGTCTTAGATAATTACTTCTTGGTGTTACACACGAAATAATAAAGTCAATATACCCTCATCACCAGTTGTAGTGATTGAGGGTATAACAACATAAATATGTTTGTATCAAAAGGAATATATTTATGAGGGAAAATGTAAGATGAAAGAAAAATACATTTTGAATAAAAAATTGTCTGAAATGTTTTTTAAGAATTTTTGAAATAAAAAATAATAAAATATTTAAACTTTAACATGATCTTAAAGTTAAACTCAGATAAAGCATTTAAACTTAGTTTAATATGCTTTAACTAAACTTAATTTTTATTAAGCTTTAAAAAAGCTTTAGTTTAAATTAAGGACTAAGCCCACTGTTATTTACAGTAATTATCATACTGTAGTTTAAACTGTAGTCATGACTTTAGCTTAAACTAAAGATTAAACCATAATATGAACCAGGATTAAGATTAAAATATTTAAAAATTAAATACAATTCAAAATATTAACTAAACCGTTGGTTAAACCACATAAAATTAATAAAACTAATCAGTAGACTATAAACTACAGATTAAAATAAAGTCAATACTAATGCTAAAACCATATTTTAGATTATAAAGTTCATAAACTTCAAAACCCATAAAATCCATTTAAAAAACTTTCAATACAAATAAACAGCAGGCTGAGCTCCTTAACGCTATAGAATAAATGTTGGCCTAAGTCACTTGTAGAGCAATTTAAACTCGTATTTATTGCTATTCTAGTTCAATTCCAATTAAGCTCAAGTTTAGACTATATTGCAGATCAAAATCTAATTTACATTATAGTTTCAATTCCATTCAGGTTCTCAATTTCGATTCTAATTTCGTTGTCACTACAGATTCAGGTCTATTTATTACTTCAGAATCTAATTCTTATTAAAATGCTATTTAGATTCAAGTACTGATTCCTATTCTGATCAACTTCGGATTCTACTTCGATACTATTTTATATTCAGTTTCTAATTCAGCACATGCTAAATTTTAGTTCGGATTTTTATGCAGATTCTAGTTCTAAAACTAGTTCAAATTCTATTCTATGATTTTAATTCTGATTAAAGTTCTGATTGTAGCAAAATTTAATTTAGTTTTAATTCAGTTCTGGTTCAGTTGCAGCTCAGTTCTAGTTCAGTTCAAATTTAGTTCTATTTCAGTTCTAGTTTGAGTTCTTACTCATTTTTAGCTCAGTTTTAATTCAGTTCTAATTCAGTTCTTATTCAGTTCTAGTTTAATTTTAGTACAGTTCTAGTTCAGATCTTGTTTTAGTTCTTATTTAGTTTTAGCTCAATTCTAGTTCAGTTTTACTTTAATTATAGTTCAGTTTTTATTCAGTTTTCGCTTTTAGCTCAGTTCTAGTTTCAGTTCTTATTCAGTTTTAGCTCAATTCCTAAAAAAAGTTCAGTTCTAGTTCAGTTTTAGTTCAGTTCTGATTCAGTTCTAGTTCAGTTCTTATTCAGTTTTACTTCAATTCTAGTTCAGTTCTTATTCAGTTTTAACTCAGTTCTAGTTTTAGCTCAGTTCTTAAAAAAGTTCAGTTCTAGTTCAGTTCTAATTCAGTTAGTTCAGTTCTAGTTCAGTTCTAATTCAGTTTTAGTTCAGTTCTGATTCAGTTCTAATTCAGTTTTAACTCAGTTCTAATTCAGTTTTAGTTCAGTTCTGATTCAGTTCTAATTCAGTTTTAGTTCAGTTCTGATTCAGTTTTACTTCAATTCTAGTTCAGTTCTTATTCAGTTCTAATTCAGTTCTAGTTCAGTTCTAGTTCAGTTCTAATTCAGTTCTAGTTCAGTTCTAATTCATTTCTTATTCTTTTCTAATTCAGTTCTTATTCAGTTTTAGCTCAGTTCTAGTTCTAGTCCTTTTTTCTCATTTGAGTTCTTCTTCATTGACAAAATGACGATTTCACAGTTTAATTGCGATTTATCGTAACATATTTTTATAACAACCATAAACATTTTTAATGACAACAATTTAAATGATGTTTTCATTTACATTTTTTTCGTTTTTGAAAAAAAAATTCGCTAAAACAAATTGTTGTACAAATGAACTTTAACCTTTTCTTTTCCTCCGTTTAAGACGTTTAAATTGTTTTGTGCACAAAAACAAAACCTGACAAATATAAACAAAAAAATAAATAAATTTTTTTATTCTCGTAATTTTTTCCAAAACTTTTTTTATTTTAATTTTTTTTGGCGTTTTTTTTTTAACAAACAGAATAAATTAAAGGAAATGAAATGTTTGTGTGTGTGTGTTTGTTTGTTTGTATGCTGAACAGCTACAACAACAATACAACAGAATACAAAATTTGTTTCTTCCTAATAAATGTTGGTGTTTAATTAGTTGAGGCAATCAAGCTGGAAATTAAGCATGAAATATTTCAAAATCATTAGAAATCCACTTAAATTTCTACATAGAAATATTTAGGATATTTAAGGCATCTGTTTCATAAATTGCGTGTTTTTTATGGGGGAAGGGGAGGGGTTGGTTGTAGAGGGGGAAGAGGAATATAAGAGGTCTTTAACGTTTTTTTTAAGGTTTTCAAATTTATCTTAATTTTTTTATTTTTGTGCGTTTTAAAGGAAGAAATTGTGGATGAATATGTTTTGGCGTTTTGTTTTTGTTTTGCTGTTAAATTCTTTGGACCTTAAAATGTTGACGGTTTCCAAAAAGGAATTGTGGTTGAGGACAACAAGTTGCTCTTTTTTGAAGAAATGCAGTTAAAACAGCCTCTAGGAAAAATATGCTTGAAATGTTTGATTTAAAAAAATAATTCTTTTTCTTGTCTGCTTAAGAAAAACAAGTAAGAATGCTGTATTCGGCTAAGCCGAATCTCCAATACCCTCCACCATAAATGAGTGTGAAAAAATACGTTATGCTGCATACATATACACTGACACATACAGTCACAATAAAAGTTTCTCTTAAATATAACACGGAACACTTTATGAGTCATAAAATTAGTTATATTTTTGACTATAACATTTTTTCAACTGAACCGATTTTGATAAATGATTGGAAGATAAAGTACATATAACTTGATGTTCTGACAAATTTTCATTCTAACTTGTCGATTTATAATTAACACATCTAAAAAGTTTTTTTTCTTTAACTTAGAGGTTGTCTCAGATATCGGTCTTTATCTTTTAATGTAGTGAATCGATTTTGCTGATTTTAAATAGGAAATATCTCAGGACTATAGCAAACACCCAGGTCAATTTTCAGACATAGCACCCAACTCAATTTTCAGACATAGACATACAAAGCTAAATCGGTTCAGATTTTGATTTGATGCAAGAATATATGTTAGGAATGACACCACTGCACCACTTTTGGTGGTGAAGGCTAAAAAAATAAGAATGCTATTTTCGGCTATGCCGAATCTTCAGTACCCTCCAACACATATGCATGCGAAGTAAATATATTATGTTTCATACATACACGAAACATGAAACACCCGGCAATGATTTATAAAATTAGTTTTTCTTTACTATAACTTTTATTCGACTGAACCGACTTTGATAATTTTTGGAATAGAAATGAAGAACATATAACATGATAACATCTTTTAACATAATGAACTGATTTGGGAAACTTCTCAGAACTCTTTCACTTATTGTGTATGTGAGGGTAATAAAGACAGACAGGTGGACGGACGGACATTGCTAAATAGACTTAGATTTTGATTTGATGCATAAATGTATGTATATTATAGGGTCTGAGATCATTTCATCTTAGCGTTACATATGCAATGACAAAGTTAATATACCCTCTTCAGAAGTTGTGATGGTGTAGGGTATAAACGATTCATTCTAAAAACAAAAAAATATTCTGTTTTGTCTTATTTTAATTCTTTAAAACATTTTTATTAAGGTGAAGGTCAAAACATGGTTATTAATATACATATTTTTTATTTTTTATTTTTATTTTAATTTTTTTTAATAAAAACAATACATTTTTGAAAAAAAATAATAATTAAAACAAAAACTCAAGTTACAATTTAAAATTGAAAATTTCAATGATCATAAATTAAAGCTAAAAATAGCATACAGAATATATTTAAGATTTATTTTCAAGATCAAATAAATTATAATCCAGTTTTCAAATAATAAATTTTCATATCGAATTTTGAAAATTTCAAAAAAAAAAATTCAAATTTATTTAAATTTCAAAAATATTTTAACTGAATTTATAATTTTAATTGGCAAATTGTTTTTGTATTTGTTGGCCAAAAAAACTAAGCATTTAACCACTTTTTTCATCAACCTGAATTTAAGTCTTTTATTAGAATCTCTCTCATTTTTGTTGGCTTCTATTGTACTTTGTATTTTATTACCGGTCAGTTAAACCAGTTTTTGCAGTCTGACTGTCAAATTTTAAATTATTATTTTTTCTTTTCTGAAATAAAAATGAAACAAGTTTTTCTTTTTATATTTTAAATTTTGTTGTTGTTTTTTTGTTAAGAAAAAAATTCTCAAAAAAAAAATGTTTTTTTTTATCAAAAAATTTTGTTTTATTTTTAGTTAATGAAACATTTAAAATTGTAAAAAGAAAAAAATATAAATAATTTACTGAAATTCATATCAAATCGAAAGATTTCTTAAGCACGTGTCTCAGAAAAAAATGTCTTTAACTTGTTTTTTCTATAAATTATTGTCTCTTTATATGACATTTTTTCTTTCTTTAAAATATAATAAATTATTTCTGCCCAACTTGAATTTGAAATTTGTTTAGAAATTTTTATAGAAAAATCTTTCTTAATAAATGATAAATTTGACTGATTTTAAGCGAAATGAAATTAAGACGATAAATTTTGAAGGTGGAATTATTATTATGAGAGATTATAACATTAAAGACATCAGGACTAGAAAAGGAATAAAACTGAACAAGAACTAAACTAAAACTAGAACTGAACTAAAATTGAGCTAGAAAAGAACTAGAACTGAACTAAAACTGAACTAGAACTGAACTAAAACTTAAACTGAACAAGAACTGAAATAGAACTGAACAAGAACTGTTCTAAAACTGAACTAAAACTGAAATAGAACTGAACTAAAAGTAGAACTGAACTAAAACTAAACTAAAACTGAACTTAAACTGAACTAGAACTGAACTAAAACTGAACTAAAACTGAACTAAAACTGAACTAAAACTGAACTAAAACTGAACTAGAACTGAACTAAAACTAGAACTGATCTAGAACTGAACTAGAACTAAACAGAAACTCAGCTAAAACTGAACTAAAACTGAACTTAAACTGAACTAGAACTGAACTAAAACTAGAACTGAACTAAAACTGAACTAAAACTTAAAGTGAACAAGAACTGTTCTAAAACTGAACTAAAACTAAACTAAAACTGAACTAGAACTGAACTAAAACTGAACTAGAACTGAACTAAAACTGAACTAGAACTGAACTAAAATTGAACTAGAACTGAACTATAACTGAACTAAAACTAAAACTGAACTAGAACTGAACTAAAACTGAACTAAAACTAGAACTGAACTATAACTGAACTAAAACTGAACTAGAACTGAACTAAAACTGAACTAAAACTGAACTAAAACTGAACTAAAACTGAACTTAAACTGAACTAAAACTGAACTAAAACTAGAACTGAACTAGAACTGGACTAAAACTAGAAGTGAACTAAAACTGAACTAAAACTGAACTAGAACTGAACTAGAACTGAACTAAAACTAGAAGTGAACTAAAACTGAACTAAAACTGAAGTAAAACTGAACTAGAACTGTACTAAAACTGAACTAAAACTAAACTAGAACTGAACTAAAACTGAACTAGAACTGAACTAAAACTGAACTAGAACTGAACTAAAACTGAACTAAAACTGAACTAGAACTGAACTATAACTGAACTAAAACTGAACTAGAACTGAACTAAAACTGAACTAGAACTGAACTAAAACTGAACTAAAACTGAACTAGAACTGAACTAGAACTGAACTAAAACTGAACTATAACTGAACTAAAACTGAACTAGAACTGAACTAAAACTGAACTAGAACTGAACTAAAACTGAACTATAACTGAACTAAAACTGAACTAGAACTGAACTAAAACTGAACTATAACTGAACTAAAACTGAACTAGAACTGAACTAAAACTGAACTAGAACTGAACTAAAACTGAACTAAAACTGAACTAGAACTGAACTATAACTGAACTAAAACTAGAACTGAACTATAACTGAACTAAAACTGAACTAGAACTGAACTAAAACTGAACTTAAACTGAACTAAAACTGAACTAAAACTGAACTAAAACTGAACTAAAACTGAACTATAACTGAACTAAAACTATAACTGAACTAAAACTGAACTTAAACTGAACTAGAACTGAACTAAAACTAGAAGTGAACTAAAATTGAACTAAAACTGAACTAAAACTGAACTAGAACTGTACTAAAACTGAACTAAAACTGAACTAGAACTGAACTAGAGCAGAATGAGGACTGAACAAGAAGTAATATCTTAACTAGAATCACTAGATTCTGAATTAGAATCTCATCACAAATAGGAATTATAATCTAAACTTAAGTATACTAGAATCTGAGCTAAAATCTAAACGAGAATCTTTACAAGGATTTCAGCTAAAATCAGAACAAGAATTTCAATTAGTCATTGAACTAAAATCTCAACTAAAATCTGAACCAGAATCTAAACTAATTTCTAAACTTTAATCTGAAATTTAGTCTAAACTAATACCTGAACTAATGCTGAAGTAAAAGAGAAATAATTTCATTTAAAATTTATTCTGAGGGAATTAACGCTTAATTTCACATAATTTTTTCTATTTATTTATTGTGATGATTTTATTTGTTAATAATTTAACCTCAAATTATTATTTACATAAGTGACTTAATTTTTAAATTTCATTTATTTTTATTTTTTTTATAAAAACTAATTATAAATATTAATAATGAAAATTAATGAAATTAAATTTCTAATGCAAATGATAATTAAAGTTTTTTTTTCTAAAATAAAACAGTTCATATTTAACATTCTAAATCATTTATTAACCACAAAATATTATTTCTGGTCAACATTTGTGGTTTAAATTTTTTTATAAAAAATAAAAATAAAATGAAATAATTATGTTTAATCTTTAATTAACTGAAATATAATTATTTTGATATTATTAAAATGAGTTTAATTCACTTTTTCTGCGACCAAAAATTATCAGTAATTTTGAATTTGTATTAAAGTTTCATGGATCATTTCTATACCCAAAACTACCAAAGGTAGTTGGGGTAGAAATATTGTACAACAACCACTTTAAAGTATGTCGTTCGACTCAGGATCACATTCTGAGTCGATTTTATCGATGTCCGTCCGTCCGTCTGTCCATGTAAACCATGGAATAAGTTTTGAAGACATAAAAGTCCTTAATATAAAATGATTTTGAGTAAAATTTGGCACAATTTAGTTTTAAATATTCTAAGACGATGTGGCAAATTATACGAGGATCGATTCATTATTTCTTATAGGTTCCATACAACTCATCTGCCTGCCAAATATCACTTTGAAGCGCTTAAATCTCACATATACACTTGTATTTGTCAAATCATGACAAATATACGGAAAAATTTAAGTGCGAAATTTGACGAGGGTCGTTCCATAATTTCTGTTAACTACCATCCTTTTAGAATGCCCTAATCCGACCTGACTGTTAGTGCCAGTATAATGAAGAGTACAGTAATTCTTAAGCATAAATTAAAAACAACTTTTATACGAGGGTGATTCATTAATTTTTAATAGCACCCATTTTAAGCCAACAATGTAGAGTAGGGGATTTAATAGCCAATCTTAACCGACTATAACTTCTTATTTGTTTACTTTTTATTTAAGTAAAAAATGATTGAAATCAGTAGTCACAGGTGTGATAATAATGATAAGCACCCACGTGATAAAGTGACTAGATAATGATAATTTAAGATAATTAAATTTTTTACCAAATGTTGTTGGTAAAATAATATTTTCGCTGAAATTTTGTGTAGGAAGAGCAAATGTGATTTTATTTTTAATGAAATGACGATTTTTTATTATCACAAATTAAATACTTTTATGACACTTTAACACAATTGAAAAAAATCCCAAATCTTGTGAAAGATTTCAAAATAATTAATTTTATACCCTTCACCACCACAAGTGTTAAAGAGGGTAAATTAACTTTGTCATACCGAGTGTAACACTGAGAAGGAAACACTTCATATATATGATCACATAAATCCGCAATAATTAACAGAGCTCAATGAAATTTGGCCTAAGTGTTTCTTGAAGTCCTGAAAAGTTTCTTATTTAAAAGCAGCAAAATCGGTTGAGTATATTAAGAGATATAGACCGATATCTGAGGCATCCTCTAAGTTCAAGAAAAAATTGTTTACATTGCATATCTTTGTGAGCGTCTGTGTGAGTGTGCATGTACGAAACATAATGTATTTACTTCGCTCGCATTTGTGGTGAAGGGTATCGAAGATTCGCTATAGCCGAATATAGCATTCTCACTTAATTAATATTGAAAAAATCTATTATTAAAAATTTAAAAAAACAACGTTAATTTTTTATTCAATTTTCAGCCATAATTGTTTCACATATTTATAGCGATTATTACTAAATTGTGATTATTTCATTATAATTATTATTTCATTATTCCCTGCAATTAGTTACAACAATATTATTTTTGTTGTCATTAAATAATTCAATACAAAGTAACAATGGAAGCTTCACAGAAAAAAAAAACAATGAGATAAATTGCTTCTTATATTAAAGTTCAATTACCATAATCACGTTTATGTGAGTAATGAAAAATTAAAAAGTTACAAACAAAAAATGAGATAAACAATAAAATTAAAATTGAAATGAAAATAATTTCTGAATTCTTGAAGAGAGACATACTGAGGGAACGAGTTCTGAGGCGGTTCTTGTAACGAGAGCAGCTCAGAATCCTGTTCAGATCCCTGTTAAGATTCGAGGTCAAATTTTAGTTTAAATTCTAATTCAGATTCTTGATGATATTCCAGATGAAATTCGAGTACATATTTAAGATCAGATTTGTAATTAAAACTTTGACTCAGGTTCTAATTCAGATTCTAGAGATTCTAGATTTTGATTTAAATTCTTGTTGAAATAACAGATCAGATTCTTGTTCATACTAAATTCTAGTTAAAATTTTAGTTCAATTTCTAGACTAGATTCAAAATCAGATTCTAATTTTTATTCTAATTCAGATTCCTGTTCTGATTTTAGATCAGGTTCATCTTCAGATTCTAAATCAGATTCTAGTTAAAATTTCAGATCAGATTCCATATTCGATTCTAGTTCAGCGCCATACTTATCAGATTATAATTTAGATTTTAGTTTATATTCGAAATCAGATTCTAGTTCGAATCTTTGTTTAGATGCTGGTTAAAATTCTAGTTAAGATTCCAGATCAAATTATCAGATTCCAGATCAGATTTTTTCTTATTCAGACTCTTGTTCATATTAAAGTTCAGATTCAAAGTAATAAAAATATTATTTTAGATTTTGATTTAGGTTCCAATTTAAATTCTTGTGAAGTTCTTATTGAAGTTCTGGTTTATATTAAATTAAAAGTCCTTTTTTAGATTTCACTTCTGATTCAAAATCTTATTATAGTTCAGATTGTAGTTTAGTCACCACTTTAGATTCTTGTTCAGATTTTAGTTCAGTTCTACGTTACTTATGATTCAGCTAAATATTGAATATTGAAAAATATTGAAAAGATCACTTACTTTTTTTAAAGATCAAGAAAAATTAAAAAAAATCGATCTTTACCGATCGTGTTTACTTGTTAGCGCCTTAATTTATTTATGACCAATAAATTCAATAAAAAAATATTTTTATGGAGTATTTTTTTAGTTGTCTCCATTAAATATTTATTTTTCAAATTTGTTTTTCAATAAACTATTTTTTTTTTTTTTGTTTTATGCATTAAAGTTTAATGATCTTGAAAAAACCGCAATCAAACATTTAAATATTCTTTTTGCTCCTAAACAAAAAAAAATGATTTAAACAAAAAAATTAATAACAAACAAAAAGTTTTTGTCATTTAAGCCTGACTATTTAATACCCTACACCACATCAATGCTTATAATTGGTGGCTATCAAAAATTAATGAACAAACCTCGTATAAAGGTGGTTTTTTTTAATTTATGCTTCAGAGTTACTGTACTCTTCATCATACTGGTACTAACAGTCAGATCGGATTAGGGCATTCTAAACGGATGAGAGCTAACAGAAATTATGGAACGACCCTCGCAAATCGATTTTTGCTTATATTTCTCTTAATTTGACTAATTTTCATTGGTCAACATATATGTGAGATTTAATGACTTCAAAATGATATTTGGCAGAGGGGTTGTGTGGGTCCTCTGCCTCGTATATAATATTTTCACCAAATTCCATTAACCTCGTTTTATGTTTAGGACTTTATGCCATTATAACCCCATTCCGGGAGGAAAATTTGTATGGGAACTATGTGGAATAATGGATCAAACATCACCAATTTCAATAAGCATCGTCCTTGGATAAAAATAATGATACAAGTCAAATTTCTGTGGGCTGCATGTGTTCACAAGTTTCAGACGAACAGCCAGTCGGCCAGATGGATGGACGGACATCGTTAAAATGACTCAGAAAGTGATCCTAAGTCGAACGATATATTTAAAAGTGGTGGTAGCACAATTTTTCTGCCCGTAAAAATTGTATAGTCAAGTCCGACTATGTAATATCCTACACTACATTATTGTTTCTAAATAACAGCATTTATGAACCTCGACCCTCGTATAATTTCCTCTTCTGATAAATGATTAAGTGTGAAGTACATTAATATGATTAATATGAAAAGGATTTTTTCCTGGCAGATTATATCGAAGCTAATAGAAATGATGGACTGACCCTCGTATTATTTCAAACATAAATTTTAGATTGTATTTATCTTAAATTGATAAATACAATACCAATGTATAATATTAGGTTTATGCCCTTCAAAGTGATATTTGAAAGGAGAATCGTATGGGACTTATAAGAAGCAATTTACCGACCTTCGCATAATTTAACACATCGGTTTAAAATAATATAAGACTTATTTGTGTTAAAATCGCTTTATATTAAGGATTTATTAAGGACCTTAAAACACCATTCAGGGAGAACATTTGTATGGGAGCTACCTGAAAAATTGGACCGAATATGACTAAATCAATAGGTATCGTTCTCGACTCAAAAAAATAATATGTACCAATTTAACCAAGATGTCTCAAAAAGTGGGACCTGTGGGACCCTGACAGACAGACGGAAGGACGGACATCGTTAAGTCGACTCCGAAAGTGATTCTGATTCAAATGGTATACTTAAAGGTACCATAAACATCTGAACAAATTATATCCCAACGACCTACGGTGGTGTAGGGTAAAAAATGATTAATCGTCCATTCTTTGTTGTCTATTCTTTTAGCAAACACGTGCTGATAATTTAAATTATTTAATTCTTTTATTTTTTCTACCAGAAAAAAAATTTGGTTTAGAGCTGGAAATATAAAAAAAAAACATGAACCGAAGAAAACAAGAAAAATTTTCTATCAAAAAAAATGTTTAACCAAATTAAAATATAAAAAGATAACAAAGAGGTCATCTTCAGTGTAGGCATGCACGAGCTAACAAGTGGCTGCGGAGAAAAGTGACATAAAGTCGTTTATAAACAAACAAAAATGAAAACAGTTGTGACTAAAAATCTTTTGTCAGAGAATCTTTATTTTGGTCACAGAAGGTTTTATATGTTAAATTTAATTAAAAAATATTTTCTAATTAAACATCGCTTAATTCATTAAGTCAGATATTAATTTCTTTATTTGTTTTAAATTTTAAACATAATACATTCTGCCACTTACACGTGTAAAGTCTCCTATAAATCTTTTATTAGTTTTTTGAATTATTTTTAATCATATTGATTTATAAGTCTTATGACAACCATTTTAATTTTGGTGTTTTAATTATTGTTTTTATAATTCGCTTCTCCCATTATTATGTTAATCGGTTTAAACGATTATTGTTCAAATTTCATAAATATTTATGAGTTTTAAACGTTTGGATCATATAACAAACTGGTACGATATGCAAAATATCGAAATTTTTATTTGAAAATGAAACTAAAAAATATCAACAAAAGAAATTTGTTTTTTTTTAATTAATAATGAAGAATTTAATTTCCAAAATCTGCAAATTATATAATGAGCAGAGAAATTTGATGTTAATCGGAAATTGTACAGATTGCAGGACTTATTAAATGAAAAGTTTTGATTCAGTTCCAGTTAATTTCTAGTTCAGTTTTAGTACAGTTGTAGTTAAGTTCCATTTCAGTTCCAGTTAAGTTCTATTTCAGTTCTAGTTAAATTCCAGTTAAGTTCCAGTTAAGTTCCAGTTCAGTTCTAGTTCAGTTCCATTTCAGTTCCAGTTCAGTTCTAGTTCAGTTCCATTTCAGTTCCGGTTTAGTTCTAGTTCAGTTCTAGTAAAGTTCCATTTCAGTTCCAGTTCAGTTCTAGTTCAGTTCCATTTCAGTTCTGGATCAGTTCTAGTTAAGTTCCATTTCAGTTCCATTTCAGTTCCATTTCAGTTCCAGTTCAGTTCTAGTTTAGTTCTAGTTAAATTCCACTTCAGTTCCAGTTCAGTTCTAGTTAAGTTCCATTTCAGTTCCATTTAAGTTTCATTTCAGTTCCAGTTAAGTTCCAGTTCAGTTTTTGTTCAGTTTTAGTTCAGTTCCAGTTCAGTTCTTGTTCAGTTCTAGTAAAGTTCCACATCAGTTCTATTTTAGTTCCAGTTCAGTTTTTGTTCAGTTCTATTTCAGTTCTTCTTCAGTTCTAGTTCAGTTTTAGTTAAGTTCCATTTCCATTTTAGTTCAGTTCTAGTTAAGTTCCAGTTCAGTTCTACTTTAGTTCTAGTTCATATTAATTTTTGTCCGATTATAATTCAGATAAGAATCGGTATAAAATTTCCATTCTAAATCATTCTAATTTTAGTTCGTATTCTAGTTCAGATTTTAGTTCAGGTTGCACTTCAGATTTCATTTCCGATTTATATCTTTTTCAAGTTCAAATTATTCCATATCTGTTCTAGTTCCAATTTTAGAAGAGATTCAAGTTCAGTAATTAATTCAGACTCTATTTCAGTTTTACTTAAGATTCCAGTTTAAATTTCCAGTTTAGATTTTAGTTCGCATTATAATTCAAATTTTGGATCAAAATAGTTCAGTTCCAGTTAAATTCCACTTCAGTTCCAGTTCAGTTTCATTTCAGTTCCAGTTCAGTTCTAGTTAAGTTCCATTTCAGTTTCATTTCAGTTCCAGTTCAGTTCTAGTTCAGTTCTATTTTAGTTCCATTTCAGTTCCATTTCAGTTCTAGTTAAGTTCCATTTCAGTTCCAGTTCAGTTCCAGTTCAGTTCTAGTTCAGTTCTATTTTAGTTCCATTTTAGTTCAGTTCAGTTCTAGTTAAGTTCCATTTCAGTTCTAGTTCAGTTCTAGTTCAGTTCTAGTTCAGTTCTAGATCAGTTCTATTTTTGTTCCAGTTCAGTTCTAGTTCAGTTCTAGTTCAGTTCCATTTCAGTTCCAGTTCAGTTTTAGTTCAGTTCTAGTTAAGTTCCATTTCAGTTCCAGTTCAGTTCCATTTCAATTCCAGTTAAGTTCTAGTTCAGTTCTACTTCAGTTCTAGTTCTTATTAATTTTTGTCCGATTATAATTCAGATAAGAATCGGTATAAAATTTCCATTCTAAATCATTCTAATTTTAGTTCGTATTCTAGTTCAGATTTTAGTTCAGGTTGCATTTCAGATTTTCATTTCCGATTTTATAATCGTTTTCCAAGTTCAAATTATTCCATATCTGTTTCCTAGTTCCAATTTTAGAAGAGATTCAAGTTCAGATTAATTAATTCAACTCTACTTTCAGTTTTTACTTTAAGATTTCCAGTTTAAATTCCAGTTTAGAATTTTAGTTCGCATTATAATTCAAATTTTGCGATCAAATATAGTTCTCATTTTTTCTTCAAATTCCTAGATAATATATATACTTCAGATGGAGATCTTTGTTTAAATTCCTGGGTCAAATTCGTAGTTAAAAATGTAGTTGATAATTTTAGTTTCAGACTCAAGAGCAAATTCCTGGTTAAGATGCCAGATTTACATACTAAAGAATTTCCTATACTATCAGAAAGTGGTTCAATTTTATTATTTCCATACAATTTGCAAATTATATATAAAATTTCACTTGAACAATTGTTGGTTTCTACAAAATTGCTCACAATTGTGCCCCAAATTTTATAAAAAAAATTATTTTTTTAATTATTTTGTTTGTAATAATTTAAAAAAAAAATGTTCCTCTATGTGACAATTATAGTCGTATCAAAGAAATTTCTATTCTTATGACCAATGAAAATTGTCGTAGAGAATTAAAGTCCATAAATTTTGAAAATCTTAATATTTTGACAGATTTCAATTGATTTAATTATGACAACCAAAACAAATTATGATGAATTGAAATTTAATTAAAAACAATTGATCAAGAATAGAAAAATATTTTAAATAAAAAGAAAAGATAAATTGGAAAAATGTGGCAGGTGGAAGAAATTTAAGAATAACAATTAATTATGCCGCACAGTGGTCTGCAAGTGTTTTTGGTGGGAAAGAATTGTAGAAATTTTGGATTTATGGAGATGTTGAATTTATTTATTTCTTGATAGATAATTTCTAGAATTTTCGAATTTTTCCAACTTTAGAATTTACATTCGGTTGCCCTGGAACCAGTGCTAGCGAAATCGGTTCTTCTTATTGTTTTAACCCAAAGAAAATTATTTTTATTACAAATCGAAGAAGAGATTTACGAGTATTTTCACTAAAATAGAAGAAGTATTAAAAAGGAGGGTCCAAATAGGTATAAGAACATATATAGGGTTAAAGGCGATACTCCAGACCTTCTTGTAAAAGTAAAAATTCGTTAATGACCTTTTGACCTTTAGAAGTTTTATGTCCCTAAACTTCAAATTTAAATAAAAATTTTTGGAAGTATTTTCATTAAAATTGAAAAAGTGTTACACATATGGATCCGAATGGGTACAAAAGTATATATGGGGTTAAAGGTAACCCATTGGCTTTTATTATGCTATTAAAATATATGTAATATCTTTTGAACTTCAGAAGTTCTACGTCGCTAAACTTCGAGGTTGTTTAAATTTCAGTAAATGTGTTTTAAAGTATTTTCATTAAAATTGAAAAACTATTTAGCAGATGGGTCCAAATATATACCAAAGTGTATATGGGGTAAAAGAGGACACTTTGATCTTTTCTTGAAAAGTAAAATTTGTTGATTATATTTTACCGCTTTAAAGTTATATACAACTGAAATTTCAATTTACCGAAAATTATAGCTTCTGAGAAATTTCGAGATAATAAAATTGCTTTAAGAGCTACCTTCTCCTTTCATACCATTTCTTAAGGAATATTTTTTTAGAAATATGATAGAAAAGAAAAAAGTTAATTATCATAAATAGTTTAGAAATAATGATGATTCACACTTGATTTTAATTTCTTCTTCTCTTTCCTTTTGTGATATTTCATTCAAATTTCGAAAGTGTTTAACATATGGGTCCAAAAGGGTACATAAGGGCATATAGGATTACAGACAACAAATAAGGCTTTATTGTGATAGTTAAATTTCTTTAATCTATATTGAACCTCAACTTTTTTATGTTCCTAAATTTTACATTTAAGTAACACTAATTGGGAGTATTTCCATTCAAATTGGAAAAACTTTAAGGTGATGGATCCAAATAGGTGCTAAAGTATATATGGGGTTAATGATTGACCTTTGGCCTTTCTTTTGGAGCTAAAATATTTTCAATTTCTTTTAACCTTCCAAATTTCTAAGCCGCTGAAGTTTTGGTTTATTTAAAATACAACATAAATGTTTAAGGGTATTTTCATTAAAAACTTGTTCAACAGATGGGTTCAAATTGGGACCACAGATTATAGAGGTGAAAAGAGAACTATTTGACCTTTCGTTTGCTATTAAAATATGTTTATTATTTTGTTAACCTTAAAAGTTCTATACAACTGAATTTTAAATTTAACTAAAACTATAGCAACTCAAAAAGAGTGTTATAAAAAATGAAATATAAGCGCTACCTTGACATTTCATAACATTTTTTAAAGAATATTTTCGTAGCATTATCAGAGAATAGAAAAAAGTTAGTTATCATTATCAGTTTGATAATAATGATGATTTGGTTCTGATAAACTTTTGAAGATTTTTTTTAATTAAAAATAACAAAAAACATTTGTGTTCATGAACATGCCACACCCTTAATTGCCCATATTTTTATCTAATTTTTTGGCAATATTAAGTTTAATGTGTTAACTATTGAATGCCACTAAAATTTTGGAAATCGGTTTAATTTTTTTAACCACTGTGCACCAAACAAAGAAAAGACTAATAATGTTATTTGAAGGAAATTTGATGATTTCCTTATGATGAATAGAAAAATCTAAAAATTATCTAATTTTGAGATCTTTTTTTTTAGAAAATGTGATAATTTAAATTATGTGCTAGAAAGTACAAAAAATGAAGCTTAATTTATGTTCTAAACATAACTGACATTTAAAACTATTTAAAAGTCATAAATAAACAATTTAAATAAAAAAAACGTTAAAAATGTTGTAAATTAATTAAATAAACAAATTAATAAATAAATAAATTTGTAAATAAATTTACAAAAAAATAAGAACCATGAAAAGAAAGAAAACATTCATAAAATTACAACAAATAACAATTTTAATGTAAAATTTCAATACAAAAAAAAAACACAACAACAACGAAAATCTCACTAATAAAAAATCTCAACAAAAAGAAAATAATTTAAATAAAATTTATATTAAAACTAAATAATTTACAAAAAAAGAAGAGAACAGAAGAATTTAATTTAAAACTCCTCTACAACAATAAGAAAATGAGATTAAAAATTTTCTTAAAACCCACAATATTTTATCTTTTTATCATAAAAATCATAATCATCAAGTTCAAATATAATTATGCCGTTTTCACATCAAAATCTCAAGACCCCTTGGCGGTTACTGAGCTACAACAACATTTTATAGCACCCCATCGTATGCATACGTATCGTAATGGTTCCACAACACTATTGGAAGATGTTCCCTACAAGAGATTAATATTTGCCGCTCTATTGCCCAGTCATGAATTGGATAATAAAAATGATTGTATTTTACCGAAAGTTTTATCGGTTCTGGAATTGGCTATTCATCATGTCCAACGTTTGGGTTTTGCCCATAATGCCCGCATCGATATAACGCTCATTTCACGTGATACCAATTGTAGTTCAGTTCATGGTCCTTTGGGTTTTTTTGAAATCTATATGCAACAACCGGAAATACATGCTGTTTGGGGTCTTCCCTGTGAATATGTTTTGGCTCCCATTTCCCGTTATGCTGGTGTTTGGCAAATACCAGTTTTTACCTCAGCCGGTAATGCTGCTGACTTTCAAAATAAAGCCACCTCATATCCCACTTTGACAAGATTAAAAGGTGCCCAAGCCAATAATTTGGGCAATGCTGTAAGAGCTATCATAGATAGTTTTAATTGGACTCGTACCGCTTTGATCTATCAAAATGAACATACGAAAATTAAAGGAAATTCCGTGTGTTTCTTTTGTATGTTTGTGGTTCATGATAAATTGGACGAGTATAAGGCCTCCTCATATCAGCAGGCTTTTGATACGAATCAATGGAAGAAAGCGGACATAGAAAGAATGTTAAAGAATCTGTCGAAGCAGACCAGAAGTAAGTAAAAGAACATTTTTTGTTGAATTTAAAAAAAAAATGTGAAAAGATTTTTTCCGGTTTCGGGTAATTTATTTAGAACATGTTTTCGATATTCAAGAAAAGCTCTGTCTTAGATTAGCTTTAGATAAGATTTTAGTTCAGAATTAAGCTCAGAATCTACTTCAAAATCTTCTTAAGATTTTAATTCAAATTTTAGTTTAGGTTCAACTATAGATTATATTCAGATTCTAATACAAATCAGATTATCGTTTAGACTTTTATTCGTCTTATAATTCAGATTTTAATTTAGATTCTACTTCAGTTCTAGTTCCGATTATAATTCAGGTTCTAGTTGAAAACAAGTTCAGATTTAGATACAGATTCTAGTTCAGATTTATATAGAGATTTTAGGTGAAATTCTAGAAATTCTAACTCAGTTCTAGTTCAGTTCAAGTTAAGTTCATGTTCAGTTCAAGTTCAGTTCAAGTTCAGTTCTAGTTAAGTTCAAGTTCAGTTCAAGTTCAGTTCAAGTTCAGTTCAAGTTCAGTTCTAGTTAAGTTCAAGTTCAGTTCAAGTTCAGTTCTACTTCAGATTCCAGTTTAGTTTTAGTTCAGTTCTAGTTCAGTTCTAGTTAAGTTCTAGTTTAGTTCTAGTTAAGTTCTAGTTCAGTTCAAGTTCAGTTCAAGTTCAGTTCTAGTTAAGTTCAAGTTCAGTTCAAGTTCAGTTCTACTTCAGATTCCAGTTTAGTTCTAGTTCAGTTCTAGTTCAGTTCTAGTTAAGTTCTAGTTCAGTTCTAGTTAAGTTCAAGTTCAGTTCAAGTTCAGTTCAAGTTCAGTTCAAGTTCAGTTCAAGTTCAGTTCTAGTTCAGTTCTACTTCAGATTCCAGTTTAGTTCTAGTTCAGTTCTAGTTCAGTTCTAGTTAAGTTCTAGTTAAGTTCTAGTTCAGTTTAAGTTCAGTTCTAGTTCAGTTCTAGTTAAGTTCAAGTTCAGTTCAAGTTCAGTTCAAGTTCAGTTCTAGTTAAGTTCAAGTTCAGTTCAAGTTCAGTTCAAGTTCAGTTCTAGTTAAGTTCAAGTTAAGTTCAAGTTCAGTTCAAGTTCAGTTCAAGTTCAGTTCTAGTTAAGTTCAAGTTAAGTTCAAGTTCAGTTCTAGTTAAGTTCAAGTTCAGTTCAAGTTCAGTTCTAGTTCAGTTCAAGTTCAGCTCTATTTCAGTTCTGGTTCAGTTCTACTTTAGATTTTCGATTAGACTCTACTAAATATGCCAGTTCGCTTCTACTTAGTTCTAGTTTTACTCTAGATTTCTCTAACTGTTATGGAATTGTGTCTTCCCTTTTTTGAAAAATATAATTTCCAAATTTAGTCTTTATTTAGTTAAAACTTAAATTTTGATTAATTGTTTTAACTGTTTTTCTTTTTGTTGTTGTTAAAAATAATACAGATATTTAGAAACGCGTGTTATTAAATATTTAAATTCTGTTTTTGTTTTTGCTTTATTTTTGTTCATTTTAAATTATTAAGAAAAAAAATAAAAAAACAATAACAAACAACATTTTTCCTTGAGAATTTTGTTCATTTCAAAATAAACAATTTTTACGCAAAATAAAATATTTTTTTTTATTTTATTTTGCGTAATAAAAACAATTTAAAGAAGAAGAAAAAAAGATACGAAAAAAGTTAATAAATTCATGATTTCGAAATAATTGAATTTGAAATTTTTACTCATGGAGAAATTGGGTCAAGGATTTTAATGTAACAGCAGTAATAGAATTAATAGCAAAATTACAATTTGTGTTTAACTTTTGTCTTCACTAAAAAATTAAGTGAATTTTATTTGACTGAAATCAATAAATAAATTCAACTTTAAATATTCTGCATTTATGTTGAAATCGAAAAAAACAGTCATGTTTATGTTGCCAATAAAAGCTTTTTCTAAACTTTAAAAAACTGTCTTGGAATTCAGTTTCAAATCGTCTGAGGAATTAAGGTTAAATGAACTTGAACTTGACATTTAATATTGTTCAAATATTTAAAAATCTCATAATCATGCAATCGATCTAATTATACAAATAATTTCCTATTAATGGAGACCAATTAAGAAAATATTTATGTCTGAAATGCTTTTAATAATAAAATGATCGCTAATCAGATTTAATTTACGGCAACAAGTAACGAGAGAAATCTTACACCAATATTTGATATGTTAAGTCTAAAGATAAATGTTTAATAGGGAGATGCCGAATATTATACTGGAACTGAACTTAAACTAAACTTAAACTAAATTAGAACTGAACTTGAACTGAACTGGAGCTTAACTTGAACTGAACTGGAACTTAACTTGAACTGAACTGGAACTGAACTTGAACTGAACTTGAACTGAACTGGAACTAAACTTGAACTGAACTGGAACTGAACTTGAACTGGAACTTAACTTGAACTGAGCTGGAACTGAACTTGAACTGAACTGGAACTAAACTTGAACTGAACTGGAACTGAACTTAAATTGAACTGGAACTGAACCAGAACTGAACTTGAACTGAACTGGAACTGAACTAAAACTGAATTTGAACTGAATTGGAACTGAACTTGAACTGAACAAAAATTGAAGGAGAACTAAAGTAGAACTGAACAAAAACTGAACTAAAACTAAACTTGAACTGAACTGGAACTGAACTTGAACTGGAACTGAATTAGAACTGAACTGGAACTAAACTTAAACTGAACTGGAACTAAACTTAAACTAAACTAAATCTAAACTAGAACTGAATTTGAACTGAGGTAGAACTGAGCTTAAACTAACCTAAAACTGAACTAGAACTGAACTAGAATCTGAAGCAGAACTGAACTAGAACTGAACTAGAATTGAACAAGAACTGAACTTGAATTGAACTAGAACTGAATTTGAATTGGACAAAAATTGAAGTAGAATTAAAGTAGAACTGAACAAAAACTGAACTAGAAATAAACTTGAACTGAACTGGAACTGAACTTGAACTGAACTAGAACTAAACTTGAACTGAACTGGAACTGAACTTTAACTGAATTGGAACTTAACTTGAACTGAACTGGAACTGAACTAGAACTGAACTAGAACTGAACTTGAACTGAACTGGAACTGAACTGGAACTGAACTAGAACCGAACTTGAACTGAACTGGAAGTGAACTGGAACTGAACCAGAACTGAACCAAAACAGAACTTGAACTAAACTAGAACTAAACTAGAACGGAACTAAAACTGAACTAGAACTGACCTTGGAACTAAACTGGGAATTGAACTAGAACTAAACAAAAACTGAACTTGAACTAAACGTAGAACTAAACTAGAACTGAACTCGTTACAGAACTAGAACTGAACTCGTTACAGAACTAGAACTGAACTAGTAACTGAACTACTATTAAACGAGAACTAAGCTAAAACTGAACAAGAAACTATAAAAAGGAACCGAATTAGGAATGAATTGGAAAATGAACTCGGAACCAAACTAGAAACTAAATTAAGAACTGAATTAGGAAATAATGTAGGAACTGACCTTGTAATTAGACTAGGATATGAGCTGGGAAATAAAAATGGAAATAACTGGGAATTCAGCTAGACATGAGACTAGAAATTAAACTAGGAACTAAAGTAAGAACTGGACGAAAAACTGAACTGGGAACATAACTAGGGACTGAACTGTTAACTACAAATAAGCTTGAAACTGAACTAGGAGATAAGCTAGGACTTGAACTTGAAGCTGAACTGAGAACAGAACAAGATACTGAAGACTAAGAACTGAACTCAAATCTGACTTAGGAACTGAAATAGCAGCCTAATTACAGTGGAATTAAAAGTGAACGAGGATTAACCATGAATTGAACTCATGTTTTACTAACGTGTTAAAACTTGAAAATAGTTACCACCCTATTATTTGATAATCACAAGTTATTACCCTTCCTTTTCAGCAGTCATGCGTTAATGTGTTTAGAAGTCAATTAAAATGAAAAGTCATTATTTATTTTTTGTATGTTAAAAAAAAAAACTAATCAATTGTTGTTGTTTGTTGTTATTGTTTAGTTTATTATTTCAATATTGATTTCTTTGTTATTGTTGTTATTGTTTTTTTGTGGCATCAAGTATCTACTAAACAACTGAGTGAATCAAGCAAAACAGCTTCATTAATCATTTAAACAAAAAAAAATGTGAAAAAATAGAAAAAAAGTTATCTGAAATAACAATAAAAGCAAAGACTAGTAGTCGACACAAAACTTGACTCTAACAATCAGTCTAAAAGATGAAAACAAACTCGAAATATGCCAAATAGTTAGTAACGCTCCAACCAATCATATTCCGCTAACAGACATTTTAAGTAACCGAATAAATGAATATAAATTGTTTAAATGGAATAAATGAACGCGTTATTATTTAAATGACAGTTTCACTAATGGATGTGTGGATGGACGGACATACTGACAGATAGACATACCTCTAAATAGATGAAACAAGATAAAAATTAATGTTTACCCATATTCATTTAAAGTGTTTCTCTATTCGAATAGAAAAAAAGCGATTAACTGATGATGATGGATGATTGTGACACACATGCATTCCGATT
Source organism: Cochliomyia hominivorax (assembly GCA_004302925.2). Lineage (NCBI taxonomy): Eukaryota > Metazoa > Arthropoda > Insecta > Diptera > Calliphoridae > Cochliomyia > Cochliomyia hominivorax. The sequence goes on from PYHX02000467.1 coordinate 13,415,992, forward strand.
ACCTGTTTATCAGTTGATCACAAAAACAATATCATTAACTTAAATTGTAATTGTAATTAAACCACCAACACTTGAGGTGTTTCTAATATTTATTCGGTATCTCTCGAATGGGAGAAATAAAAATGTTGAACATCTGTCGGAATAATAGAAATAATGAAATTTGATAACATTTCAATGAAATCGTTGGGATCACACAGATGTTTTATGAGGAAAATGATTTATAGACGTTAAAAAAAATAACTATTGAACAAAATATTTACTATTCGGCTGTGCCGAATCTTTAATACCCTCCACCACAAATGACTAAGAAATAAATACACTCAAACAAAAATAATAACAAAGTAACTCTAATGAGTCATATAATAAATGATATTTTTGGCTATAACTTTTTCTTCTGTCTGAACCGATTTTGGTAATATTTCATATTTCTTGTTTTTATGGCATAATTTCATTCTAATTTGTCAATTAATAATCAATAATTTTACGAAACCTTGTTGCTTTAATTCAGAGGTTGTCTCAGATGTCGGTCTATATCTTTTAACATGCAAATAGGAAACTTCTCAGGACTACTCAGACAAAATTTCATTGAGCTCTGTCAATTATTGTGAGTATGAGCGTGCCAACAACAGACAGACATAGCTAAATCGACTCAGATTTTGATTTGATGCAGGAATATATATACATTATAGGGGTCTTAGATAATTCCTTCTTAGTGTTACAATGGAATGACAAGGTTAATTTAGGAATAAAGAGTTTCATTTTGAATGTTTAGAAAAGATAGAATTTTCTATTGAGAGAAGGAGCTAGCAAAAGCTTTCTCTATTCTTCAGAATGAAATATACTCTTATCTCAATAGAGAAATGTTCGAGCTAGTTTTTTCCATTGAGATAATAATAGAACATATTCCTGGGTAAGACTTCTGTTTTGAGGGAATAAAAACTTGTCTCTACTGGGAAAAATTTTGAACCTAGAATTCTCTTTTTATGATAAAATATTTGAACTTTTGAGAGAGAGAGAAAATTCGAGATGATCAGAGATTTCTTCAGAAAGAGAATAGAAAATATTCCAGTTTTCTCTCTTAGGAGATAATCAAGCTAGTGAGATTTTTCTCTCTTGAGGAAATAATAAATATTAGAGCGATAGATGTCACAGCTGAGAGAATAATAGATAATTAAGCTAGCGAGAGATTTCTCTGTTTAAAATAGAGATATTTTCAAGAGTTTTCTCTGTTAAGAGATTAGAAATATTCAAGCCAGCAAAAAAATTCTCTTAATAGAAAATTGTCTCTATTATGAGAAAAGAAAATATTCGATCTACCTATTTTCTCTATTGAGAGCATGAAAATATTTTCCATTAAGAATAAGATATTCTCTTGAGATTTCTCTTTGTATACAGAAGTTGAATACTTTTAAGCCAGTTATCGGCTAAGAGACAGAAATTTTTATTTTCTCTCTTAATTTTTCACACGTAGATTCTTTCAGTTTGGCTTGAGCTGCCATTGAAAGTGGTGGTGTTGTCGGGTAATTTTTAAAATACACTGAAAAAAAATTCCGCGAAATATGGATGTATGATCTGTATATTAATTTACTTCAAGCAGAAATAATGTTATTTTTGATATAATGGTATTATAACCTTAAATTAACGTATTATTTTTGCATGTCACCTTACTCTTGGTGAAATGCATTTTTATGATGAAATAAGTAAACATTTTTTCTATGTACTTTAAGAGAAAATTATGAACAGTTCTCAAATACACAAGCTTAAAATAGCAGCCGGCAGAGAAATTACTCTCTGCCGGCTGCTATTTTAAGAAGAGTAGAAGAGATATTTATGAAATGCGAGTAAGAAATGTCAAATATTAAACGAGAGGAAAGAAATAGAAAATTCCGCTCATAAAAGGGCTCCTTTAAGAGAAATATGACCAAGAGGAAAATTTCCTTAAGGAATTTCAAGGCATCTTTCTGTATAAAATGTTGTGCTGAATGAGAGAGATTTTTTGATTACTTTATTTCAACTGGTTAGAAGATTTTTGTATCTCTCAGGCTTTTTCAGGTTTTTTGTTAATCGTTGAAAAATTAAAAAAAAATATAAAGAACGAATAATCTTTCGGAAATATAGAGCTAATATGAGCTATCTTTACGTTCATCATTATAATCAAGAAAATATGGAGGTAATCTGATCTCTCTCAATTGTTCTCTCGAGAGAGAGTTCAGCTAAAATGAGGTTTTATTCTAGATCTCAAGAAAATATAAGAACTACTTTTTTGTATACTAAATTACAAGGGAGATGCTAAAATGATCTCTCCTTTCAGTTAGTTAATTATATACTTGTTCGAAAGATCCTCAGGCGATTGATCATTCTCAAAACATTAATCTATTGAGATAATTTCATTTGGTGAAATAAGGAGAAATTGGGCAGATCTCTTGTATTAGATTGACAAAAGATTTTATTTGTTTGACATTGAACATATAATTAACATGTTTTACAAACGTATCTTGATAAATAGATCAAATAATATTTGACTCGATTTTACTCCAAAATAGATTTGGTAGGTGAAGATTAAAACTCTAAGGCGAAAAGTATTTTTGAAATATACAAAATTCGTGGATGAGCAAAGATTTGTTTAGAGAATTTTGAGAAGATTTTAGGATGATGATAAAAGAGCTTTCTTTAAATATATCTATAACCCAAATCTTACTTGCTGAATATAATTCAGAGATTAATTTTAATATTTATTTATTTATTTTATATAAAATAAGAAGCAGCATATAATTCAATATTTGTTTAGATCAGATGCAATTTATTAACTATTTGACATTTGTATATAAGTATGTACATTAGGGTGGTTCGAAGAAAAGTTATTTCAATCATACCCTACAATGAAATAATTCTATTTTCAGAAATGGAAAAATTATATACAACCTTTTTGCTTTTTTTTTTTGTGTATATCGCCACCATTCTAAGTCCGATCGATCGAACCGAAGTTCTTAAAACAGAAACACAGAATTGAGCTCTTCTTAAACCACTAACAACGACATACGTTTCGTATTGATCGGATCTAAAGCTTCATTGTAGTGAAAATCTGTTAACCGTTTTTTTGCATTGCAGAAAACCAAACGATTTCGAATAATTTAAATTTTCGAATTATTCGACAATACCGGTTTTTTTCTGTCCATTAACCGGTTTTAAACTTTTCACTATTATATTCAGTTTCACTTTTGTATATTTGGCCATGACTGATCATTCCGTGTGTTGCACGAGCATTTTTAGTCATCATATTCTGCATCGATTTTTCTATGTCCGTCTGTTTTAGACGTCAATAAAAATAATTAAATAAAATTCTGCAAATATTTTTTAGGTTAAAGAGATATCGATCTATAGTTTGGACATATTCAGAAATTAAAGAAAAAGTTTCTGTAAAGCAAAAATAATGGATTTAAATAAAATCATGGTATCTCTGCACAATATTTTAAATGCGATACCGAAAAACACTAACAAAAAAAGCTTTTATATCCGACTCATTTAGGGCATTATACAGTGAAAGAATTATTCGTTACAAATGGATATTTTGATATGGAACCATTTTTTACTTCATTTCATATATGTTTTCATTGATTAAACTCTAGATTTCTCTTAAATAATATAATTTTTAACCGGGTTAACCGGGTTTTTAACATAAAACCAGTTTTTTTTGAAAATCCTATTTTTCGAATAACTCGAAAACCGGTTTTCTAAAAATATCGGTTTTCAATTAAAATATTTAAAAAAAAAGTAAATTAAAGACTTGAAATAATTTTGAAATAAAAAATAGTAATAATGCTTTATTCGGCTATGCCGAATTCTCAATACCCTTCACCACAAATGTGTGTAAAGTAAATACTTTATGTTTCATACAAACACACTCAAATACACAGTCGCAAACGTATACAATTATAAACGCTTAACTAGAATATAAAACAGTAACGCTTAGTGAGTCATAAAATGTGTTACATTTTTGGCTATAACTTTTTTTCAACTGAACCGATTTTGATAATTTTTATAATGATAATAAAGAACATAAAAGAACTTAATATTATGGTAAGATGTCATTCTAATTTGTCAGTTTAAAATGGACAATTTTATGAAAGTCCTGCGCTTGAAATTATTGGTTGCCTCAGATATCGGTTTATATCTTTTAAAATACTCTGTTGAATTTTTTTGCTTTTAAAAAGGAAACTTCTTAGGACTTAAGCAAACACGATTTTGATTCGATTCAAGGATATATATATACTTTATGGGGTCTAATTCCCTATCAGCGTTACACACGAAATAACAAAGTTTAGATACCCTCTTCACCGCTTGTGGTAGTGAAGGGCATTACAAGATTGATAAAAAAGCAAAAAAATTAATTTAAATATTCAAAAATAGAAATCATTATTTTTAAAAATTCAATAAATTTAAACTAAATTTAGAAAAAGCAACATTTAATTTATTATTTTTAAACCCTCCACCATCAGCAGTGGTGAAGAGGGTACCTTAACTTTGTCATATCGTGTGTAACGTAAAGAAGGAATCATTTAAGATAACATAAAGTATCCGTCTATCTGTCTGTTTTTGGCACGCTCACATCTACAATAATTGACAAAGCTCAATGAAGTTTCCACTTTAAAAACAGCAAAATCGGTTTAGTATAACAAAAGATATAGACCGAAATCTGAGGCAACCTCTTAGTTCAAGCGAAGAATTTCCGTAAAACTGTCAGTTAGAAATCGACAAATTAGAATAGGATTTTGTCAAAATATAAAGTTATATATACTTTACTATATCAAAATCAGTTCAACCTGTATTCAATGTGATACAATGTTAAATTAATCTTTTTTATCTATAAAGCAAAATCATAACTAAAAGAAAGTTAAATTATTTATATTTTATTTAATTTTACATTGATTTTTCTCTGTGTGTATGCATGAAAAAAAAACATATTTGTTTCACACGCACTTGTAGTGGAGGGTGATGAAGATTCGGTTCTTGTTTTAGTATTTATTTAAAGCTTTTTTTTATAACCATTTAAATTATTTTTAGAATTAATGACATAATTTATGAGATAAAAATTTTTAACTTTAGAAATTTTTAATCATTTTTTTTTTTTTTGAGGAAAAAATTTTTAATTATTTGATTTTCGATTTTTTTATGAAAAAAATATATAAAATATTTTCATTCATAATTAATTAAAACTTTAAAAAAACGTTTTTTTTTTTTTGTATTCTAAAAGTGTTAATTATTAGATACCTTATATCATGATAATAATGATAATAATAAATTGCGCAAGTGCTTATAACAATTTCTATCTAAATTAATTTTAAACAGCCTATTTGAGCCTTGAGAGGGTGCGGTTGATATTTTTCTTTTTTCATTTCATTTCATTTCACATATTAATTGATAAATTGTTAAATTATTATAAATGAATGTGTAACGAAAGATTGTACACGAAATAAAATTGCAGATAAAAAAAAAAAAAACAAGGAATAATGATATATTCAGCTATGACGAATCTTCTATACCCTCCACCACATATGCATGTGATTTAAATATGTTATGTATCGTACATACACACATAACACTAAATGAATCATAAAATTAGTTATATTTTTGGCCACAATATTTTTTTCTACTGAACCGATTTTGATCCTTGAAGATAGAGGTTACCTCAGATATCGGTTTATATCTTTTGATATTATGAAACGATTTTTAATAGGAAACTTCTAAGGACTTTAACAAATACTCAGGCGAAATCTCAATGAATTATTGTGAATTATTGTGGACGGACATTTAAATCGACTCAGATTTAAATTTGATGCAAGAATATATATACATTTTAGGGTCTGAGATGATTCTTTCTTACCGCTACTTTTGGAATGACAAATCTCCACCACTTTTTATGAGGGAGGGTATAGTAATGCTATATTCTGAGGGTATAAATATGCCGAATCTCCAATACTCTCCACCGCAAATATGTGTCAAGCAAACACATTATGTTTCGTACTTACACACTCATACACATACTCACAAATGCGTACATTATATACAAGTTTTTCTTAAAACACAAAAACACTTAGAGACTCATAAAATTGGTTATATTCCAGGCTATAACTTTTTTTGCCACTGAACCGATTTTGATAATTTTTGAATTTAAAATTGACAATTTTACGAAAGATTGTTGCCTGAATTCAGAGGTTGCTTCATATATCGCTCTATGTCTTTTAATGTATCGAACCGATTTTGCTGGTTTAAATAGTTGTCAGGACTATAATAAATACATTATGGGTTCTGATATAAAACCTTCTTAGTGTAACACAGGGAATGATAAAGTTTATATACCAGTTGTAATGGTGTAGGGTATAAAAATACTAAAAATTAAAAAAAAGAGTAAAATTTCAGACTTATAATAAAATGTATAATTTTTTAATTAAAATTTAATTGAAATTTTTAATCAAAAAGAACATTTTTACAAAAAAAAACTCAAATTAAAATTTAAATTTTTATATTTCAAAATTTCTAATCGAAACTTATTAATTTTTTCATTAAATATAAATTTTTAACAAAACTTCAATTATTAAATAAAAATTTAAAGTTTTGATAAAAATAACAATTTGATTAAAACTTTTCTTTTCATTGAAATTTCAAATTTTTGCAAAATTAAAAAATAATATTTTATTATTTTTTTTTCGAAAATTAAAATCTTAAAAAAAAATTCAAAATTTTTTAATAAAAAATTCAAAATTTGGAAAATTATATTTTCAAAAAATTTCAATCTTTGACAAAATTGACTAAAAAATTAAAAATTATGTAAAGAAAAAAATATGAAAATTAAATTTTCTGTTAAAATTCAAATTTTCAATAAAAATTTAAATTTTCACTGAAAATCCAAATTTTGCAAATCAAAAAACTTACTGAAAAATTTCTACAAAATTTTCACTAAAAATTGAAATTTTTATTTGAATTTTTAATTAAAAAAAATAATCAAATTTATTTCTTCAAAAAATTGCGTTAAAATTATTTCGTGTTAACACTTTAACTTAAACATCAAACATTTGAAAGGGAATTAATTACAATATGGATTATGACATGATCTAGCAGATATTTGTGAATAACATTATACAGGCATACGAGGGTGATATATAAAATTGGGGAAAAATTAAAATCTTTTCAAATATAATGCAAAGAGTGTAAAATGTACTTAGTTTACCGACATTTAAAATAAGCTACAATCTATAGTATATAAATGGACCATTGTCGGAAATGTTAATGGTCTAAAATCTTAAGCTTTTAGTCTGAACTTTGCAGGACTTAATAGTCTTAAATCTATATAACAAATTGATTATAATCTGGGCTAAATAATAGATTTTAGTGTGAACTGTTAGAAGCTTTTATCTGGACTAGTACCTAGACTATATATATCATAGAGTTGGGATTATAATGATCAAATGTCTCGACTGTAAATTACCGATTTCGGATTAAATAAAGCTTTAAGTCTTAATTAAATTCTAGACTAAAAAATATCTATAATCAGGATTATAAGTTTATTTACTATTCTTATCCGGTTTATATCTAGAATTTTGTCGGAAGAATAATCCGGACTACACAGCTTATTGTCTGGGCTATTACTTAGATTTTATAGCTTACAATTTGAACTTTATATGAAATATTTATTATTTAAAATCTCAACTATTAGAGATATGTGATTCGGAATAGTTTTTAGACTGAACGGTAAAGTGTACTTTAAGTTTTATAGTTTGGACTTGAACTTAGACTATATAGTCAACAAACTGAACTATATATATAGTTTAGAACAGAGTCTATAAATATGTATTTTTGTTAAGACTATAAATGAACTATAAACTAGACTAAAGATGATTTAAAGTATACACATCTTAAGTTCTATATGTGAACCTTAGTCCAGATTGTATATATTCAGTTTTGGTACAGATACCAGGCTTTATAAAGCTGTGAAAGTGAATTAGAATGGTCTATAAACTGAACTATAAATAATTTTTTAGTCTATAGTTTCTATTACAAAACTTGATGAAATATTGTACGTAATGTGAGCTAAAGACTATGCTATTTGCTTTTAATAGTTTAGACTATAATACGGACAAAAATCTGGACCATAAATGGACTCTAAATTGAACTATTTGTGGTTTATTGTCTGGTCTGTAAAAAGGCTTTACTTCGGACTATATATATAGCTTTTAGCCTGAATTTTCTTATGAACTATAACCCTAGACTATATTTGGTCCCAGCTTCGTCTATATATTTTCCTAAAATTTCAATTTTTGTTATAATTTTTTTCCTCTTAAAGTTTTAGCTTAATTATCAAGCTGATGTAAGGGAATGGACTTATTACATGATTCAGCAGTTATTAAATAACATGAAACAATTATACGCGGGTCACATATACAATTAGGGGAACTAAAAACTTAACGAAAAAAAATAATTTTTTGCTAAAAATCTTAATCCAAAAATATGTTATATTTTTAGCCCCTCGTTTTTTTCCATCATTATTATAAATAAGAAAATTCCATTCAAATTATTTCAAGTATTTTTTTAAGCTTTTAATTATGATCAATTAAAAATAACAAAAAATTTCTAACTTAACGTTTTATTAATTATTTAAGACTTAAATATTTTGAGATAACAAATCATTAAGTGAATTTTTGTTAAAATTCTTAATGTAAATTTTTATACCCCTTCGCCGCAACAAGTGGTGAAGAGGGTATATTCAATCTGTCATGGCATGTGTAGCGCTAAAAAGGAATAATCTTAGACCCCATAATGTATATATACTCTTGCATCATTAAAAATCTGAGTCGAAAAATCTACGCCTGTCTGTCTGTCTGTTGGCACGCTCACATTCACTGTTGCTAAATTTTACAATTTATCGTCATTTTGTCGATTTTATGAGACAAAATTGGGGTTTTGACGATTTGACGATTCATTACTGAAATTAATGAAATAATTATACCCTTCACCACCATAGGTGGTTGGGGTATAATGTGTTTGTGAAAAGATTGTAGCGGGGCCTTTAGTATATCGTTCGACTCAGGACGACTTTCTGAGTCGATTTAACGATGTCAGTCGGTCTAATGGGCTACCCGTTGTCAACAAAATGCAAGCCGCAGTCTTTGACCTATTGAAATTGGTGATCTAACCCCCATACAATTGTTCTTCCGGAATAGTGACTGCAGAGGTACCCATGCACACGATACGATACATTTATCTTTGTATGAGTGAAGCAATAACAAATTATATTGAATCTGTTTAAATTGATAAGAGAGCAGCCATCGTTTGCAATGTATCTGTCTTTTGGTCATCTCTGGAATAAAATGACGACTTTTTCAATATAAACCGATTACTGAGGCACCCACTAAATTCAAGCAAAAAAACTTTCGTAAAATTGTCAATTAGAAATCAACAAATGTCTTCATATTAAGTTATGTGGACTTCATTGCCATTCCAAAAAGTATCAAAATCGGTTCAGTACAAAAAAGCGTTATAGTCAAAACTATATATATACCCGTGTATGCATACGTCTTTATGGTGGAGGGTATTGAAGATTCAGCTTAGCCGATTTTAGTGCCATATTATACAAGGATCGGTCCGTTATTGCTAATAGATTCCATATAACCAACCCCCCTTAAAAAGGGATTAAATATCACATATACATGTAAAATCGATGTAGGAAATTTTACCAAGGTCGGCCCATAACAGTATATATATAACAGTATAGTATAGTATAGTATAGTATAGTATAGTATAGTATAGTATAGTATAGTATAGTATAGTATAGTATAGTATAGTATAGTATATAGTATAGTATAGTATAGTATAGTATAGTATAGTATAGTATAGTATAGTATAGTATAGTATAGTATAGTACAGTATAGTATAGTATAGTATAGTATAGTATAGTATAGTATAGTATAGTATAGTATAGTATAGTATAGTATAGTATAGTATAGTATAGTACAGTATAGTATAGTATAGTATAGTATAGTATAGTATAGTATAGTATAGTATAGTATAGTATAGTATAGTATAGTATAGTATAGTATAGTATAGTATAGTATAGTATAGTATAGTATAGTATAGTATAGTATAGTAAGTATAGTATAGTATAGTATAGTATAGTATAGTATAGTATAGTATAGTATAGTATAGTATAGTATAGTATAGTATAGTATAGTATAGTATAGTATAGTATAGTATAGTATATAGTATAGTATAGTATAGTATAGTATAGTATAGTATAGTATAGTATAGTATAGTATAGTATAGTATAGTATAGTATAGTATAGTATAGTATAGTATAGTATAGTATAGTATAGTATAGTATAGTATAGTATAGTATAGTATAGTACAGTATAGTATAGTATAGTATAGTATAGTATAGTATAGTATAGTATAGTATAGTATAGTATAGTATATAGTATAGTATAGTATAGTATAGTATAGTATAGTATAGTATAGTATAGTATAGTATAGTATAGTATAGTACAGTATAAAATAGTCGGGCTTGACCAACTAAAACTTCTTACATTTGTTTTTATTTATTTTTAAATTAAGAAATTCGTTTTTTAATTTTATTTTTTTTAACACTTTAATTGTTTTAGCTAAAAAAAACATCTTAAATCATCTAATTAGTATAAATTAACTGAAAATAGAAAAAGTCATTAACATGTCCGTCTGTCCATCTGTCTGTCGTTAAAAGCCAAATAATGAATTAAATGAACTAAACAAAAAAAATAAACAAGTAAACATGTTAAAACAGGTCATGTCCGACTATGTTATATCCTACACCACGTTGTTGATTGTAAATGACAGCTACGAAAAATTTATGAACGAACCTCGTATAATTTGCTTTACTGATTGACGATGAAGTGTAAAGAAGATTATTATGATATTAATATTATTTTGAGAAATTAATGCGTTTAAAAGAATTTTTCTGGTGGTTTATATCGGATGATGGACCGACCCTCGTGTAAATTCTAGCATCGCTTTTAGATTATAATTTTAATTTGATCAGTTGATTTTTGATACTTGGAAAGGGGCTTGAATGGGACTTATGAGAAGTAATGGACCGACCCTCGCATAATTTGGCACATCGATTTAAAATACTGTAAAACTTATTTTTGTTATATATCGTTGAAATTGCTTTATATTAAGGACTTTAATGACCTTAATTCCTGTAGGATTTTTGTATGGGAGCTACCTGAAATACTGGATCGAATACGACCAATTTCAAGTTAAAACAAAAAACGTCAACGACGGTCAGACAGATGGACTGATCGTTAAATCGACTAAAAATGTGATTCTGAGTAGAATAGAGTATATGTAACAAACATAATATCCGAACCACCTACGATGGTTTAGGGTATAAAAAAATAATGAATTTATAAAAAATGAGACAAAAATTCAATTTAGTTTTTTTAGTAAAAACAATAAATGTGAATGACTGATGACTGACGGAATGACGAATTGACACACAACATGTTAATGGTTTATTTTTATAAAAGTCTTTTTTAAAAATAACTTCAAAAAACTTCTTAAGACCAGTTTTTGTTATTTGGTTTATGTCGTTTATAAAAAAGTGGGAATGAAGAAACAAAAAAATCGGGGATTTTTTTGGAAATAAAGTTTTTTTTAATTTTTTATAAGAAATTTTTGTCGGAGCTAAATAATTTTTTGCTTTAGGGGAAAATAAACATATTTTATGGCATTTAGCTAAAAATAGCTTAAATTAATTACATTTATTTCTAGATAATTTTGTCTGTTATAAGTAAATGAATATTTGCTACAAGATATTATCAGTTAAATTTAATTTTTTTAAACTAAATATAATTAATTCCATGTAAATGGGGTTTTTAAGGGAAATTTGTGATTCACCTAAATTTGGTGATGATCTAAGAAGACTTGATTAAGAAAAAATAAATAATGGAGGCCTTTTTAAAGACTTTTTCTTATATTTCATCTTCAAAAGTTCTATTTTCCTTTAGAACAGCCGCTTAAAAGCTGTTTTTAAGAAATTTATGTGACCAAATAGTTTTTTTGGAAATAATTCCTTAACTTTTGATTCGTTAAAGATATTTTTATGAAATTTCACACGATCAGAGCTAAAGGGGTTTTAAGTAAACTAAAAGGAATAGAAGCCCCTAACTGCTCAGGGGCATTTTCGGTAACCCTTCACAAATTGGCCGTCTCGGGTATTATGATTTTTCAAAAATTCGCCAAAAATTAATTTATAAATTAAGACAAAAGACATCTTTTATACAGATAAACCTTATAAATTCCTTAAACAATTATTTTATATCTGTAGAAAATATTTTATAATTTAGAGATATTTAAGTCAAAAAAATTGAACCAATTTTTACCCTTTTTCCCTTTTTAAATTTTTAAGGTTTACGGGCTTAATATAGATCCTATAATTTTGTTTTAGCTGAAATAACCATGGAACTATATGAACCGTCAATAAAGTTATTTTAATCAGAAAAAAACTTTGTAAAAATGGATTTTTTTGGAATTCTTCCCAACATTTTTCCTAAAAAAAGGTGGCAACTTTTTTGTTCTGAATTTTATAATATTTATATTGTTATAAAAGAACGGAAATGTTTATAAACAAAATTTATATAAAGTCTTCTCACAAGCCCATTCCAAAGTTGGTCCATTAAAATTACTAAAAAATCTCAATTTTTTCTGAAGTTTTCAAATCGCAAAGCTTTAATTATATATATGAGTTTCTGCCAAATGGCTCTTGCAAAGACAGGAAGATCATTTTAGTTAATAAATTAAAAAAAAAATTAACATGATTTTTACGAATTGGGATTTTAGGCATTTTCGTGTTGAAAAGTGGGAATATTTTTATTTCTCAGAATTTCATATGTTTTATTTGGTTTAATTTTATTAAAATTTTAATTTTATTTTTATTAGAGAAAATTAAGATTTTCATTAATTTTGAACATCAAAGGACATTTTACTCATTTAAAGAAAAAATTATAAATCTTGAGGTTCCAGCGATTTTGTAGATACCAGATACTTCTGTAAAAAAGATTTATAACTTGGCTAAGAGTTGCATCTAAACTTCCTTTAGGAAAGTTTGAATGGTCACTATATATAATCTATATTCTACAATCGACACACGGTACATACCAGACTCTAAGCTACACACATACAATCCGAACCCAGGACTATTTAATCCATAATATGGACATTATATAATTCAAGTTCAGAAAAATATATAACACAGAATCTGGACTATATAATCCAGTTTTCGTAATACCAATAACAAAGAATCGGGACTATATATAACACTGACTCTGGAGTATGTATAATCCAGGTTCTGAACTATATATGTATCGAATTTTATACTATATGTAATTCATATTCTAGACTATATATCACTCACAGACTTTTTATATATAAACCAAAATCCAAAAAATATATAATTTATTTTCTAGAGTATATATAATCCACTATATATATAGTATAAACTCTGGACTTTATATAATCCAAACTGAAAGTTCTAGATCACCTATAGATCTAGTCTCTGGACTATATGTACTCCACATTCTGAAATATGTAAGATCCAGACTCTAGACTATATGTACTCCACATTCCGGACTACATATACTCTAGATCCTACACTATATATACTACAGACTTTGGATTATATATACTACAGATTTTGGACTACATATATATTCCAGACCCTTGAATAAAATCCAAAATTTGTATTTTATATGATCTAGACTTTGGACTATATATCTTCAGGACACTGGGCTATATTTCAAGACTTAAAATGAACAATATATAGTTTAAACTATCGACTATATAAAGCCAACTTAATGCCGTATATTTTTCCGTTAATAATTTTTATAGATTTTTTTTTTTTGCAAAATTATTTTCATTAATTTTTTTTTAATTTCCACTTAATTTTCATTCTCACAATTTAAATGTAAACAAATCAGTTTTTAATTAATATAAATTATATTAATTTCAAACACGTATTGAAATGTTTTCAAGAATTTTAATAGATTAACAGAGAATTGGCCGATATCAAGCGGTTAGAAAACGTTATGTAGTGAAAAAAGAATCATTTAACAAAAGTGAACGCCCTAAAGAGCAGCTATGAAATTTATAAATAATATTACAACAAATAAAAAAATACTATAATTAAATCTTAATTTTTTTAATAGGAAACATAAAGTATCTGGTGACCTTAAGTTCCTTAAAGTGACAACGTTATAAGTTCTATTCAAAATTTCAAGTCATTTTCAATAAATCTCCATTATTAGCAGAAAAAAATTAAATAAGAATGTTATATTCGGCAATAAGGAATCTCTAATACCCTACACCACAAATGCATGTGATTTAAATAAGTTTTGTATCGTACATACATTCACACTTACACATACACTCACAGACGTACACTTAAGGTGTCATAAAATTATTTTTATCTTTGGCTATAACTTTTTTTCATCTGAACCGATTTTGATAATTTTTGGCATGATAATTAAGCACATATAACATAATATTATGCCATTTTTTCATAATTTCATACTTATTTATCGATTTCAAATTGAGAGTTTTACAAAAAATTTTTGCTTGTATTTAGAGGATGTCTCAGATATCGGTCTATAACTTTTAATGTACTTAACCGGTAATGATGGTTTTAAATAGAAAACTTCACGGGACTATAGCAAATGTTCAGGCCAAATTTCATTGAGCTCTGTCAATTATGGTGGATGTGAGAGTGACTACAACAGACAGACAGGCGGACGAAGCTAAATCGACTCAGATTTTTATTTGATGCATGAATATCTGAATGATACCGTTTGAGTGTTGCAAACGGAATGACAAACTGAATATACCCTTCGTCACCACTTGTGAAGAGTGATAAATATAAATATCAATTATTAATTATACAATTAATATGTAAATAATATTCATATGTATTAGTGTATCTAAAAATATCTTCTTTTATTAGTTTTTTCTCTCTCTCTCTCTCTTTCGTCCCTCTGTCTCTTTCCAAATAAATATTAAATTGTACGTGTCAAAAATGTTAACAAAATCGCATTATTTTAATTCTTTTAACAAAAAAAAATTTATTTGCAAGAAAAAAATCAAATGATCATTTGAATTTGCATGAATGTGTGTGAGTGTGTGTGTGTATGTATGTGATTGTGTTTAAATTAAATCTGTTTATATTATTTCTAATTTATTTTATTGTTTTCTTGATTTTTTTTTCAATTTTTTTATTGTAATTAAATGTCTTTATTGACTTAAAACGTTTTAGCTAATAAATACTAAAAGTCTAATGTGCAATTTGAAATGTTATTGTTACACTGAGAGAAAAAGAATGTAAATATTTTTTATAGATTTAAAAAAATATTAATGAAGTAAATTAGATAATTTTATTTAGTCTAGATTTTATGTGAAATGAAGTCTACGCTATAAAAGGTCTAGAGTCTTGAGTAAATAAAGTCCAGAGTCCAAAATATATAAAGTCTGGAAACTAAACCACATGAAGTCTAGTGTCTAAACTCTAGAGAGTCTAAAGTTAAGTAATATAAAATCTTGAGTCTCATAATCTAGACTAAAAAAGCTTTAGAGTTTAGGCTAAATAAAATCAAGAATCTAAATTATTTAAGTTCTAGAGCTTAAACTACATAGAGTTTATATTGTAAATAATCTAGTGTCTAGACTATAAAAATTGTAGAATGTAGACTGTCTAAATTCGAGAGTCTTGACTATATAATATAGTCTCTAGATTATATAAAGTCCACAATCTTGACTATATAAACTCCAAAGTCAAGACAATATAAAATCTTCAGCTTAAACTATATAACTACTACAGTCCAGACTATATAAAGTCTAAAAGCTATTTCATATAAAATCAAGTGTTCAGACTATATAGTCTTGATTCTAGACTTCATAAAATCTTGAATATAGAATAAAGTCCCGAATGTAGATTATATAAAGTTCTGAGTCTTGACTTTGTAAAGTCTAGAGTTTAGACTTTGAAATGCTTAGATTCTAGACTGTATAAAATTTAGAGTCTAGACAAAGTAAAATCTATAGCTTGGATTATATAAAGATTAGAGCCAAGACCATATTAAAGCTAGAGCCTAAACTATGTAGTATGGAGATCTAAATAATGCGAAGACTAAAACTAAAACAAAATCTACAGCCCGAACTGCAATGTAGACTCTAATCAAAAAAGTAAATAAATCTAAACTAACTGTAGTTTAAATAATTTATAAACTGCTATAAAGTTAGCCAGATTAGTCGAAAGTTTTTCCCCAAGGAAGAATTACCAGATACAGCCGAATTGTTAGAAGTGTAAAATGTACTATTATGGACTGTATCTCAATATTAGTCTACAATTTATATAACTGTAGTTTAGACAAAAGTCTAAACTGTAGTCTTAGCTAGAGTCTAGACTTTATTTAGACTAGAATTTAGTCCACTTAGACGAGATTTTAAACTGCAGTCTAGAGTAGAGTTTAAAAAATATTCTTAATTTCAGCCTAAAAAATAATTATAAAATATTATTCATAACTCAGTCCGCAATCGTAGGCTTAAGTCTAATGTTAACTCCAGTTTCAAAACGATTTAAGACTGTAACTTAAACTTTATTCCCCAACTTAAGTCAAAACTCTATTCTGAACTTTTAATTTCGAAACTCTAGTCAAAACTCGTGTCCAAACTATGGTTTAAACTTTTAAGAGAAGTACAATTTAGAGTTAAATTTATTAAGAAGATTAAGGTCCAAATCTTAACTATAGTTAAATTTGAAATAAGTCTTTTGACTGTAGACTTAATCTAAATCCAATCTTAACTATACTTTTAATTCTTGTTTAGATTCTAAACTTTTTTTTAATTCTGAACTTTTGTTCCAATCTGAACTCTAGTTTAAACTTTGGTTTAAACTCTTATCTTAACTATAATATAAGCATAACTTTAGTCCCAACTAGATATATTTTTAACATTAATCTTAATTGGAATTTAAAATTGTGTCAAAATTTTATCTAAATCATGAATTAAACTACAGTTTAAACTTTTGTTAAAAAACAATTCTAACTATGAACTGAATTTCTTTCGAAAGTAAGAAATTTTAAACTGGTCGAAACCATATTCTTAATTCTAGACTTTAATACAAATTCTAGTCTTAACCTCAGTTTTAATCCAGTTTCAAACTTCAATCTGCACTTTAATTGAAACTGTTTAAATTTTATTCTAAAAACTAGTCTAAATTAGAGTTTAAACTTATGTCTTTACAGTAGTTTAAAGTAAAGATTAAACTAAAGTCTCAATTTAAGTTTAAACTCAAGTCTAACTCTAAGTCTAATTAATTCTTCAGGATATAGTATTTGCTTAACTATAGTTTGTCTTATCGAAAATTTATTCTCATATTTAGACTGAATTATAGTTTATTCTACAGTTAAAGTTTGAGTTTAAATAAAATGTATAAAATTTAGTTTTAAATGTGGTTTTAATTTTTGGTTAAACTATGGTTTTAAACCAAGTTTAAATAATTCTAAAATCTGTGGATTAAAAATTTAGTTTAAACTGTGAACCAAAGTTAATATAAAACATTAGTTAAAATTCCAGAGTAAACTTAAGTCTAAAATCTGGTTTAAACTTTGTTTCAAACATAGTTTAAGCTTTTCAATTATAATCAAATGTTTTGTCTGAATTATAGTTTGAACTTAAGACTATGTAGATGACAAACAGTTTTGTCGTTATCTAGATTTAACTATAGTTTAAACTTAGATATAAATGTAAACTTATTAATCTATAAAACTGTAAAAACTGTAGTTAAAACTAAAGTTTAAATATTACTTCAACTGTAGATTAAACTAAAGTTTAAACTTTAGTTAAATTCCTGTTAAAGTACTTTAACTTTAGTTTAAAATCTAGTTATAGTTTTTCTCATTTATTCCCTAATTTTTTTTAAATGTATCGTATTTTTCCAACTATTAAGTGTTGATTGAAAGTCCCGCCATAGAGGAAACAACGCACTACGGGATGTTGAAAGTTTTTAGCAGAAAAAATTTTCTAATAAATTTTCTTAAAATAATATTTTTTTAATATATTTTATTAGTTTTTAGTTTGTTTATATTAAGAATTTTAAAATTCTTTTGCTATTAAATATTTACAAACAGCATGGAAAAAGATATACAGAAATACAGTGAAGGACATAAGTGAAAAATGGAAAAAAATTATTGAGTGAAATAGATTAAAAAAATAAATAATTAATGACATAATTTACAAAATTCAAAGAGCCTATAGGAGAATAGTGTCTTACTTTTGTAACCCACTGTATTTTTTTAACAATATTTATATTTCCTAAAAGGGCGTTTATTTATGTTTCTAAACACGATGTTTTAACAACAATTTCATTATGTTACTCATGTTTTCTGTCTAATCGATCTTTTTTTAGACTTAAGCAAACTAGAAACATAAATAAAAATAAATTTATTATGAATAAAATAAAAAATAAAAAATAAAAAATGTTTATAAATAGAAGAGAGAAAAAAATAACCACAAACTCTAAAAACCTGGTCAAATATAATTTTAGCAGTTCAAGCGTAAATAAAATTCGGAAAAAAATACTGAAATACATTGTTGTAATTGTGTCATGAATACAAGAAATAAATAATGAATTGAAATATCTAACAACGAACTTGCAGATCAGAGTACGCGATTCGAATCTTTATTTTGATTTAGCTCCGAGTATTATCTTGCAGAAATTGTAATTGTAATTGTTAGTTTTTATTGTTCTTTAAAAAATGTTGAAACTCCCAAAGAGCAAAATCTTAAAAACGAAAAATCCCAGAATGAACAAAATCCCAAAAGAGCAAAATCCCAAAAGAGCAAAATCTCAAA